>JASPKZ010001196.1:0-600000 GCA_030220185.1 Diploptera punctata
TTCTTGTCCAATTTTTTCTTTTTTGTTGGTTTTAAATTATCTTGTTTAGGCTGTATTCATTCTTTGGGGCCAATCGAATGTTAAACTTATAAATTCACTTACCGTCCTGTAAACACCACAAGTTCCAGAAAATTTTCAATAAGTTTAACATTCGATTGGCCCCAAAGAATGAATACAGCCTAAACAAGATAATTAAAACCAACAAAAATGAAAAAAATTGGACAAGAATATAAATCAGGAATATATCAGATCAAATGTCAAGATTGCGACAAAATATATATAGGAAAAACAAAAAGAAATTTTAAAACTAGATTGAAGGAACACCTTAGAAATGTAAAAAAGGGGAAGTGGACAAGTCAGCAGTAGCAGCCCATGCTTGGTCTGAAAAACATTTAATAGATACAGAAGCTAGCCTAATCAAACAAACAGATAAACTAAAGGAACTCACAGTCTGGAAAAAATCCACATCCAAAAAAACAAAAAGAAAAACTCATGAATTTTGAAACTCCCGCAAATTTGACCTAATCCAGAGGTTCATCGGTCCACCGACAGAAGTAAGAAGGAAACCGCCAAGAAACGACATACACCGGTCGACCAGAGGCTACTGACGATGGAGATAAGCTCCGAAACTGCAGTATAGAAGAAAAAAGATATGAGGTGAGGTAATAAAAACATTAATTTAATTATTAAATTAAACCTCATAGTGTTCTTTCCCTGTGAAAGCTAAATAAATAAGTGACGACTCAAGTCAAGAGGGAACAAAGATGGCGGACGGACACATAACCTCAACACAGAATTTCAACACAAACTTGGGGGGTTTAAACAAGATATCAAACGTACATAAAATTAAAAGAAAAAGAAGAAAGAAAATGTTGGACATCAAATTTATAAATAAATGCTTAGACTTGGACATTTCGCCGAAATTTATTAGAAAAACCGTTAAGAATAACGGTTTCTAAAGAACAGAAGATCTTAGAGAAAAAATGTTAAAGATGGAGAAAGGGAAACATTTCGAAACAATCACAATTTAGACGCTAAATTATACTTTTTACATTTAGGAATCACAAAAATTGTAGGGAATTTTTTATTGGGACAATCTGGAGGAAAATTCTTTCAACAAAATAAACCAAATTATAAGAGAAAAATCAGTCAACAAAACAATAAAATTGAAAATTTAAATCAAAGAAATGTTTCATGGGAAACCCAAACAAGCGGAAATAGAAAAAGAATGCAAAAATAATGTAGTAAATTTGTCTTCCCAAAATTTTAGCACACAAGAAATGGAAATATTGGAACTAGGCCTAAAAACATGTGTGAACTTCTCTAACAATAATAGATGATTACGTACCAGACATAGAAATTGCCATAGAAGGAATGAACACAGAAGAGAAGGTCTTGATTAGAAATGAATGCGCAAAAATTATTGAGGAGGTCAAAGAAAATCCTATAAACAAAACGGGAAAGGGAAACATGAAAACATCAAGAAATAAACAAGAAAAATGTAATAGTCACAAAAGCTGACAAAGCAAATCAAATAGTAATCATGGACATTGTTGATTATAAAAATAGAATGTACAACCTTTTGGAATCAACTGAATACACTGAAATTAAATCTAACCCACCTTCCGAAATGCATCAAAGAGGTGAACAACACCCTAAAGAAAGTAAAACAATATCCTAACAAACAAAAGAAGTTTTACCTAAAGGTTCCCAACCCTAAAAACCCTAATATGCACGGCCTCCCGAAAACACATAAGGCAGGAAACAAATGAGAACCCATTATCAACTGTATAGGGTCCCCTACATACCAAATAGCTAGATGGTTATGTAGCGAATACAAGAATATGGGAGGGTTTGAAAACCTTTCAAATCGACAATTCAATTGGAATTGAAGAGGATTTCAAGCACAGAGAATTAGAACCAACTGACAGGCAGTTTTCTTTTGATGTAGTTTCATTGTTTTCCCAGTGTCCCAAGAGAAACCACCATTGATATTCTGGAAAAATGGTTAACGAACAAAATTTGGAAAAGAAAAAGATAGAAGAATACATCATTTTGACAAAATTGTGCATCGAACAAATGTTCTTTACATACAATGGGAAATACTACAAACAAAATTTTGGACTTTCCATGGGAAACCCACTATCTCCCTTTCTGGCCAATTTATTCATGGTAGTTTCGAACAGAAAATCACAAGGGGACACCAATTAACTTTCAAATTTTGGCGCAGATATGTTGACGATATAATAGCCTTATAAACCATAACAAATAGAAGATGCCTTAAAACTCCTGAACCTTCAGAGCAAAACTGTAAATTCACAATGGAAACTGAAACTGAAAGACAAATTTCATTTTTGGATCTAACCCTAACTAGAAACGAAAAAAAACAAAATAGAATTTGGAATATACAGAAGAACACACATAAAGATAACTACATTAAGGCATCAGGATTCAACCATTTCGCTCACAAAGAAGCTGTATTCAATAGCCTAACACACAGATTGGTGAATGTACCCCTGAACCGTGAAAAATATGAAAAAGAAAAAGAATACATAATTAAAGTAGCAATAGAAAATGGTTTATGAAGAGAACATGGTACACAAGAAAATAAATAATTTCAAAAGGCAAAAACTAATTAATGAAAGCACACTTAAAAACAAACAGAAGAGAACACAAAGATTCAAAAAATTCACTTACCATCCTGTAAAACACCACAAGTTCCAGAAAATTTTCAATAAGTTTAACATTCGATTGGCCCAAAGAATGAATACAGCCTAAACAAGATAATTAAAACCAACAAAAATGAAAAAATTGGACAAGAATATAAATCAGGAAAATATCAGATCAAATGTCAAGATTGCGACAAAATCTATATAGGAAAACAAAAAGAAATTTAAAACTAGATTGAAGGAACACCTTAGAAATGTAAAAAAGGGGGAAGTGGACAAGTCAGCAGTAGCAGCCCATGCTTGGTCTGAAAAACATTTAATAGATACAGAAGCTAGCCTAATCAAACAAACAGATAAACTAAAGGAACTCACAGTCTGGGAAAAAAATCCACATCCAAAAAAACAAAAAAGAAAAACTCATGAATTTTGAAACCCCGCAAATTTTGACCTAATCCAGAGGTTCATCGGTCCACCGACAGAAGTAAGAAGGAAACCGCCAAGAAACGACATAACACCGGTCGACCAGAGGCTACTGACGATGGAGATAAACTCGGAAACTGCAGTATAAAAGAAAAGAGATATGAGGTGAGGTAATAAAAACATTAATTTAATTATGTATATGTTTGTCGACCTCAATGGTCTGGAAGTTTGTGTTCCATTCTTATAGTTCCAAGGTCGCAGGTTCAAACCGTGCATGGAATTTTATGATGACAAAATCCATGGGACATATGCTCCGGGAGAAATTTTAAGCCGTGGATTCCGAGTCTGAAGAATTTTGTTGCTCGTAAAAGAACTGAAGCCAACAGTGCCTCTGAACAAATTTTAACCGGCCTACTCCCACCCACATAATACCTTAGTTACCTACTAGATGACTTCCTGAGGCGATGTGCTAACCAAATGTCCCTCTTAGCATCAACTGGTCTTCACGTTTCGGGCCTTTATCTGAATTCTAAGAACTCGCAAGTCATTCTAATGGAAACAATACTGCTCGCAATCGTTTACATATTTACACTTCCAAATAATCTATACATAATTTAATTATCCCCTTTCTTCTTCAGTACTTGATCTTGTACTCTATCTAAAACGAAATGTAACTCGAGTAAAACATATCTGTAAAAATACCTTTCTTTTTTACTTTATCATACGTTTAAATAGATTTCTCATTGTTTCATTAAAACGAAACCTTGTGCAGAATCTTGTGTTACCGCACTTCCATTATTGTGATATAATATACACGGTGGTCATAAAGTCTCGATCCATTTCTGTGTTAACGTAATTATTATTTTTTTAGGATAACCAAGAAGCATGCTCACGATGAAAAAACATGTTTATATTGTTAGTGCGCGACTGCGCGGATTATATTATTCCGAGGTGCGACAGGCGTTCTTCTTCGGAAATTTCACAAAAACAGTACCAACCGAGCAAACATCCGGTTACTTTACCAATAAATTTCAAGAACTGGGAACGTTTGCGGATGAACCAACGCACCGGGAGACCTTCTGCACCCAGACGAGACTGTGCAGCGAATCAGAGAAGCAATCGAAAGAAGCCCGAGAGCATCAAGTCGTCGTTATAAACAATGATTTAGATGTGGCTAAAATCAACGGCTTTGAAAGTTTTACACTTTACGGTTGAAAAAAAAGCGTACCACATTCAAGTGCTCCCAAATTAGACGCTGAAGATTACGCAGCTCGTCAGGCTGCGTTTTAACGATTTGATAGCGGCTGCAGACAACCTTATGGATCACAACCTGTTCAGCCGATAAGGCCACGTTCCACATCTGTGGCAAAGTTAATAAACATAACACCCGAATATGGGGTATCGAACCACCTCACACCTCTCATAGAATTGGAAAGAAACACACCGAAAGTGAAATGTATGGCTTGGAATAACGAAGGCCATAGTGTATGGACCCTTCATGATCTCAGAACAGACAATTAATAGCAAACACTTACCTTGATATTGCTCGAGTGATTCCTCGAAACACAGCTTCACAAGAATGGCATTGCTGATTCCTGTTGTGGTTTCAACAGGAGAGGGAGCAACTATCCTCTCATTTTGCCTAGATGTACGGGCTTACCTCGATCGAACATTCTCCAACAGACGGATAGGAAAAGGTTCGGCAGGACTATGGTCACCGCGTTCACCTGATTTGACGTCCCTGAACTCTTTGCTTGGGGATTCATAAAGGGGGAAGGTATACTAGACAAAAGGTACGGGATCTCCAGGATCTTAGGACTTAAATCCCGCATGCCGTGACGGCTATTACATCAGGTACGCATCAAAAAGCTTTTCGGGCTATCTGAACGATGGGAAACAAACGGTTAGAAATGGACGGAGGCCATGTTGAAATACGATGTTACATGTATACATACCTTGACAATAAACATACATAAAAATCATCAAAATGAGTTCATTATTTCTTGGAATGGATCGAAATTTTATGACCACTCTGTATAATGCTGCATGTTCATAATGCTGCCGTTCGTTTCAATTCCAACATCTGCCGTTATGATCATATTTTTGAACACTTTAATAATCTCTCTATATTCCTCTTAGGCGACAGACGTAAATTACACTCTCTCTGCCACTCCTTTTCAAGCTTTTGTATTTTACACTCCTAGTTGTCTAGTATCCAGATTTAAGAAGTTATATTATTACCATAATATTGACACTTGGACACAAGATAAAAATCTACTAACAATTCATCTTTAACAGCAGCCTCTACTCCCCGCTCCCGGAATTCCTTCCTTAAATATCATTGGTTGCCGCACACCTGATACATTTAAAATTACAATATTGTTAAATAATTAATTTTCCTCCTGAATTAATTTATTCTATGTCGTTAGTAATTTATTTTCATTTTTATATCTTGTACATTTCATATTTTATTCGTTAATTGTAGAGTAAATGAAAATATATTGTAAATATTAATTTGTATTGTAGATTTAATTATATAATCATTTATGTTTAATGTATTTAAATTAATTAAGTCTGATATTTTCTGTTTTTTTAAACGTGATTTAATGATAGACAAGGCCGTAATTACTTAACATTACTGGTAAAAAAAAGCTATTATTATTATTATATTAATAATAAAATAATAATAAATAATAATAATAATAATAATAATAATAATAATAAATAATCAATAATAATAATAATAATAATAATAATAATAATAATAATAATAATAATAATAATAATAATAATACGTAATCTAGTCGATACCATTCGAGATAGTTTATAGTGTATGATCCGTTCTAGATGACAGATGCAGCCCTTTTTGCCTGCCATTATATTTTAATCTTTCGCAAGATAATATGCAAGGTTAATTAAATTATTTGGCCCTACACATGGCTTTTACCAGCATGTGAGAATATCTAAAGTAATATAAGGACGCACGCTGCCATTACATAGTATCATTAAGCTTCTATGAAAATAAAAGCTTAATAACATGGAAATTAGATGCAGTTTTGTTTTCTTTAGCTGGACACCAGGGTAGCACTCGATTTCAGTTCACAATATGCAGTATAAATATCACATTTGTTTTGCTCGCTGCTTGTTTCTTGCAATCAATTCGATTAATTCACAAAACTTTCCGTTTACAACCTTTGTTATACAAAAAAGTGTGTTAAGTTTAAATGGCTATGTTTTCATTCGTTGTACTTTCTATTGCTACTAAAACGAAATTAAAACCCTCCCATATTCCAACATTTTACCATTGTTAACTGGATTTTAGCATCTGTTAAAAGAGATCATTTGAATAAGCATTTAATTTCCTGCGACAAGTTGTGCTACATGTAACTGCATTATATTTCTGAAAATACATTCCACGATAAATACTTCGTATTTTTAAAACAAATTCAGCTGATGTAAAAAATGCAAAGGCTCGGGAGCGCTTCATTAGTTAATGAGGTCTTGATTAAATTGCTGCTTGAAATGTTGATCAGTTTAACAGTTGTTTAAATTATGTTCAAGTATTTAATTAAGAATTATTATAGACTGCGTTCGTACCTCCGACCGGACCGTTCCTTGCGCGATTTGACTGGGTGAGTATTGGCGCGTTTTCCTCCAGAGTTACCGGCAAGTAATTAGTACGAAGCCACTACCTACTGTGATATAAATTACAAATTACTACTGTACTAGACCTTGAAGGCGAATACATTCCTTATATCTCCGAAAACAATTCTGGTTTACTCGAAAAAGTTTCATGTTGACTGATTGCCTTTATTTCTCTCGTGTCCTTCAAGTGTTGTAACGTGTGCGAATTTGATGTGTACATTTTATTCTTTAACGTTCCCCATAAATAAAAATTGCGGGGTGATAGGTCAGGGGATCGAGGTGTCCACAATCCTCGACTAATTATTAACACCAAACGCACTTCGCAATTCATGCATAGAATTCGCAGCAGTGCGCACTGTCGCTAATTCCTGCTGAAACCAGTCACATAATTTTCCATTTCTTGTTACTTACGGAAATAAAAATCATGTAAAATTGAAGTTACATATACGTGTGAATCAACTGTTGTGATGAAAAAAATTGAACCGATAATTCTACGCGCACTCACTGCGCATCAAACCCGAACTTTGCAGAACTGGCATGACCTGGCCCTCAGGTAGATCAGACAATTTGAAGGTAGGATTCGTCGTGAGTCCAAGAACTTCAGTGAATGCAGAACTTGATTTAATATATTTATTAAAGATGATGATTAAAAAGTTACAATATTGTGTCTCTGACTGTCATAGAGACGAGGTCTGAAACATGAAGTACAAGCCCTGATGCCCTTGGCATCAGCCTTTACATACCATCTGATAACAGGGGCGTGGCCTGGACGTTGAGTTGGAATGCATCACCCTCCTTTCCATATAAGGACTACTCCGGAACTTATCGCTTCTAAGTTTACGTATGAAGACTGGAATTTTGCAGCATCTTTATCCTACTGTGTTAAACTAGGGGATTGAGAGCAATCATATCCAAACTCAACGCCCCTGCCTATGCCCTCATGACCTTGGACGTCTCGTTGTTACACACACACACAACATCTTCCTGTTTCTAGTTGAATATCTATTTGTAATTATTATTGTAAATTAGAGTGACCAGTACGCACATTTTCCTTTCACAGTATAATTTAGATACATCCCAATTGCATCTATTTCTTTAATTACTTATCCATTTTATTTCTGCAGCCTTGAATATTCCATGTGTCAATTTTCAAAGTCCTTATCTTTGCTTTAATCGTCCTAGAGTGTTTTTCCGAGGCATGTTGTTTGATTTTTTAGCATTTTTTTTCTTTTATGATGAACGAGGAGCTGGCCCGATGCATCAACCCCCAACCTGGGGGACGGGTAATTTTTGTTCAAGGTTTTTTTCCTCTAGTCTTTGATAGTCCAGTATCTTACTGCAAGGCAGCAGCGCTAGTTTTGGTCCGCACTGGGTATTTTATTTCCCCAGTACCCGCCATATCTGGTGAGCATTCCCCTATCCGCCACCTGGGGAGGCGTCCGATGGGAGACTGGCAACTCCACACGGAGTGGAGCAAAAATATTACAAAAAATAGAAAATTACAAATATATCAAACCTAATTCAGAGCATTTAACATATGGTGCTGAAGTCTGGAAAATTCCTACCAGGGAAATGAAAAGAATTTTAAGTACAGAAATGGATGTTTTAAGAAGATCAGCTGGAAAATCTTGGATGGATAGAATACGAAATAAAGAAATAAGGGAAATTATGGGTGTACAAGAGGAGCCGGACATCATAGACATCATAGAAAAGAAAAGATTGCAGAGGTATGGTCATGTCAAACGAATGCCAGAGCAAAGATTGCCAAAAATTGTTATGGAATGGATCCCAATGGAAAGGAGGAAGAGAGGAATACTGAAGAAAACTTCGATAGAAGGGGTACAAGCAGCTATGAATATCAGAGGAATGGAGGATGATCAATGGATGGATAGAGAGGAATGGCGTTTGGTTTCCGGAAGACGGCGGCAGCTGCCATGATACCGGATGATGATGATGACACTCCAATTGCCAATCCAATACTATAGGCCTAATAGATATAGGGATTTTATGCTATTTGCTAAAAGCACAATATTGAGTTAATTAATTTGGTAATGATGCTACAGCCAGCACAGAACGATGAGGAACTTCATGAATAATATAGGGATTTTCGTACACACCAGTAACTATTGTTCTGAGTAGAACCTTGACGTGAACATGAGACCACGCTTCATCAGTGAAGGAGGTTAAAAGTGGATCCACGTCGCCATTATGAAACAAAAACAAATTGCAAAAATGAGCCTTACTTACAGATTCTTGTTCTTGCAAAGCATGATCTACAGTTACCCTGTACAACTTTACTTTCAGAAGTTTCGTTGCCTCAGAAGCTGACGTCTTAGAAATGTTAATCTCTTGTGTTAAACACCGCAATGATTTTTGGGATGAGTGCTCAAACCGGGCCCCTACTTCATCAAGCTTCTCTTCTGTTTCTTGTTCAATGCTTTTACTTCCCACACATGGTTTATAATACCGGTATGTAATATTACAGTATAGTTATTTTATTATTACAGTAGAGTTATTTAGATGGCAACCCCGAAATATAGGAAGTTGAACTTTCAATCATAGTCGTCTTTGCTGTAAGTACGACAAAACGCACTATCGAGCAAAAACGATATTTTGTGTAACCAAGTACAATTACTTCATATGACAAATATTACATTGAACACTGCATATTGAAGATTTCCAATATGAACTTAATGTTTTCATATGTTTCTTTTATATTAGCTTTTGTTTTACAATGGACAAGTTGACGAAAATATTTGTATTAAAAAAATTGAAATTCAAATTAAGAAGAAAGTGTGTGTGATAGAGAAATTCTCAATGCATTTTTTGAAACACGATCTCCTTCGATCACATTCATGGCACATATCATAGCCAAAGATTCAACACTCTTCAAAAGTAGGCTATAATATTAAGTCAAATAAATTTATATAATTTATTGAAAACATATGTTTATTTTTAATATTATTATGTGACTGTTTTAAGAATTGTATACTAATCATATTACTAATATTGTGTTGAATATTTTGTGTCAGTTTTTATTATTTAATTATTCATAATAATGTGTACATACTTTTAATATCTATTATATGTAAAATAGTTACAACACCTATAATTCCCTACAAAGCTGCAAAGCATAGCACGAAAATGCTATGATTACAGTGAAAGACCTGCCCTCGGCAAAATTACTATAGATGGATGGTTATATGAATTTAGGTACTTTCATGATATAAATTTTGTAAATGCACCAACAAGAACTATTTTCCAAAGATGTGATTTCTTGTTATTTTGTATTATTATTACAATTATTTTGTTTTTATTTTTTATAAATTAAATCTCCTATGAATATTTTTAAATTAAAAAAAAACAGATAATATCGCCGATGGCGGTAACGTAAGAATTCGATGACATTTCTTTAACTTTACATACTATGATTAAACGAAGTGTCCAATTGACTTAATTTATTTCGCAGTAATTCAACAATTCTTCACACATATTATCTACTAACAAAGTTTCCTAATTCACAATTTATTGATCGTTTTGTTCTTTATACTCGCTGACGGTTTAACTTAGAATATATTATTCTCTTTACTCTTGAGTTCACTCCTCTAGTCCACTATTTAGACACACCTACAAGTGACTAGTCCGACTTTATATGCGATGGTCAAAACCATTTGGAAGCCAGTCTGGACTCCTCGAATGGAAGATTCGAGAATCAACCTTTACGGAATGGAGGCATAGGCGCATGTGAAAAGTTCTCCGAGAGCTTTCCGATTGTAGAGTTGTCAATTCACGAATCCTTTTCTTCCATATAAAGCAAGACTTTACTCTGGCCGTCGCGTGCGAAATTCAAAAGGAAGACCAAATATTAGTCACAACAAGAGAATAGTTTTTAAAAATAATTTTATACATAGTGGCCTATCTTTACCTACACTGCAGAAATTCCTTTAGTTTACACCGTGAAAATTGCGTCTCACAAGAATATTTAATAATTAAGGCAAAATATGTAACAATTAGGAGTGAATGCGTTTCCCTTGCATTCTCCAATTGAAGTTCTATATACATATATATTATTACAGAACTCAGGCAAACGTTTGTGAAGTTATATAAAATGCGTTATTTTTCGCTTATTCCGAGCGTCAATTTAAAAAAAATGGCAACAGGAGTAATATTGTCATATTGGATTTACTCTTTGTGTTCTGTTTCGTATCAAAATAATCGTTCTAATTAATTTTCCTCTTGCTAGGGAGGTATTTCTCCGAACTGTGATGTGAATGCCGCTCTTTAAACATTCAATGTCTCCATAATTATTTTTTTAACGACATCTGACATGGAAAAGCAGATTGTAGAATCACAATAAAAATATTTTTAACGATTCCAGTTTTAATTAAAATTATTAACACAAAATTACTAAATCATATTAATCGGCAGCGGTGAACTGGAGGTTCTGGTTTCTAGGGTCGGGGGTTCAAACCCGACCGGGGACGATGGATTTTTATTAGGATGGAAAAATCGAACGAGCAATTCCTCCGGCCGCGACATTAAACCGTGGGTCCCTAGACTGGAGATGTTCAGGCTCGTAAAAGTTCCTTAACCCTGAATAAAGGACCTCTAAGGAAACATTAACCGAAGTTTGCATCCTAGTACTACCTTGATATTCTCGTAGACTGCGATGGGCAGGACATGTAACACGTATGGGGGATCAACGAGTTGAATGGAAGTTTCTTGTAGGAAAACAGAGGAAAAACGCCCAGTTGGTAGGCCAAGAATGAGGTGGGAGAATAACATTATCCATTATTTGAAGGAAGTAGATTATACAGGGAATGATTGGAAAACATTTAGCACACTGTAGGGATGTATGGAGAGCTTTTGTCCGCGCGGCCATCAATATATGGGTTCGATAGAGCAAGTGAGTTAGCAAGTTAGTACTACCTTGGTTTCCGGGATGTCACTATGAGGTGGAAAGCTGAGCTCGGGCCACTAAATGACATCTATCCGAAAACAAATATAAATAATTAAGTGTACAGGGAAGAGCGTCTAAGTATCGTTGAGAGAATCAAGGGCATAAAAGAAGAATAAGAAGAAGAAATAATAATCATAATAGTAATAATAATCATCATTTATTGCTAGGAACTATTAAAATGCAATTAATGAAACATTTAATTCAATGTAGCCACCCCTTAATGAGACCAAAGTCTTATGCTCAGCAACAGTTTCCTATATATATTAATTTAACAATACAAAACAAAAACCGGACCATTAACAAAACTACTACAGAAAACAGAAACATAAGGTACTCTTAGATGTAATTATAAAAATATGTATTGAATAATACTTTTAAACCCTTCTACATAATTGATTACAATAAATATTACTTTTGTGATCCTAACTCTTAGTTATATAATTTCTATTTGAACTACACAACAATATTCACGTTATTTCTAAAATATGTTATAATTACTACAACTTAAAATGATATAATTACAAGTTATATAGGCCCTAATTGATTTTTGAACAATAACTATATTGGTTTTTCTTCTAAACTATTTTATAATTACTGAAGATCATTTTTTATATTTTTGTTATAATTTTTAGATCCATTTTTGAGATTTCCGGACAAATTTGTTCATATCAGTTTGTTATAACTGAGCTTTGTATTTTTTTTTTTTTTAGTTTGAATGCACATTTACAGCTTAGCGAATTTCAACGTTTTGCATCTGATGAAATATTACTAAACAAAACCATTATAATTTCATAAAGGGAATATATCACTGTTAGTATAACGCGTTTATCGTGAAGTACGTGCAACATGTAGACAGAACAGCATTTCACCACAACTGAAACATAATTCAATCAGCTTGAAAATGAATTCACAACTACTGTAGCATCGCTAGCGTAGAAAGCTGTGGTTACCAACTTCGCTAATATACGTCTGTAAACTCTCTGAGAGAATGGAGTGTGTGAATTACTGTTCAAGAATTGTATACAGTGTAGCAAACACAAATTCCTACAGCCTTCAATGGCATAATGATACAGAAGGTCAATAATATTGAAAGTTAAAATAAAAACATTCGTATCGAAGATTATGGCCGCCCTCAATTAACTAATAATTTCTTTAGGCCTTACAGAACAACATGTTCCATCTTTCTCTTTTAAAAGTTACCACCGCCGACAGTAAATCACTATGGTATATTATATTACTATCCTTTTTCAGGCGAATTCTTAAATTTACATTAAGAACCAATTTACTTCTACTGGAATTGAATGATCAATTGGATATAGAAGAAAGTCGTCTAATCATCCATTGCCAACTGCAAATAATTTGTAAATTAAGTTAATAAATTAAGACTTATCGAAAACATTATTATTGAAGATGTTCGGAAATGCACCTTGACTTAATAGTTAGATCATCGACGTTTTTGATTTTGCTGGCTCCTTATTTAAGGCTGAAAAGTATTAAGATATATTGTATGCTTATTTTCTCATTTAATAACTACACAAGCGCACCAGACCGAAAATGAATGTTATATGCTACTTCTTGCGCTCCTATATTATCGAAATATCCAGACACACAATACCCTAATAAAGAAATGGATGGAGGAAGAATCTCGAGAATTTTATAAATCCAAAACAGCAGATATAGCTTATATATTGGTATATTTTGAGGACAACTTGACACCATCTGTTATTTAAAGTGCAGCCATTCTGTTGATATTACATTCCAACAAACCAAGACGTTTTCGTTGTTTTTAGTATCATTGCTTTGATCGATAAGAATCATGATAAAATAATTTTCAATACAGTAAACATTGATATTCCATAACTTACTTCTCTTCATAGCGTATTAAGATATTGCGGTTGTTCTCATAAATATATCATTGGCAAATTTTTATAGCAGATAATTTACCGATCTATCTACAAGAATCGAAAATGACCACGACTAATGTATACAGCAAAACGTGTTTAATCCGGAACGTGAATAATGCGGAAAGCTGTCCAATGTGAGCAAATCAATTGGTCCCGGCAAAATAGTAGTAATTTTACGTATATTTATTTCGTATAAAAAGGAATCTGTCCAACGCGGACATGGAAGGATATTTCTACACAATTCATGAAAAAAGTGTTTATAAGGCGGAAAGAGAGAGAAATAAATTAGTTTCCACTTCATTGGATTCCCGTTAGGCGAATTAACAATAAGTGATGATTCCTGTCGCCCGCGCCGGTTAAAGTATCTGCAATTTTCTGTCGGCCTCACTGCATACCCGTTTTGCGAAATACAGGTGTGACATCTGTCTTACAAATAACCAGTTCACAGTAAAATCTTAAATTAGTTTATGATCTGAGACTGATTGTGTACGTATCTCTCACAGGTAGCGTGTTGAATTTACGGAATAAAGATGGCTAAAACGTATCTATCATTGTCATTAAACGAAAAAGTGAAAGTGTTTGAAAAGAAACTCTCAGTGCGCGAAATAATAACTACGTTTAAATGTGGAAAAAACCCAAGTTTGTGAGATTTTAAAACACAAAGAAAAAATAACGAATGAATGGATGTAAGGAAATGGTCAAATGTAGAGAAAAAATGAAGAAATCAACGAGGTGTGTTTTACAAGTCCATGATCAAAAAATCTCCAATTTCCGGACCAATGCTCCAAAGTCAGGCTCTAGCTCTTGCTATGTCCTTAGGGAATAACTATTTCAAGGCATCTTCCGGTTGGTTGTGGACAGTTTTAAAAGACGTCACAATGTAGTGTGGAATGAAATTTGCAGGGAATCAAAGGATGTGGACGAAAGTATAGTTAGTGAGCGGAAACAGAAACTGCATAAACGGCATACTTTTAATTGAAGGTACGAACCTACGAGGCATTTTTAACGCTGACGAAACGGGACTGTTTTTTTTCGCGCGTTACCGTCGAAGTAGCTCGTACAAACTATACTTCAATTTCCAACGGCAGCGGAACTACAATTAATCCAAGGTACATAAAAAGACATATACGGTGCATTATAATCTAAGAGTGGTTACTTTTTTATAATGCGGAATGTTGCCTAATGAGGAAAAAATGGTCCCTCGCGATTCCGCTTTGAACAAGTTTTACTGTATCCTATATAGAAAAACACTGGAATGATGTCCATCTGGAAGAAGAAGGAAAGAAAGACCTCGCAACTCGTGGATGCGAGAAATAAGAACTGGAATTAGAACAAAAGAACTGGAGGGCATGGAGTGGACTGATAGAGGCGAGTGGAGAAGGAAAATAAAAGTTTTGGCACAGAAAGATGTCTAAACATTGAAAGTCTGTATATAAATCAGATATATATATATATATATATATATATATATAACATGTTGTGTGTGTGTGTGTGTGTGTGTGGTGTGTGTCCGTTAATGCCCTAGCGGTCGCATATTACATCGAAACCAAACTTGTTATATAGCAAATAATTAAAATAAGGCCGAGTTCGTTAACCACCAAACGTGGAACAACTTGGTGTAGGAATTCACGTGAAACGAAAATGTAAAAATCGCTCAAGCGGTCATAGTGTTTCGTAACGAAACATACTGTATATTATTAAAATAAATCGTGATATTTAATCTAAAAAATCAGCGAAATTCTACCATTAAAAGTGAGGATTTACTGTAATCGGAAATTAAAAATTGACTTACAACTGCCATGTTCGGTTCGTCGCAATACATAACGTACAATATAATTAATCCTTAATTTGGCAACGTATCCTAAAAGGTACATTGGTTAAATAACGAAGTGGAAAAACGAATCGGTACGTATTCGGCCGCGGTCGACTAGTGGTTATGCTCCTTTCTCTGTTCCCGAGGGTCGCGGGTTCATACCCGGCCGGGGTCGATTGATGTTTTTTTTTTAGAATGGAAAAATCCAAGGAGCAAGTCCTCCGGAAGGACTTTAAGCCGTGGGTTCGGAGTCAAAAGATTTTCAGACTCGTATAAGATCCTTAAGTCTGAAGAAAAAAGGCCTCTAAGCAAAATTTACCGTATTGTCCCGTCATAGTACTGCATTGTTTTCCTAAATGTCACTATGAGGCGGAACGCTGACAACGGGCCACTGCAATGACATCTATACGAAAACAAGTGTAACTAAATTAGAATGGTTAAATTTCTTCTCTGTAGGGGAGAGCGCTTAATTTTCGTTGAGGGAAACAAAAGGCTTACAAAGATTATAAATTACGTACATGAATTTTTGTCTAACTACTCGTGGATTCTTACTTTAAGGAAGGAAACGAGATTACGAGTATTTGAAAATAAAGTTCATGGGGCAATTTTTGGACCAACGAGAAATGAACAGACAGGTGAATGGAGAAGACTACATAACAATGAACTACATGGTATTTATAGGAAGCCAAACATAATAAGAACAGTTAAGTCTCGTACGTTGCGATGGGCAGGACATGCATGGAAGCTTCTTGTAGGAAAACAAGAGCGAAAACGCGCAATTGATAGACCAACAATGAGGTGGGAGAATAAAATTAACTACGAGTTGAGGGAAGTAGATTATACAGGTTTTGGATTACGAAATATTAGCTCAGGATAGGGATATATGGAGAGCTTATATCCGCGAGGCCATGAACCTACGGGTTCAATAGTGACAGTGAGTTAGTTAATAAATGTAACTTCAGATGAATAAGTTTAATAAGTCACACTGAAAAATATTGAGTGCGCGCTGTTAACGAAATATTGCGCGAAAAATTATTATTGATTTTTTTTAAGACAGTATAGATTAATTAGATTAGGAAATATGTGTTCCGGTTTTAAGACCCCAACACGGCAGTCTTATGTTTGGTTCATTGTATTACACATCTCTACTTTATGAAATAAGGGAAATGATTTACGCTCTGCAGTGAAGTGAAGTCTGTTATACAGTTCCTCTATCGACAAACAAGAAACATCTACACACATAACTCATATTGCCATTTACTTAAGCTGGGATTAAGACTTTGAGAAGGTGATACAACTCCTCCATTAGACGATATTTTTCCCAAAGTTTCCACACAGGCTCTGAGTCATGAGAAGTGTCATTTGGTCAGCACAACCACATATTTTAAACATCTGTAGTTTGCTAAACCATATTATTTTTTTACTTAACACGTGATGAGGTGAAAGGTGATATGAATTGAATGAAAAGAGATGAAATGGCATGATGGAGAGGGAATAGAAGAGGAGAGTGGTAGGTGGGATGTAATTCGGGGAACGGAAGAACCCTGAGAAAAACCTGAAAAATCTTTGTGTGGACCAACATTAATAATACCCCCTCAAATCGGCAAGATTCGAACCTGATATTCCAATCGGAGCACCTGAGTGCTCTTACCTCGCGTCCACCAAGACTGCTAAGATTGTGTAAATCAAAAGGTATACAGGCATGAATATTTTAATAAACATAGATTCACTGCTAGTAAATTCTATAAGTTGGGTTTCAGCTGAAGCCAACGCATAGTAATACCATGGAAAAGAAGTGGTCATTTGAAAGTCTAAATTCACACAGACGGAATAATATATAGGCAGCACAGCGAGCGACAATGCAAAGAGCGTCTTTGAAATATAGAGGAGGCATGCAAGTTGGCTTTATTGCATTGGGTTTCATATGGAAGAGTTGAAAACATTCACATGGAACAATATTTTCAAAATATGAAATATAATTATAATTTCATTGTCCATGCAATAAATACCATATTTGTCACATACAACTTAAGAGCAAAAATAGTCATTGATGATAACATTTTAGAGCAAGTGAATAGTTTTAAAGATCTAGGTTTCAATTTATCATATGGTAAAATTGAAGATTTGAATAATAAAAATAATAAATTTAATCTTGTGCCGTGGTGACCTAAAACTTATTACCGTGACATATGTAATATTACCCGATCAAGGAATAAGTGCAGTTGTTGACGGAGGGCACTGCAGTCGTGTTTATGCAGGAATGGACCACGTGACACTGCTATCTATGAGTGCAGAGAGGAATGGGATGTGGGACGCTGACAGTATACACTGCCTTATATGACGTCACGTGTAGCAACAAACAGAGCTTCGTAATTCTTCCGCCTGCAGAGATATTTTGAATGACTAATACCCTCTGTGATGGTGGATATTGTGTTCGGTGCTCTTTCCTCTCCGTTTTACTCCTTCCTTTACTTCCCCTCCTTGACGTCATCGACGCGAGTTGCGATGCGTCGAGACCGATGTCTGCGACGAGAAGTGTTGTTTCATTAACAGTCTAAGCTAAGTTTCGTTCCTGAAAGATCGCCGGGGATCTGAGGGAGATCCCTGGCCGAGGGCTGTTCAATTTGAGTTTTCAAGAAGAAGCTGTAATAAGATGATCATTTTGTAGGAAAGGCTGAGGACATTAAGTATGAGTGTATGTACACTTAGTGACAAAAAGAATGGGCCGACTCTTGATCTCGAATATTTCAAGTTCTAACGCGCGATTCACACAAATAAACTAATAGCACAGTAGAGCTACAATACGTTTCCCTTCTTCCTTCAAGAGCATTCATTCTAAACGCAACAAGGAAGCGAAAGCATAGCTCAGTGCTTAGTGGCTTGATTTGTATGCAAGAGGTTACAGGTTTGATTTCCGGTGAGATAAGTTTTTTAATTGTTAAAATGCTTTCTATTTTATTCCGTATGTCCATTCTTAAAGAAAAAAGTACTAACTATTTGGAAGTATTACTATTTGTATTATTAATATTATTATTCATCATCATCATCAACAATCACGGATTAAGCCCATGTGGCTTTTTCCGGTCTCATAGATTCTCATTTAAAAGTTGGATCCATCTCTTCTTCGGTCTACCAACATTCCTGCGTCCTTTTGGTTTGTATTTAAGTATAATTTTGGGAATGCGATCATCTTCCATTCTTTGAACATGTTCTTTCCAGTTTTTCTATATTATTTTATTCTATCTAAGAGTTTAAAGATATTTAGCTCATTTCTAATATCTTCACTTCTTCTCTTATCTAGAAGTTTGCAACCAGCCACACTTCTCAGAAATCACATTTCAACTGGTTCTATGATCTTCTCTTCTCTTTTAGTTAAAACCCAAAATTCACTACCATACAATAGTAAGGGGACTGCAACTACTTTATAAAATTTTAGTTTTATTTTTTTGCTTGTGCTTTTAAATATCCTTTTGATTGTTCCACATATATAATTAAATTATTAAGTTTGTTAAATAGATCTTCATTTTTAAAATAGGAGATTTCATAACCCAGGTATTTAAAATGGCTCACTTGTTCAATGAGTTTCCCCTCCAGAATTATTTTAGCTCTTACGGTATCTGATCCCTTAGAAGCTAGGATTTTCGTTTTACTTATTGACATTTTGAAATTATATTTATGTATAATGTTATTTAACTGAAAGAGCGATTTCTGTAGACCATCTTCTGAACTAGATATTAGAACTTGGTCGTCTGCAAAAAGTAAGCTATCTAACATATTATTTCTTATTTTTAAATGTGAGTCCAAATTTATCTGCCAATTATATATGATATCGTCAATATAAATATTAAAAAGGGAGGATGAAAGTGGACATCCCTGTCTTACACCTCTATTTATTGTTGCTGTTATATTGTTTTTCTTTTTGCCTCCAGTTTCTATTGTTATTTTATTTTCTACATATAGACTTTTTATTGCAGTTATTAGGTGCTAAGGTACGCCTTTCTATTTCATTATATTCCACAATTTATTTCTGTTAACTTTGTCAAATGCCTTTTCAAGATCTATAAATGCCATAAACGTTGGTAGATTATATTCTCTATGTTTCTCAATTATTTGATTGATACCGGTAGTGAAAATGCATTCTGAACAGGATCTGCCTTTCCTGAATCCATTCTAGGCTTCTAGAATAATACTTTCCATAATTGCATTTAAACGATTTTTCAATATAGTTGCATACATTTTATAACAGGTACCCAAGATATTTATGCCTCTGTAATTTTCACAATCATGATGATCTCCTTTTTTATAAATAGGATATATTTTGGCCGTCTTCCATTCTTCTGGGGTATGACCAGTCTTCCAGCATATATTCAATAAATCTAAGATACGTTGTTTAGTTGAAAAGAACCATATTTTATTAGTTTATTATTAATGTTATCAATGCCAGGAGTTTTTTTACAATGATTGATGACAGTTATTAATTCTTCGAAAGAAATTGGATCTATATTTTCGTCAATTAATGATAAGTTTATTTCCTCATCATCTGATTGTTCTGTCCATAGACGTTTCAAATAAGATATCCATTTATCCTCAGAAATTACGTTTAATTTGAGTTGATCTCTTTCCTGATTATTAGAGTGTTTTAGAATCTTGTAGGCTTTATCTTGACGTCCACGTAAATCATTTTCCAGGTCACTAATATATTTTTCCCATGAACTCCTTTTAATTTTTCTAATTTCTCTTCGAGCAAGGACATTTCTTTTTTTTTGTATTCAATCAGGTTTTCATCTGTTCTCATATCCAAATATCTCAAGTATGCATTTTTTTTTTGCTTAACCAGTTTTGCTATTTCAACGTTCCAAATTTTTAATATTTTGTTATTATATCTTTTATTTCTAGTTCCAAGTGATTCTAAAGCAGCCTGTATTATATTATCTTTTAATTCTTCCCATTCTGTATTAATATTTCTACTTATACCATTTTGTTTTATATATAGATCTAGTCGTTGTTGATATAAATTTCCAATCGATTCATCTTGAAGTAGGTGCACTTTAAAAGTTTCTTCAATATTATTATTTATTTATATATTTATAAACAGGTTTGCAGTGTAATGAAACATCTTCCTATGCCCAAAGTTTTTTAAAATTTTTATCGACTTTTTCTTGGGTACATTTTGAGTTAATTTTGATCCGCAGGTAATTACATAATTTGATAATCTCATTTTTGTTATTATTATTATTATTATTATTATTATTATTATTATTATTATTATTATTATTATTATTATTATTATTATTATTGTTGTTGTTGTTGTTGTCAATCATCTATGGGCTGTTATTATGCTGGACTTGACATGCATAAACCAAATATTTTAATTGAAGGGTGAAACCTTTTCCTCACTAATACGTAATAAGTAAATAAACTCATAAATATATGAAGCTGCATTATATTTTATTACATAAATTGTTAGCATTATTATTAAAATGTAGTACTGCACACACAATTAAATTTATACCGGTAGCTAAATGGTGTTACAGAATTTACAAAGGCAGGAATATTACTTAAAATAGGGTAGAGTGGACGTAGATTATGTGGCATAAATTAAATATTATAGGATGTATTTTGCGAAAATACAAATGAGTAAAAATATTGTCGGATGATTCGAACCCTGACTTTCTCATATATTTCGTGTCGTTGAAAGTAGTTTAACGATCTACACTACTCGAACGCCGGATAATAGTTGCCGTGTTTACGTTTGTATTATGAACGAGAGTTGAACTTTATTTAAAAAGTCGCAATTTGAGTAATATTGCTTTTGTCGAACACTTGTAAATATCTAGAAACATGTCATCCTTCACTGTTCTTTAACTATTTAAGACGGTTAAAACCAAATAGTGCGTATTTAAAACATTTTAACAATGCGTTATCTCGTGAACCGTAGTTATGATTTTCGAGCATGCGCAGTGGGCCATAACAGGAACTCTGCTTTTTGCAGCGGCTCATTCTTTTTGTCACTAAGTGTACATTTAGGTTAACTAATATCAACGAATGTTCACGTTATTTTCTGCGATATTATGTTTATATTCAGTCATTTAATAACGACATGTTTGTTTCTTACAATGTTAATTATATCGATTTAGTTAAATATTTAATGCATTTTATTTACAACTTGCTTAGTTTTCATAACGAATACTTGAACCTGAGATTTGTGTGCTATAGAGCATATTCCCGTTGCTCTCATCATCAGAATTATTTATATCAAAAGTAAAGTGAAAGGGATTAGTTATAACTTGAAATATTTATGTTGAGCAATACACATGTGGTTAATTTCCAGAAAGATGAATCTTGTCTGTATTTTGGGCCCGGCTACAGACTCTGCTTAAAAGCTTGTTTGTTACAAGCTAGATTGGAATTTAAAGATAGGCTTCATAATAGAGAGATAACAATAGGAGGTTTTGAAGTTAAAACTAGCGTAATGGTCCACGGGTACCGAAGAGATGGTAGTAGATCATTTTCGGTACAATCTACTGCGTGGCATCATTAAAGAACCCTTAAAAACACTAGAAAAGAAACAAAAATGAAATTGAAAAAGTAATGGCTTTTCCTGTATTGATCAGAATGTTGGACGATAACTATAATACAAGAACAAAGATTGGAAGCAGCTGAGATGAGATTGTTAATAAATATAGCAAGAAATACTCAGCTGGATAAGAAAATACATGAAGATATAAGAAAAGAAACGAAGATATGAGAAAACAACTAAATATTTTCAAACTTACAGACCGTTTAAGTAAATATAGAAACGCCCGGAAAGAACATGTTGATAGAAAAGCAAAAGGAAGATTTCCAATATTATTGCTAAATTATAAACCACACGGAAGGAGAAATGGTGGACGCCCACACAAAAGATGGTCTGAACAATTTTAACAATTCTAGCTTTCATGAAACCGGAACGAGCCAACAGGCTTAATCCCTGGATGATGATGATAGAAGTAGTTCTATCATACATGTCTAAGCCGCATTCGCTAAACCCATCCATTAATGCCTAACTTCAGTCAACTGAATCCAGTTGATATCTCGCATACCCAGTTCTCAAATAGAAATCAAGCTGAGGTCCTATTGCCTTTGCCGTATCCCCCATGTCTCTACCCCATTCCATTCATCTACTCTAATTGTCCTGTCGAGCATTGCCATTCTAATTACTTCTCATCATTGCGTTACAGGTTTTCCTATCCTCTTTCTTTTCCCCAGATTGTAATTGAGAAGTCATTTTTGTCCACTCCATCCATCTTTCTCGCATGACCATACCACAATAGTTTTGGCCGCTGTGGACTAATGGTTATGTTACTTGTCTCTGGTCCCGACGGTCGCGGATTCAATCCCGGCCGGGATCATTTGATTTTTTAGGGTTGAAAAATCCAAGGAGCAAGTTCTCCGGGAGGGATTTAAGTCGTGTGTATCTCGAGTATGAAGATTTTCAAGCCAGTATAGGATCCTGTAAGACTGAATAAATAGGTCTCTAAGCATAATTTACCGACCTCCGTCATCCTAGTATTAATAATAATAATAATAATAATAATAATAATAATAATAATAATAATAACAATAATAATAATACTTTATTTATTCTGGCAGAGTTAAAGTAATAAGGCCCTCTCTTCCACTCAACCAGCACAAATACAAATAAATATTCGACAAATATAGATATACACTATACTAATTATAAACAGTTAAAGATACAATAAATGTAGCAATGGTAATGTCATGTACAAACAACATTTTATAGGATAATAACAATAATGATACGATAATAATAATAATAATAATAATAATAATACTATTAATAATATAAATATGATACATTACACGGGAAACACCAATTAATATATATATCTTACACTGGATAATAATGAAGTCGAGTTTAGAGCAAATATAAATTTAGATTTCTTTTAAAAGATGCCAATGTCCGGCAGCCCCTTATTTCTTGTGGTAGGGAATTCCAGTTGCGAGAAGTGGAGATGGTATATGACATGGAGTGATGTGATGTTCTATGTTGCGGTATATTAAGTAAGAGACTATGTTGTGATCTTGTGTTAAGTTATGGTTTGAGGATAGATACTGGAAACGGGATGATAAATAATTGGGAATCGAGGTATGTAGGATCTTAAATAGGAGAATTAGACAGTGCGATTTTCTTCTCTCTTTTAGATGTAGCCATGACAATTCGTGGAATAATGGAGAAATGTGATCGTATTTTCGAACATTAAATATGAATCTGATACACATATTATGGACACGCTGCAGTTTGTCCGACAATCCGTCACTTATGTCAGTTAGTAGAACGTCACAGTAGTCAAAATGCGGCATCACTAAAGTTTGGATTAAAATTCTTTTAAGAGTTGTAGGAAGAAAATGTTTAAGTCGCTTTAGGGAATGCATTATGGAGAAGATCCTTTTAGATGTATTACTTTATTTGCCTACAAGATGTCTCACTGGGTCGGTATGTTGATCGCATAACATTCAGGCCATCTATAGGAAAATAAGAGTAACTAAATTAACTTGGTATAATAACTCCTAACGAAGGAGATGATGAGGCCCAACTTTGGGCTGTCACGCCATTGTGGATGTAAATACCATAATAATAGCCTAGTTTGTATCCTCTCATAACATGTGAATATCCTTCCAGTTTGTTTTCGAATTAATGCATTTGACACATGTTGCAATTTAAAGATCCCGCATACTCTCCTTAGGAAGTATATTTCCACTGTTAAACTTTTTTCTTTCCTCGATATTTTCAACACAAGATGCTATAATAGTATTGGTTCCACAACAGCACTACATACCCTTATCACTGAATTAATTTCATTTTATTCGATCATAACACCTTTAAAACGTAAATAGCTTTATTCCTTTTTTGTACTTGATTTTATATGTCATTCAAAGTTGTATCCTCTGCTGATATATGCAGTGCTTCCCACATATATCTAAATGTATTACATTCCTTGAAATCCCGCATATAAAATTCTAAGTTTCTGTCCATTTCTATGATCTATATTATCCTAATGCCATGTTCTCAAAGTTTCCCAATAAAAATAAGTTTACTGCTATTCAATACAGCTATATTATCTACCTTATTCATATTAATCTCCTAGATATATCAAAGAAATTGATTATTTGAGTAGAAAATAATACAATAAGGCATATCATAGAAGACTATGAGAAATTGAGTTTAAAAAATAAACGCCAAAACTCCAAATATGTTTTAGGGAATAAGCCTTTTGATTGCGGTAGTTGAATAGTATTGCAATTTCTTCTTTTTTCTAAATTATAAATAATATACAATGGAAATCATTTAAGTTACGGTACTTTATTACATTTTACAAACGGCTGTAACGTTTAAGCTCCATATATGAGTAATATACATATATATATATATATATATATATATATATATATATACATATACATACTAGCTAATATCCGGCGTGCGCTGCTACGCCTAAATTAATAAAAATTAATGTGCTTTTAAAAGTTGAATAAGTAAAAGGAAAAATAATCATGAATTTATATTTTTAGATATTCCGTGCTGATTACCCGGGGTTGCCCAGGAATCTAGTTATCCCGATCTTCTTGACATAAATGAGCTGAAATACGAAAATTAATGTGTTTTACGTTTAGTTAAATTAGTAGGAAAAAAGTTATATTGCAATTCTTTTTAGATACCCCATGGCATGCTCTTTACTCGTCGTTGTCAGGGAATTTACTCATTCCGATCTTCCTGACATAAATGAGCTGAAGTAAAAAATTAATGTACTTCTTATGATTAGTTGGATAAGTAAAATGAAAAATAATTATAAATGTATATCATAATTAACTTAAGGTTCGCTGTGCTGATTAACCGGCATAGTGAAAATATAAATTTTAAATTCAGTTACAGATTTTAGAATAAATTATAAGTATATTTATAGAAATTAAACTCTGTAGCGTTATTTTATTTATTCATAGTATCACCAAACAAGAAGAAAGCTGTATCTGGTCTTTTTATAAATATATACATTTTTTTTTCGTTTTACTGTTCTTTGTATGTTTCTTTTTATTTATTATAATGAGGTAATATTTTACCTTGCATTCTACGTATATGACCATACCATTCCAATTGTCTGTATCTCTCAAAATCTAATATTGAATTTTGGACTTATTTTGCGTTTTTTATATTTTTATGTTGGTTATTTTAATGCTTGTTTTTCTTCTAACAAGCACAGAACACACACCCAAAACAAAGGCGAGATATAAAATTATCTTCTCAGCCGGCACCGGAGTGGTAGTTGGAGACCCTAACGACAAATGAAGAGTAAAATTCAACAGTTATTTTAGTGTAAATTAAAACATTTACTTCGAGAACTAATATTGATCTTACAGATTCATTTGTTTTACTTTTCGGAAATCAAAAAAAACTAGCTCATTATTGTTTAAATATATAATTTCTACAATAGTACAGAAATGTTATCAACTTTTATAAGATTCATGATGTGTTCCGTTGAGGTATTATTCAAAATTAATATAAAATTATGGAATATTCACCTGAAAGGTTCGTCTCCTCAACTTAATTAATTATTTAACTGTAGCGTTTTGGGACTTGTCCCATCATCGGCAGGATTCATAACTGGTGTTTCACTGAAGATCTGGTAGAGGGGGTTCGTTTTCGTTTATCAGGCTGTCGTCATTGTGAGCTGCTTTCATGTTTTCCATCTCTTAGAGTACGTTTATCTTCGCTGGATTATTTTCTCTGTGCAATATTTAACATGCGAATGAAGGACATCGCATGTTAAATATTGAAAACACCCTAACAGTAATGCACAGAGAAAGTTATCCAGCGAAGATAAACGTACTCGAAGAGATGGAAATCATGAAAGCAGCTCACTACGATGTCAGCCTGATAAACGAAAACGAACCCAATACATGCAACCCCTCTACCAGATCTTCAGTGAAACACCAGTTTTAAATCCTGCCGATGATGGGACAAGTCCCGAAAGCGCTACAGTTAAATAATTAATTAAGTTGAGGAGACGGACCTTTCAGGTGAATATTCCATAATTTTATATTAATTAAGAGATGTTATAGTATAATTTATTTTTATTAACATTAGATCCTTTACATATTTCACTTGCCATTATAAACATAATGTCAAACTGCAGTTATTTTATTTAGGATCAGCACATAACTTTGAAGTTGTGGAATATCATTCCATATTATGGAGAAATTTGTGATAAATATGAATTGTACAACGATATTTAATGGAGATATTAATATGAAACGGGACAAATAGTTAATGGCGGTTCCTCTTAATTTGAGAAATAATTTAATGTCCTTTGAATTTTCACATTGGAAATCAAATAATTCCTCGCTTGTATTATGTAACATCAATTTATACGATAACCAGATCAAAGGGAAATTAATTAAATAAGTAGGTAAAAAGCTATTAAGTTAGGAGAGCAAATGAAGAGATTAATTTTAGTAATTGAAATATAAATGAAAAGAAGACTACTCCTTTTTTAGTTCACGTGATTAAAAACGCACAAAATTCAAATAGACACTACATAATACCTTAGGAACTTCCAGATAAAATACTGTGCCCTTTGAAGTTTTTTTTAGATTTCATCCAAGATTAAACCAATTACATATAACTAAAAAAAGTATTGTGCACATCTTATGCATGAACAAATAAAATGCATTACGTTCAACAAACACATAGGTCATACGTAGCAATGTAACTGTTAATACACTTAAAAGGAATATTACGTCACGCTGGATCTGCGTAAACGGAACTAATTTCTTAGACAGTAGAGTTTGAAATTAATATTTGAAAGATCTCGGGATTATATACCCGAAGCCAAACGATTTCAGTAATATTTTTTTCGACAGATAATTTTTGGACATATTCTTGGTACATGATGACGCATCTCTGAGAGGAATTTCAAGGCAGTTTCTGCATGCAATGGTTGACAGTTCCGCTTGTGAGAAGGGGTTCCCACCCCTGTCAACCATTGCATGCAGAAACCTGCCTGTAAATTCCTCTCAGAGAAGCGTCATCATGTACCAAGAATATGTCCAAAAATTATTTGTCGAAAAAATATTACTGAAATCGTTTGGCTTCGGGTATATAATCCCGATATCTTCCAAATATTAATTTCAAACGCTACTGTCTAAACCAATTCGTTCGGTATAATAAACGCCGACCATAGAATGAACTCAATAGAAGACACCCTTACAATATTACACAAAGAGTGAAATCCAACCAGAATCAACCTGTTGGACGACCTGGAAATTATCAAGGAAATAGACAACAAGCTTTTGATAAATGAAAGCACTCCCAGACTAAACAATCCACTATACGATATCGTCAGGAAGAAGCTTTAGTCACAACATAGCCACATTAGGACCAGCAGCATCAAACACCATACTGGATGCTGTAGAGAAGAATGAACTGCTGAAAATGGGACGGATATCCTGAAAGGCCTACAGGTATAAAGATTATACGTTTTATAAATTGAGGACGACAGATTTTACCTATGAAGGTATATTTTAACTTTTTTATTTTATTATAATATAATAATAATAATAATAATTATTATTATTATTTATTATTATTAAACTGACTATCTCACTGGCACTATGGAACCCATAGTTTCACGGTCGTGCAGATATAAGCTCTCCATAAATCCATATCCTGTGCTGTTTTCCAACGATTCCAGTTATAATCTACTTCCTTCAAATCATGATTAATGTTATTCTCCCACTTCATGCTTGGTCTATGAACTGGGCGTTTTCCCTTTGGTTTTACTACAAAACGTTTCCATGCACGTCTTTCATTTCCCATTCGTGTCACATGTCCTGCCCATAGAAATCTACGAGACTTAACTGTTCTTATTTTATCTGGCTGCCAGCAAAGACTATGTATTTCACTATTATGTAGTCTTCTCCATTCGTCTGTCTGTTCATCTCTATTATTATTATTATTATTATTATTATTATTATTATTATTATTATTATTAGTAATTCTGGATATACGTGCTATTATACATTACAGTGACTCTTGACGTCCACCACCTTTCAAAAAACGTTAAACTGAAAATATATAAAACTATTATTCAACCAGTTATACTATTAGGAAGCGAAACATCGACTCTTACTTTAAGGGAGGAAAGGAGATTATGAGTATTTGAGAATAAACTTCTTTGGACCAAAGAGAATGAACAGACAGGTGAATGGAGAAAACTACTTAACAGTGAACTACATGGTATTTACAGGAAGCCAGATATAATAAGAACAGTTAAGTCTCGTAGATTGCGATGGACAGGACATGTGACAGGAATGGAGAACGAAAGACGTACATGGAAGCTTCTTGTAGGAAAATCAGAGGGAAAACGCTCAGTTGGTAGACCAAGAATGAGGTGGGATAATAGTATTAACTATGATTTGAGGGAAGTAGATTATATAGGGCATGATTGGGAAACATTAGCTCAGGATAGGGATATGTGGAGAGCTTATGTCTGCGCGGCCTTAAACCTACGAGTTAGAGAGTGAAAGTGAGTTAGTTAATATTATTATTATTATTAAAGGAAAATATTTTTTTTATTGAATATATTAGTGATTCAAAAAGATAACACTGAACAATGATTTAATACAAATATGTGAGGCTAATACAACTGTAATATTGCATTTTTTATCGTCTGTTGCAGATATTTTTAGAGCTGGTAGAGAATGGAATATTTTTTTGTGTGAAAAAACCACAGTAAAGGTGCTGACACCCTGCTTTCAATACAGACCACGATTTTCTAGAATTTTCTGCCTCGTGGACAAGTGAAAGGAAATGCTGTTGACTTTATGCTATTTGGTTTATTTCCGGAGTCAAAATGCATGCGTTGGAACCAATTGTTTGTGCTCTTCTTCTCTATTAAATGTTGAAGCAAAAACATGAAATTGTACAGAGAGACTCTCAAAACACTTCCATTCAATTTAAATATGTACAAAGCCGCGCACTCTTCATGAGGTTTTATTACTGAAAATACACAGGTTGTGACATCAATTGCTTACTTACTCTGAGTGTAATAGGGAATGAAAACTGGGATAATCTCTAGGCATAAGTTTCGTATATTGAAGTAAAAAGTCATTAATTGAAATTGATTTGGCTATTGTTATTTTTTTTACATAAAGGAACATATATTTAATTTTATTCATGTTTACGTCCAGTCCTAATTTCTTAGTGTTACTTAATATCCTACATATAAAAAACTGTATAATTTGAACATAATCATTCTGCTTCTTCTCACTGACACTATTGAACCGTAGGTTCATGACTGCACAGACATAAACTCTCCATATATCCCTATCCTAAGCTAATGTTTTCCAATCATTCCCTGTATAATCTACTTCCCTCAAATTATAGTTAATGTTAATCTCTACCAACTGGTTTTCTTAAAAGTAGCTTCCAAGCATATCTTTCATTCCCCATTCGTGCCACATGTCCTGCCCATCGCAGTCTACGAGACTTAACTGTTCTTATTATATCTTCCTATTAAGACCATGTAGTTCACTGTTATGAAGTCTTGTCCATTAATCTGTCTGTTCATCTCTCTTTGGTCCAAACATTTTCCTAAGTACTTTATTCTGAAATACTCGTAATATCACTTCTTATCTTAATGTAAGAGTCCATGTTTCGCATCCATATAATATAACTGGTAGAATAGTAGTTATATATATTAAGTTTAACGTTTTTTGAAAGGAGTTGGGACGTCAAGAGTCTCTGCAATGCATAATATCACGCATTTCCAGAATTGAGCCTATGTTTAATTTCTTTGTGCATCTCATTCCTATTTGTGATTATTGTTCCTAGGTATTTGAATTCAGCCACTTCCTCAAAATTTCCCTCATGTCATTAGCTGTCCATTACCATTATATAATGCATTTCTGTGTGTGACCACATATTTAGTTTTATTGATATTTACTTCCAGTCCCAATTTCTTAGTATTACTCAACACAATGTGCGTGTTGTTCTTTAGTATTTCCTCGCTATCGCCCAATTGTATTACATCATCAGCATAAACTAACAGCTTATTAATACCATTGAGTTGTAAGCCTTGTGAACCTAATTCATACTTAACAAAAATTGATATTATTTTCATTGAATCACTTTCACCACACAGAAGCTATAGTTGTTACGTCAGTTAACTTTATTTCGTATAATTAACGACTAAAGTTTATTAGAACATAAAACTCAAAACATATATTTTATAACTCGTCGTGCATAATGTTACATTCACATTTATGTTTGTTAAAATTAAACTGAATATTCTCAGATATTAAGATGTTATCCGGTAAGCCAGTCGTCCTCAAGAAAAGTATTAAATAGTCCCAATATGGAGGCATTTCAAGAACAATGTTTCAAATTCCGCATTTTAACTGGTAGTGATGGTGTTGTACAGGTTGTACAACGCGTTTATGTTGCGGGTGTGTATTTATTGAACATTTTATATTTAAAATCTTTAAAATCTTATTACATAACATCAACGGTGCTTTAATGTGATTTTTAAGAGTGTTGATTCTCAGATATTGTTACTTTACTCTCATTCTGCCAAACATGTCATTCTACAGTTAAGTCAGTTACTGATATAAGACCATCCAATCTAAGTACAAATATTAAAGGTATAAACTCATATTTTCTGTTCGAGATATCGAAACCTATGTATAAATGTTCTGAAGAGAAAGTGTCCTACTATCTGAAAAAAATAAGTAAATATAAAAACATTATTTTATTTTGTTGTATTTGTTTCGTCAGTCACCATGATAATTCGCCTACAGCTTAATACTAAAATAATTTATATTACAAACGCTATATATTATGGCACATCCAGAGAGCCTGAAATTTAGCACTTATCATACATTTTATATTTACGATTTTGGATATTATTTTAAACATGTTACCAAAATAATATATATATATATATATATATATATATATATTAATTCAATACCACTAGGTTAACATTTCCAAATTTCTGGTATTCTCTCCCCGCATTGGCATACTGTAACCCACTTCTGAGGTTAGGGCTCCTGGAAGAGGGTTACGTTGTTCCAATGATATGATGGTGATGATGAAGGTAATGATGCGCCAGAAGAGGTCTTAATCCTATAGGCCTACTTATTCTAAATGAAGTGAATATGATACATTTTGATGACCAAATGATGTTAGTGAACCATTTGAGCCTTAAATGGTTCCTGACATTTGTCTTACAGACGAGGAAAAACCCCAATAAAAATCTCAACATGGAAACTTGTCTTGACCGAGGATCGAACGCGGGCCCGCTGCGTAACATGAAAGCATGCCACCTTGAGACTTCAGAGGTGGACTGTCAAAATAATATTGTGACCATTCAATGACATTTTGTAATTTTACAGTGTCATCAGTCAAATAATAGCTATTAAAAGGAGTGTCGCCTTGAGCTACTACGCAGTGTCCGCAGAAAGTTTCCGTGATTACAACCTGGCCGCAGTCACTTGATGAATTTGTACCAAACTGCTGTCTTTAAGGTGCGTATAAACTTGCGCGCCGCGAACACGCGCGGTGCGCGCGCTACTCGTCTTGTGTTCGTCGGAATTATCAATTTCAACGAACCTCCTGCGATCCATAGGTAACCCACAAACCTTCAGTAGACATTTTGCAGAGTAGGTGTAACCAACTATATCTCAATCGCGTTTGTTGTAAAACACAGAATCTCTGATAGGACTGATGACGATTACATTTTTATTTAATAATAAGGCTATGTTTAAATATTTGGCGCTAAATTTGTGTACTTAATGAGCCAGAGCAATACATGACATCAAAAGCTCTTTTTTTAATAGCACTTAGTCGGTTGATGCATAACGTCGTCCAATTGTATTTACGAATTATTATAATAAAACATTGAAAACATGTATTACAACCTATATTTTTCTGTACCGTGCCTGCTTTTTATTTTACTTTTCTCACGCCGCGCTGGTATCGTATTGGGCATATTATTATTGGGCATATTGTGTAATTTTACACACATTTAAGTAATTTCTACTCGTTCGTTTTCTTCTGTCTTATTAAAAACATTAAATAAAATAAACTAATTTATGTATCCTATATGATACATGGCGAATTTAAGGGTTAACATGTCTCCTTCTGAACACTCCATAATAACTCAAATAATAAAACCTACAGGTGCGCGCGGAAAACAAAGAAACCTGTCAAGCTCCCGCCCAAATCTGAACAGCAAGCACTCGTGCTCGTGATAAAAACCGACAATGACTGGATCGTGGTGCGCCAAGCGCGCGCAGCTCGAAACCCCGTACAAACCTAAAGAAGAAGGTGCGCACGCGCGGCGCGTTCGCGGCACAGGTGCGTATGTACCTTTAAAAACAGAGACTCAAATACTTTATAATTGGTATGTTGAGTTTATTTAATTTGACTATTTAACTCATGCCCCAAATGGGAGTCGAAGACTAATAACCTTTCAATGAATTTTGATTTACAACCTATCACAATCATTTTTAACCTTGATTTTATCAATTTTATTTTATTACTTTAAAAGGAAGCTCCTCCTTTTTAACATTCTGAATAGGCCATAGCATTATTTTGAAGTGAAAATAAGGACAACACTCATCCATGAATAAATATATGTTATCAAAATGCAATACCATTAATTCTTAACAATTATATATAGATTAATTAGTGTATAATGAATGTTATTGTGTTATTATTTAATTGGAATGTTATTGTGTTTTATTTATGTAATTGTAATGTTATTGCTTTTTTTTGTCTATTTTTCTTTACACTAGTATCAATTATTACTTTATTGTAACGGACTGTCAACAGCACGTACGGCTTACTGCCCGTGCGACCCATATTTGTAAATAATATTGTAAATATCTTACTTTTTGTCCAATAAAGTCCTACTACTACTACTATTTTGCAGTGACTGGCTCTCTCACAAATACGTTGAATATAACAATGAATATATTAAGATGTAAGAATTCTAGATTGCACGTGGCTACCAGATTGTATATAGAGTGCACGAATGTAACAATATAGTGCTTGCGGGATATAATATAAAAACATCTGTAGTAATTGATTATACCAAAACAAAAAAGAAACCACTTTTTACACTTTCTCAAACGTATTATTTCCTAGAAAAAAATAGACATATTTACATCAGAGGAAATTAATTAATAACCTATTATGTTAATTATAAACAGTTTGATGTGTTACATTTTTTCTTCACAAGGGTGCATTCTTACAATATTGCGATTCTTTGGTAATAAATAATATGATCTGGTTGCAGTGATGAACAAATGAAGCATAACAAACGTTTCTCATTTGTTTTCAAACATCGCCGTTTACATTGAATATATAAATATTATAAAATAACTTCATTTAAATTATGATTTCTGAGTAAGGATCTAAACTTTATTTGTTAAATAGTTTTAATAAAATGCCACTCTTGATTTCCAAATTCTCTACATAAATTCACTCCTCACATTGTGAGCCGTGAATTTATGGATAATTTGGAAATCACTCGTGGCATTACTTACGACTAGAGGGCGGATTTATGCATATTTGCATGTTTTATTCCTTCAAAGATAAACATATGCATGGAAGAGGAAAATTCGTTTCATGCCATTTGGAATAAATTGGCAAAATTTTATAGCGCATATAAATGCATATTCACTGGATTAGCGCATATTTCACTAATATGTGCATATAGATGCATATATTATACTTTTTTCTCTATTTAATATTAAATTATTAGTTTGTAACCCCATAAAATGACAAGTTTCTGCTATATTGTCATATTTTTACAAATGAAGACAAATTTTGTTTTCATAGAAAGCCAGCATCCCTTTTTCGCATTTTCACACAACAGTGACAATGTCGAGCAGGAGTCTGCAGTTTTAAATCTCAACATGTCAATAAATCAATCTAGCCTAAACTATTTCCTGAAAGGAAGAGACGAAAGTGTTGCCAACAATGGACAGTTTATTGGTGGTAATTTCCTTGTTTTCGTTTTCAACCGGCGATATTCTTTGGAGTTTCAACATCAGCATTATTGAGACTCATACACGACAAAGACTCAAAATATACTTTCATGTGTGCAATATATACTTCATTTCACACAAAGGAAGCCTCTTGTACATCATTGACCACGGTGACAATCAAATCGGGAATCGAAGTTTAAATTCTTTTCTCAAATACAATTTTGTGAGTGTTAGTGGACCAAGACAAGTGTTTTCATATTACAGACAAGATCAATGAGATGACACCATAAAACACAATTATTAATTTCAATTAGGAGCGAAAAAAGTAAAAAATATTACAGTTGTTGCTTCATAAAATAATAAATAAAATGATGTGAGAAAATAGTGTATTTGACTATAAGAAGAAAATTATTTTTGGTGCATATTTTTTTAATTTTAAGAGCATATTTTCAACTTTTTTGCTGCATAGTTGCATGCATATATTTATGGTTTTTAGTGCATATAAATCCGCCCTGTACTTACGACAAAACGAATACATATTCTATAAACCTGGAAAATGGGACCATTAGTTCGAATTCCTAAGTAATTTGCTTACTTTATTCTGTTACTTCGTGACGAATTTTTAGAAATTCAGATACGACACTCATTATTACTTGCATAGCGTTCCTATAGTGGGTTAATTTCGTACAGTTTATATAAAGACAATTGCGCAGAATACGCTCGGTGTGTTGAATGAATCGAATGTTTAAACGAAGAGTGAATTAGATGTGCGTGCAACTGACGTGCCATTCTCGCTAATGATTAAGATATTCTACGGGAAGAACTTTTGTCGTATAATTGTAGCCACACTCTGATTACAGTTTAGCTCCCTGAATAAATCACTAGCTGCCCTCCTTCCATTTCTTTGTGCAACTCACATTAGCTCAATTAAGCGTTTTTAAATACACCCTGGTAACTCGTTAAAAATTCAAGAATTAGAGACAGATCTCTCTGTTCTTTTCAACTGTAAAATTAGTTAAAACATCCCATCAATTTGTACCTTTCTACATAACACATTTGAATTGCTTCGCCTCATCCTCATTCAGTATAACCGTGCTTTCATGTATCGTTGGTTTAATGTTGCACAAAATTTAAAACTAAGTTTAATATCGATATAATATTATTTCGTGTAATAGAAAGCATATTGAAAATAAACGAAAAAAAAATAAAAAAGCAATATACACTCTGTGCCATATATCAGATGATTACAATCTGAAAATCTCTTAACAGGAAACCTAAATAATGGCATTTTAAAGAAAATCAGCAAATATTTAAAATTGTATATGGATTGGCTTTATCTATACAGTGCATAGATAAAGCCGATGAATTCAATTACCTCGCTTGTTATCTTTCATAAATGAACTCCAGGGATGTGGACACAAAATTAGTTAAATTAAAAAAAATGATATAATAAAATTAACACTACTAAAAAATCAATTCAGATATTTTTTTTGAAATGCTATAAATAATGACAGTCCCAACTTTGTTATATGAATCGGAAACATGGTATTTTACATCAATCAAATCCGAAGGCTATAAGCGGCCGGGAGAACATTGCTATGGCACCTTCTGTCATGCATTCATTTTAATAAAAAACTGAATTTTACGTCCAAGAATAATTACACAACATAACCATCACCCCATCACTAAGAGCCGGTTTCACCAACAGAGGTAACTGTATTACGCCAGTTTAAGTTATGCATTATATATGGGGAAAACTGGCGTAATACAGTTACCTCTGTTGGTGAAACTGACCCTAAAATTATACATGTTTACCGGGATAAATGATTCGGGCATATATCACGGATACCTAGTGAGAGACTAACTGAAAAACAGTTTGCCTACAGAACCTTGGAGGAGAGATCTTGGAAGGTTGACGAAGCACTGGAGAGACCAGTTTACCTGAAGCGGAACAGGTTGGATAGTTTTGATGGTGATGATTTTACTGTTTTTCTATAGGTCCATCAGCACGTTATTACCTGCTGAATAAAGTGTTATATGTTGTAGCACTACATCTACTAGCCCTTGAGAAAAATGCCCAAAAATTGCAATTTTCAGGAACTTGTCTATTGGAGTCGTATAGTTTTAGAAACAGCTACATCCATTTTGTAAAATTTTACAGAGGAGATAAAAAACGTGTTTCACGTACGGTATTCTAACAACACCTTATAGCTATAACACAAACATGTTCCGCAAATTAGAATTTTCTTGTTTTTAGAGAGAAATAATTATTTTGTATTTCGAAGTAGCTTACTCGATCCCAAATTATTTGCTTATCTGGTTTTAAAACTCAACATGTAACATAAGCTTGTAGCTGGTTTAAAAAATTGCTGTAATATTGAACCATAAGAAAGTATTGTTTTATTTACTGAATAATCACAAAATATGCTAATATTACGAGCAATACAAATTCTTTAAAAGTAAAAATATTAAAATCTAAAATGTAACGTTTGTATTCCTTCAAATAAACACGTAATCACATTATTCCACCACATTAAACCCTGAATATTCTATATCGTCTTCTACAGTTCCCTCACCATCTGGAATCTGTGATTTAAGGATATTTTATAATATATTAGCTAGTATTAAGAAATGGTAGTGAAGCGTGGACAATAGAAGAAGAGATGAAAGCCGAATAACAGCAAATGAGATGCGATTTATGCGCGGTACAGCAGGCTATAGATAGTGGGGCCATAAAAGAAATGAGGAAATTATGGAAGAGTAGGATGTAGAATCCATTCTTCCTCATATACAAAACTACCAGAACTGAAAAGCCCAACTTCAACGAATGCCATCTCATAGAATTCCAAAAGCCTTGCTTCGTTACTATCCCCACGGAAAAATATTGCTGGGACGTCCAAAAAAGCGCTGGATGGAAAATTCCTCTTTGAGACCGTAACAGGCCACATGGCCTAATAGTTGCATGGATGATGATGATGATGATGATGATATAGTGTACTAGCTATTACATGTCACCCAAATACTCATCAAAATGTTTTACAAATAACAATGAAACTTATCTAAGTTTTTGTGGAGGGAGATTTATACATATTTGAACTGGCAGTGGAGAAAACGTCATTCTCACATATTTCCTTTCTTACATATATCCATTTATTGTCCTAGCTAGACACTCATACTCTGTCATAACTCAGTTATTCAATGTACTTCACCCTTAATGTGCACATAAAACATTTTAGTTTTTTTAAAGACATATTTTTGAAAGAAATAACCTGGAAATACTATAGTGGTGGTGTTTGGATTTTTTTTTTCCAAATCTGTCAAAAGCATTTCTTGCAAGGTAAAGAAAAGTTCCATATTGTGGAAATCTAGTTTATATTCGTCTGGATTGTCTATAACCTCTGTTTTCCTATCTTCTCTATCCTTGAAAAAACTCGTTAAGACGAGAGAAAAGTATTAATGACGGAAAGAATTGCCGTTGACTGGTGAGTTTAGTGAATTTGTAGATTTTGATAGTTTATAGGATGTGGAAATTAAACAATCAATCATTGACTACCTAGCTTAGTTCATTGGACCTCTTCTATTATGCATTTATTCCCATCCATAAATCAAAACGTTATTTTTACGCAGATATTAAACTGCTAACTATATGGTTGTAATTATTCATCTGAAGGGACTCCGGTCTAATAATCGTGGAAGAATCTCGTTTTTTTACAATAGAAAGATATTATCAACAATCTCCACTTCTTCTCTTAATAGTGAATAAAGTCTTCCCTTTTAATTTATGACGTATTTTTCTCACAAAATTAAATTTTTATTTGTTTTACTGTCTTACTATTCTCTAATTCCTCATTTAAGGAAATACATGTTGTGCATGTATATGTTGATAACTCCAAAAACCAATATGAAATTAATTCTGAAAATGTACCGAAAGTATGAAGGTTTGCTACCACACCCAGCATATAGCCGTGATCTTGCGCCTCATCTTCATTGTAGAGCAAAGACTGCTTGCACAAATGAGGCGTAAAATACAACGAAGTATAAATATCGTCTCAAGTCCATCAGATTTCTCCAAACAAACTGAAAAGAGTTCTCATTTCATGTGGGTGTTTAAAGTTAAGTTTTTGGATTCAATATAATTATGTATTGACAACACGATAATTTCAGTAAACGTGAGCTAGGAATGAATCAGTTTTCAACAAGTGTCTTCTATACTTAACGTTTCGCTGCTGTAGCTTGGAAGCTAACAAAATCAGTCATGTTGCGCACGCGATAGTACCCTATGGCGTAACCCCCCCTCCCGGTTACGTATGGTTGGAATTCCTGTGATCACGTGATTTAGTTGTAATTTTGTAAATCATTCAATTACATGAGCTACGCTTCTTATTGGTTATTATGTAGCAACATTTTGATGGTGACACCAGGTGCATTTCAAGTGATTTGGGAAATAACGCTAATTGATTGATAAAGAGGGACAGAGGGGATCACCGGTCGGGGTAGTAAGGGTGTACAGACAAGGCAAGTAGGTATTAGCACTGCTTTTGTTCGCTGTCAGCTTGAAAGAAATACTACAATCTGATTCGCGCATTCACATATATCTTAGTTACATTGAACATCGTTATTACTTATTAGATAATTTAATAATAATTTTTCGCTTATTTATAAACATATTTCCAATATTTACACTTCTTTCTCTGCTAAAGTTTAATTTTCCTTCTCCACTTGTCCCTATCTATCTACTCCATGTCCTCCAGTCCTCTTGTTCTCATTCCAGTTCTTATTTCTTGCTTCCATGAGTTGGTGAGGTCTACATTTTTCTATCTACTTCCAGGTGGACATTATTCTAATGTTTTTCTGGGTAAACTTTCATCTTGTATTTGCCGTACATAATAATTTAATTGCATATTTATTATATAATATATTATTTAATGTTTAATATTAATTTCTTCTACTATGACTTTATTTGTTTTAAATTCCAACATCCTGCTGCTCTCCTTAAGAAATCCATTTCCAAACATATACTTTTTTTAAAGTTTTTGTTGAATTTCCATGCTTCAATTCTATTTGTGACAATAATAATAATAATAATAATAATAATAATAATAATAATAATAATAATAATAATAATAATAATAATATAATAATAATAATAATAATAATAATAATAATAAAAGTAAGTGAAGTGATCGCACAACAGGCCCTTGGGGTAGTAGGAGGTTAAGGCTCCCACTTTCTCTAGACAATCGGCACTTTATGTCAGCCGGGTTGTCAGCCCTGCGTGACGGCCGCCTTTACCCCCAGAAGAAGCGTCTGGTACTCATTTCCGTTAGAGGCTGAGTCGACCCCAGGGCCACAGTGTCGCCAGAGGGTTTGGGTCAGTTTAAAAATCCTGACCCCCAACGGGACTTGAACCCTCGACGGGGCTTGTAGCTCAGTGCCTTAACCACTACGCTACGGCGTAATAATAATAATAATAATAATAATAATAATAATAATAATGATAAAGTCCACCGCTGTTGTCTCGAGCTACCTGGTCACGCAGCGGACCCGGGGGGTTCAATTCCCGATCGGGACAAGCTTCCTGGGTGAGGATTATTTCGGGGGTTTTCACCTGTAAGAAAAATGTCAGGAAGCTTTGAGGCATAAACGGTCCCAGAACACAATCTGGCCATCATTATTATCCTTATCAGCAATGATGTGGAAAGCAACGGGAAGATACCATACTTATATTTTCCTAGTAAAGCTGCAAAAAACAGCATGAAAATGCTTTGATTGCAATGAACGTTCTGCCCTAGGGCATAACACTATAATAATAACTATAATAATAATAATAAATAATAATAATAAAAGAATGATAATAATAATACTAAAATGATAAAGAAGTAATAATACATATTTTGTGAAGAATTATTATTTTGAATGTAAATATAGATCTGATATCTAGTGTCAGACAGATTTTAGAAAATTAATTGGAATATAATGGTACTGTACATAAACTAAACGTAAGGCTTTAAAAAAGCATATGATTCAATTAAGAGGGAGAAGTTATATAGTACCCTGCTGGAGTTCGGACTCCCTAAAAAATTAGTCAAACTTATACGTATGTGTCTAAATGGCACAAAGGGTAGGGTGCATGTAGGCAAATAGTTTTCAGATACTTTTGAAATCCACAATGAGTTGAAGCAAGGAGATGCACTATATCCTCTACTATTTAATTTTGTACTAGAGCATGCATCGGCCGCGGTGGACTAGTGGTTATGCTCCTTGCCTCTGGTCTCGAGGGTCGCGGGTTCAAACCCGGAATTTTTAGGACGGAAAAATCCAAGGAGCAAGTCCTCCGGGAGGGACTTTAAGCCGTGGGTCCCGAGTCTGAAGATTTTCAGGCTCGTAAAAAATCCTTAACCCTGAATGAAAAGGCCTCTAAGCAAAATTTACCGAATTTCCCCGTCCTAGTACCTTGGTTTCCTAGATGTCAGTATGAGGCGGAACGCTGACCACGGACCACAATGACATCTATACGAAAACAAGTGTAACTAAATTAATATGGTTCTAATTCTTCCCTGTAGGGGGAGAGCGCCTAAATCTCTGTAAAGGGAAAACATAGGCTTACAATACAATACAATACTAGAGCATGCCATCAGATCTTTAGAGGATGAAGAAGGCCTATAACTCAATGGTATTAATAAGCTGTTAGTTTATGCTCATGATGTACTATTGGGCGATAGCGAGCAGATACTGAAGGCCAACACGCACACACTATTGAGTAACACTAAGAAGTTGGGACTGGAAATAAATATCAATAAAACTAAATATATAGTCGCACATAAAAATACATTGTATAATGGAATAGGACAGCTAATGACATATGAGGGAAATTTTAAGGAGGCGGCTGAATTCAAATACCTAGGAACAATAATAACAAATAGGAATGAGATGCACAGAGAAATTAAACATACGCTGAATTCTGGAAATGCGCGCTATTACGCATTACAGAGACCTTTGACGTCCCAACTCCTTTCAAGAAATGGTAAACTGAAAATATATAAAACTATTATTGTACCATTTATATCATATTAATGCGAAACATGGATTCTTACTTTAAGGGAGGAAATAATTAAGTTCTTAGAAAAAAGTTTGGACCAAGGAGAGATGAACAGATAGGTAAATTGAGAAGACTATACATAACAGTGAACTACATGGTCTTTATAGGAAGCCAGATGTAATAAGAAGAGTTAAGTCTCATAGACTGCGATTGGCAGGACATGTGGGACATATGGGGAATGAAAGACGTGCATGAAAGCTTCTTGTAGGAAAACCAGAGGGGAAAACGCTCAGTTGGTAGACCAAGAATGAGGTGGGAGAATAATATTTACTATGATTTGAGGGAAGTAGATTATACAGGGATGATTGGAAAACATTGGCTCAGGATAGGGGTCTATGGAGAGCTTATGTCCGCGCGACCATGAACTTATGGGTTCAATCGTGGCAGTGAGTATATGGAATCATATTAAATGCTTTACTCAGCTGATGGTACTCTTAACATCTATAAGATAATAATTGCATGTCATAGTGTGTCGTTACAGACTAACAAAATAAAGCGAGATATAGCGATTCGAAAAATGAATGAGTGGAGATGAGGGGTGATACAAAGTTCTAATGGAACTGTCAGATAATTTTTGATCTTGCTCTATACTAATATCTCCTGGGATACCTGGTAATGGCTGCTATTCACTTGTAGTTCATAACAACTTTTTTTTTCTCTCTCTCTCTCCAGGAAACTGTTATTAACGTTTCCGCCTTGTTAACTGCCCCTTCTATCGTTTTAATCTGGAAACCCTCTCTACCTTGTAATTCTTCTTCAAGTTTATAATCTTTAAAACTTTATTAGCTCGCATCTTATAAAACTTTCAATATTACCTTAAAACTATTATTCATGCTACATTTGTCATTATTTAAATAACCGCTATTTGAAGGAGATATTATACATTTATTAGAATATTCCATCATCATGATCATCAGCAGCATCAAGGATTAGACCTACTGGTCTCTTCCGATCTCATGTTAGAATTGGTCTGTCCATCTTTTACTGGGTCTTCCAACTTTTCTTCGTCCTAGTGGTTTTTAATGAAGAGTGTATTTCGGAATTCTATTTTTATCCCTTCTATTGATGTGATCCATCCATTCATACCTGTATTGTGTAATTATATCTAAGAGTTTGAATATATTTAGTTCTCTTCGTATATTTTCATTTTGTTTTCGATCTGTTATTGTACTCCTCAGAAACCTCATTTCTGACGTTTGTATTCTTAATAATAATAATAATAATAATAATAATATATAATAATAATAATAATAATAATAACAACTTTATTTTACCTGGCAGAGTTAAGGCCTTAAGGCCTTGTCTACCACTCAACCAGGTTAAAAAAATATAAACAAACAAAAATAGTCTTAAATCTAAATTACAAATATATATATATATATATATATAAACTATTGCAAGTTATGAATACAATACAATTAATAATTATAATGTATTTTGATTTACTGTAAATTTAACGAATTAAATATTTAATATGTACAAGATATATAAAAAAACGAAGAAAAACTTAATGACATAGTATAAAATTAAATAAATAGAGAAAATTAATTATTAGACAACAGGTAACTGTATAAGCGTGACTTAAAGGTGCCAAGTGTGCGGCAACTCCTGATATCTTGAGGAAGGAGATTCCAGGAGCGGGCAGAGGCTACTGTGAAGGAAGTAGAATATGAGGAAGTGCTATGAAGAGGAATTGTTAGCAGACTGCTATCTTGTGACCTAGTGTCAATATTGTGGTAAGAGGATAACTTCTCAAATCTGGACGCCAGGTAAGTAGGAATGTAGGAATTCAGAAGCTTGAAAAGTAGTGAAAGAGAGTGCAATTTACGTCTGTCAGTAAGACGGAGTCAAGAGAGGTTATTAAAGTGTTCGGAAATATGGTCATAACGGCGGATATTGAAAATGAATCGAACGCAAGCATTATGAACACGCTGCAGTCTCTGCGACAAGTCATAGTTTAGATCTTTATATATAATGTCACAATAATTGAAGTGTGGTAACACAAGATTCTGCACAAGGATTTGTTTTAACGAAACTTCTTCGTTCCTGTTTTTTGTTAAGACTCAGTGTTCGGATCCATATAGTAGTGTTGGCACCGTCACTGTTTATAAAATTTGTCATTATTTAAGTAAACCCTACTTGAAGAAGATATTATAAATGTATTAGAATATTTCCATTTTTCTGCTATTACAAATTTCACTCTATGAGCGATTTAAACAGAAATATTATGACGCAAATTATCACCTCTGAATTTCGCGGACGGCTGTGCATAAGTAGCTCAATAGAAGAGCGTCAATCCGTAAATCTGGATGTATCAGGTTCAAATTCCGGATCAGATGAAATTTTTTTCTCTAGCTATAATAATACTTACTTACTCACTGGTACTATCGAACCCGTAGGTTCATGGCCACGCGGACATGAGCTCTCCATACATCCCTATCCTGAGCTAATGCTTTCCAATCATTCCCAGAATAATCTACATCCCTCAAATCATAGTCAATGTTGTTCTCCCACCTCATTCTTGGCCTACCAACTGGGCGTTTTCCTTCTGGCTTTCCTACAAGAAGTTTCCATGCACGTCTTTCATTCCCCATACGCGCAACATGTCCTGCCCATTGCAGTCTACGAGACTTAACTGTTCTTATTATATCTGGCTTCCTATAAAGACCATGTAGTTCATTGTTATGTAGTCTTCTCCATTCACCTGTCTGTTCATCTCTCTTTGGTCCAAAAATTTTCCTAAGAACTTTATTCTCAAATACTCGTAATCTCCTTTCCTCCCTTAAAGTAAGAGTCCATGTTTCGCACCCATATAATATAACTGTTAGAATAATAGTTTTATATTTTTTCAGCTTAACTTTTTTGAAAGGAGTTGGGACGCCAAAAATCTCTGCAATACATAATAGCATGCATTTCCAGAATTGAGCCTATGTTTAATTTCTTTGTGCATCTCATTCCTATTTGTGATTATTGTTCCTAGATATTTGAATTCAGCCACTTCCTCAAAATTTCCCTCATTTGCCATTAGCTGTCCATTTCCATTATATACTGAATTTCTACGTATGACTATATATTTAGTTTTACTGATATTTACTTCCAGTCCTAATTTCTTAGTGTTACTCAATAGTGTGTGCGTGTTGGCCTTTAGTATCTCCTCGCTATCGGCCAGTAGTACTAGTTATAATAATAATAATAATAATAATAATTGTAATAATGATAATTTATTTAAGCTGGCAAAGTTAAGATCATTAGGCTTCCTCTTCCACTCAATCTGCGAAAAATAAAAGTAATTTAAGAATATACAATCTGATATATCAAAGAAAATCACAAATTTCAGAAAAAACAAGGGGATAATTAACAGTATAATGAAACCTTCTTTAGTAAAAAAAACTCAAGATTACGGCTTTATAACGTTCTCTCAAGACCAGTATTAAGATATGGTAGTGAGTCATGGACAATACGGAGAAGAGATTAAAGCCGAATAACAGCAAATGAGATGCAATTTATGCGCCGTACAGCAGACTATACAAAATTGGACCATAAAATATATGAGGATATTATGGAAGAGTTGGAGGTAGAACCTATTCTTGACCATATACAAACCTACCAGAACAACTGGAAAGCCCATCTTCAACGAATGCTATATCATAGAAATACCAAAAGGCCTGCGTCGTTTTACTCTGGCCTCCAAGACAAAAGATCGCTTGGGACGTCCAAAAAAGCGCTGGATGGAAAATTCCTCTTTGGGACCGTAACAGGCCACATGGCCTAACACTTGCATGGATGGTGATGATGATGATGATGATATAATTATTAATGTGATCTTGTGCCTAAATTCTGGTGAGGCGATACATTTTGAAAACGTCTTGACAAATACCTTGGTAATTGTTTGTCCAGAATTTGGGATAGCAGTACAAGTGGTCGTTTAGATGTACCCATGATCATGCCTGAAATGAAGTAGGGTCAAATTACGGATCATGACGACGGAGAATAAACAGAAGTCGAATGCACGCATTAAGAATAAGAATTAATCATTTAAGTCAGCGACCAGATCAGTCAATAATATGTTGTGGGGCCGCGACAACCACGCTACTGCGCCACCATTTGTGCCGGATCGTGTTTTGTTCCTGTTGCTTCTATTAGCGTAGATCTGATTACCTCCAAGGTTATTAATCACAAAGCTACTTGCCCCGGGCCCATAGGAGGCAAGAATTGATTCATCTTTCTTTCCTTGGCGTTTTAACATTACTCAATAATAGTTCTCAAAACAACAGAGTGGCTTAAAATAAGAAAGTTTTCACTATAATTATCAATCAATCAGGAAAGCTTAGACAGAAAAGTAGAGGGAGCTGGAATGATCTCCTAACTGAGTGAGTTTCCGAATAGGAATACCAAACAGCTACGTGCACATAAATCAGTTCGAACATTAACTATAAAAAATGATATTTAATGCAAACAAGAAGTCTGAAGTAAAACCAGAACCAAGATAAACATCGGTCTCATTCAAAGAGAATTAAAGTGAATAAATAAAGATAATTCTACAGGACAAAAAACCACATCGGAGTTACCACATACCACACTCATGCTAGAGTCCAAACCAGGGCGGCTTCTTCCCCGGTCTTTCAGGAACCAAATAAAGTCCGCCACTCGCGCGCTTCCATACGACATTGTCCACTTATAAGGCCAATCCCATCCCGGACTGGATAGATGAATAACTGAAGCATGAATGATGAATGATAACGTTCTCGCTGTGCATAACGTATTTGAAGGCTCCGAGGTAGAGGGGAGATGCGCCGTAGGAACAGCGCAGCAGGAGAGGTAAAGAGGGAGAGTGGGGGTAGATGCATAGAGAAAGGAATATTGGCATAGTTCATGAATCTTACAGTCTAGGGAGGATAACGACGCTGCAGTAATGAGCCGAAAAACGCACTTTCGGTTCAATGTCATAGTGATCGAAACGCGGTATTAGAAGAGTCTGTAAAAGTATTTTTGGTCGATGTAATTTCTTATACTTACCAATATTGTTGTTACTGGCAGTAAGTCAACGATCCCACATCTAACCTGGTTGCTATGCAAACAAAAGAAATCGCAATGCCGATATGGACTCAAAAATCACACGTTGGGTTAGTAAAATAAAATATTTCTTGAATGTTTGGTACACTAACTCGTACCTTTCTCTAGACTTTTCCGGAATTAATGCAGAATATCCCACTCTCCAGGCTTCTTCAATTTCTCTATCATCCACCATGACTCCTTCCATAATAAAATTATCAAACAGATTCTAGTCACGGTACTACATATAAAAATGTCTCCACAGCTAACAATCCTTGCTTACAATAAAACAAACGAAAAGCTACATAGCAACGATCACCAAATGTGTCTTTCTCATAGAAGTCATTTACATCCAACCAATATTTTAATTAATTTATTACTACATTTAATAAAATTAGTCACTTCGACCAAAAATAGTGTGCAATTCACAGGAGGTAAGCACGTAATAGATCTCGAAAATTGAAAAAAAAAACCTTTTTCTCGATCAGTAGCAAGTGCTCACCTCACTTGTATCACAATATAGTAAAATAAAGTGATCCCACAACAGGCCCGGAGCCCTTGGGGTAGTAGAAGGTTAAGGCTCCCACTTTTTCTAGACAATCGACACTTTATGTCAGCCGGGTTGTCAGCCCTGCGTGACGGCCGCCTTTACTCCCAGAACAAGCGTCTGGTACTCATTTCCATTAGAGGCTGAGTCGACCCCAGGCCCATAGTGCCGCCAGAGGGTTTGGGTCAGCTTAAAAATCCTGACCCCAACTGGACTTGAACCCTCGACCCTCCGGCTTGTATCTGAGTGCCTTAACCACTACGCTACGGCAATATACTATTGTTTAATTTCTAAAGAAATAAATTCTTAAATATATTTATGTAGTGAATATATGAGAACATTTTCATTGCATTTCGATTTTCAGTCCTAGTTCAGCTCCATGTAGATACCAGGATTTTTTGTTTACAATGAGCTATAAAGTAGTATTTCGTCATGTAGGAGAATGGTAGTTATAATTTCGTAATGTTTAATGTTTCATATTAATCGGTAGCCTATAAACTGTTGAACGTGTCCGGTCAGTAGTATGATTAAGTGCATGCCACGTCAAACAATTAAAAATTGACGGTGCGTCACTAGTTACTTTGTCTAGTGCGTGATGTACACTTAGCAAAAAAAAGAAAAGAGTGGAATCTTGATCTCGAACATTTCAAGTTTTAACGCGCGATTCACACGAGTAAACAATGAGTAATATCACAATAGAGCTACAATACGTATCCCTTCCTCCAATGAAGAGCGTTATTTTATGCTCAAGCAACCCAGCCAGCAACTCCTTAGCTTAGTGCCTTATGACTTGCTTCGTATACAAAAGATAACAGGTTCCATTCCCGTTGAGATTAACATTTTAATTATTACAATGCTTTCTATTTTATTTTGACTGTCCATTCTTAAAGAAAAACGAGCTATTTGGAATTATTAATATTTTATTTTTATTATATTATTTTTATTATTATTGTCCATCATCTATTGATTACTATTATGCTGGATTTGGGTTCGATCCCCGGTTGGGGCAGTTTTTCTGGGTGAGGTTTTTATCGGGGTTTTTCCTCACCTGTAAGACAAATGTCGGGAAAACTTTAAGGCCTAAACAGTCCCGAAATCATATGGCCATCATCATTATCATCCTTACCATTATCATCATCATCCTTCACCGTGTGGAAAGCAACGGGAAGCTACCACACCTACACAATTCCCTAGTAAAACTGCAAGCATAGCATGAAAATGCTATGATTGCAGTCAAGGACCTGCCTTCGGGCAGAATTACTATGGATGGATGGATGCTGGATTTGACCTATATAAATTAATATTTTAATTGAAATGTGAAACATTTTCCTCACTAACGAAATCAAATAAATACATAAATATATGAAGTATTTTATCGTTTATTATACTTATTCCTCTCAATCACAATTTATAGGATTTTCATCCTGTTTATTTCCAAAAAAACACTGCTCGAAGGAAGACGTATTGGATGTGCATTCTCTGTCTATCCATCTCTTGGCTGATCATCATCTTGTTTTTCTCTCGTCCATTGGTCTATCTTCTTACATAGACCTATATTTATAGCATTATTATTATATTATTATTATTATTATTATTATTATTATTATTATTATTATTATTATTACTAAAATGTAGTACGCACATACAATTAAATTTATATCGTTGGATAAATAGTGTTATAAAGTTTATGAAGGCAGGAACATTACTTAAAGTAGTGCCAAGTGGACGTTGATTACGTGGCTGGAATTAAATATTATATGATGTATTTTACGGAAATACAAATAAATAACAAAAAAATCATAGTCGAGAGATTTGAAGTCTGGCTGTCATACATATTTCACTAATTTTCGTAATTGGTTTAAGGCTCTACGCTACTCGAACGTCGGATACTAGTTGTCTAAACCTTGGTTGTCTTGTTTCTATTTACATATGGACGAGTGTTGAAATAAGATAGCAGTCTGCAAACAGTTCCTCTTCATAGCACTTCCTCCTATTCTACTTCCTTCACAGTAGCCTCTGCCCGCTCCTGGAATCTCCTTCCTCAAGATATCAGGGGTTGCCGCACACTTGGCACCTTTAGGTCACGCTTATACAGTTACCTGTTGTCTAATAATTAATTTTTCTCTATTTATTTAATTTTATACTATGACATTAATATTTTCCTCGTTTTTTTATATATCTTGTACATATTATATATTTAATTCGTTAAATTTAGAGTAAATCAAAATACATTATAAATATTAATTGTATTGTATTCATAACTTGTAATCGTATATATATATATATATATATATATATATATAGGTGTTTCATAAAGGATGGCGCAAACTTAAATGATTGAAAGTACACGATAATAGAAGCAACAATGTCCCAATTAACATGGGTCCGCAAACGAGCCGTTTGCGAGGTAATTACGAATATATGGTTACAAGCCGCCACTGACTTCATTGTAAACATCGTCCTAGTTAGTAGAAATTTATTTGAATTTAGACTTTACTATTAATTTTTCATCATTTAGTTCACATTTCACAGTTCACTTCTCTTATGGGTTACCTGTTAAAGTGTCTTCCTTGCATCTGGATGCAATACTGAGCTCGTCTCTGCAGTGAATGTCGATTTCTTTCGAAAACTCCTGGATCATTTCTGAATTTTTGAGAAGCATGTACAACTCTCTGCTCCAGTTCTTCAATCGTGTTAACGGGTGTGCTGTACACTTCGCTTTTGAGGAGACCCCAGACATAAAAATCCAAAGGATTTAGATCAGGTGATCTTGGAGGCCAAGGTACAGATCCGCCTCGACCTATCCATCTTTGGCCGTATCTGCGCGTTAGATGCCGTCTCACAGCAGCAGCAAAATGTGCCTGAGCTCCATCATGCATGTACCACAAGCTCCGACGTTGCTGAAGGGAAACATCCTCAAGCAATCCTGGAAGATGACGCCGCAGAAACCAAAGGTACCTCCGTCCATTACGTTTTCGTGGAAGAATGTGTGGCTCAATGAGATAATCACCTAGTACGATGTTACAAACAATGACGTCAGTGGCGGCTTGTAACCATGCATTCGTAATTATCTCGCAAACAGCTCGTTTGCTGACCCATGTTTATTGGGACATTGTTGTTTCTATTATCGTGTACTTTCAACCATTTAAGTTTGAGCCATCCTTTATGAAACACTCTGTATATGTATGTATATTATATATATATATATATATATATATTGTAATTTAGATATAAGACTATTTCTTTTTGTATTTTTTTAAATCTGGTTGAGTGATAGACAAGGCCTTAAGGCCTTAACTCTGCCAGGTAAAATTAAGCTATTATTATTATTATTATTATTATTTATTATTATTAATTATTATTATTATTATTATATTTGAAATATCGCTCTTTGAGTAATATTGTATATGTCAAACACGCGTAAATATCTAGAAACATGCCTCATTCACTGCTCTTTATCTGTTCAAGACGATTAAAATCAAATAGAGCGTATTTAAAACATTTAACAAAGCGTTACTGCGTGAACTACAGCTTTAGGTATTCGATCATGCGCAGTGTGTCATCAGAAAGATTGTGTTTTAAAGCCTCTCATTCTATTAGTTTGCTAAGTGTACATCGCCAGTTACATTAACAATGTAAGAAATGTGATACCTTACTATCGAAGTCAATCTAATTGATACACTCGAAAATTGAATATCTAATATAATTTTTAAAGGTTTTATACTTTTTCTTAATAGAGAGTATTATACTCTTCATAGTGTAGATAATTCAAATGCATTTTAAAACCAGGACTTCCTTTGGTCTAGGTAGATGTACAATATACGGGTCGATCAGGGTATAATAATAATAATAATAACAATAATAATAATAGCTTTATTTTACCTGGCACAGTTAAGGCCTTAAGGCCTTGTCTACCACTCAACCAGGTTTATGAGCACCTTAAGTAAAAATATTGTTAATTGAATAAAATAAAATTCATAATTTTGTCATGGCCTCTTTTAAATACACTAGAAGCATGTTTTATTGCCTCTTCAAGAAATCTGGACTTAATTTTTGTACAAAATAAGGCGTGCTCATAAAAGCCTCAAGTATTCATATTAGTCTAATATGAGCTCATCTTTAGTTTTATTTCAGCACCATGAAAGTCATTACACGAAGAACATAGAAATCAAATAAATACAATTTTGTGATTATAGGATATTTACAATACATTAGGACGTACTTACTTACTTACTCACTGGCACTATCGAACCCGTAGGTTCATGGCCGCACGGACATAAGCTCTCCATACATCCCTATCCTGAGCTAATGCTTTCCAATCATTCCCTATATAACCATAATTAATGTTATTCTCCCACCTCATTCTTAGTCTACCAACTGGCGTTTTTCCTTTGGCTTTCTTACAAGAAGCTTCCATGCAAGTCTTTCATCCCCCATACGTACAACATGTCCTGCCCATCGCAGTCTAAGAGACTTAACTGTTCTTATTATATCTGGCTTCCTATAAAGACCATGTAGTTCATTGTTATGTAGTCTTCTCCATTCACCTGTCTGTTCATATCTCTTTGGTCCAGAAATTTTCCTAAGTACTTTATTCTCAAATACTTGTAATCTCCTTTCCTCCCTTAAAGTAAGAATACGTTAGGACGTAAAGAAACATCAGTATACTTGAAGCCTTTAGAAGAACACTGGTCATCTATTTTTGATGTTCCGGCTAACATCAAATCTGAATATAACACTTCAAAATTATATCAAATATACCAAAAAACTCAAAGTATATGGACATGGTCTGTGTTTGGCATTGTGTAGATAGTTTTATTAAAATTATTTTATTCGTAATTTTAATATGTCTTATTATTTACAGTGCTCTTCATTTGATTGTATGGGAAGAAACATGCGCGACAATTTAATTTGTACAATTAAAATTGGCCTCTTTTAGTTTTGTAGTAAAGTGAGCAATTAGCGCCTCCCCATGTTAAATCAGTTGCATGACAACCCATACAACCGGGTATATGAGCACCATGTTCACATTTGTTTGTGTGCTTATTTTTCATATGGTGCCATCGGCCATAATGATATGAATTTTAGGTTATGGACTCCTAAATTAATGTCTCTGAGCAAAATTTAACCTAAATAACTAACTAGCTCACTGATACTATCGAACCCGTAGGTTCATGGCCTACAACTAAGTATATATTTTTACATTTTCATTCTTAATATGTAATTAAAAGTACTATAATTTACACATGTCAATTAACGTACTATGTTGTTCATCAGAATAGTTGCTCAAATTGCCGGCCACCAATAACAGTACAAGCATGATATCGGGGTCGAGACTCTCCCGCAATTTGAGGTCGTCGCACGTATGTCGGGAAGCAGTAACGATGGGCAGTGATGGGATACAGACGTTTATTCAAATATCCCCTTAATCTGGGGTCGAACGACATAATGGGACGCATTGTTTTTTAATTCGCAGACGGCGGCGAAGGTTTGGTCTCATTTTGTATGGGAGAGGGAGTTAGTGAGCTGGAGACGCAATATTCGTTGAGCCCTATGTCCACTTGCGTCTATACCTCCATTCTGCAAAAGTCGGTTCTCGAGTCTTCGACCCAATAAGTGCCTCGACTAGGATTCCAGATTATTCATACCCCCGCATATGTGGAAAGATCGGATCAGCTAGTTGTAGTTGTGTCCGAATATTGGAATAGTAAAGTGAACTCAAGACCGAAGACAAGAAGATGTTATAAATGAAACCGTTAGTGATTATAAAGAACGGAACGATAAAGTAAATTGTGAAGGAAGAGACTTTATTAGCAGCAAATTATTTGTAAAGAATCAGTGAATGTTTATGAAATAAATGAAGTTAATTTGGATATTTTGTATAAACATCCTTTAAGTTAAATCTCAGAAACTTCATCTGAAACCTAGGCGAGCGCTACCCGCGTGAATGTTCCCTACTTCAAATTGTTAATTTGAGAATTACCTATACCGCTTTACTGAAACAGCCTGTATCGAGCAAGTGCGTTTTACTTACTAGTTTAAATGGATTTAAAATTCAGAAAAATACTTTTGTATGCAATAATGTAATTATAACATTTTCAGGTTTAACATTAATTGAAATAAATAGGAATTTATAGATATAAGCTTATTGGAAATAAATATACACAACTGTGCTATATCATTTATACTGCATTTTTTCCAAAATTAAGATAAACTTATCTCTTAGAAGCCTTTGGAGTAGTAGGAGGTGAAATCTCCAGTATCTAGCCAATCTGTAAGAGATGAAAACCGTGCATACCGTCCACCTTTACCCTCAGAAAAAATACCTGGTACTTAGGCCTATTTCCGTTGGTGGGTGAGGCTAACCCGGCCCAGGGTGCCACAAGATAGATTAAACTGTTTAAAAACTTGACCCATCATGTCTCGAACCCGCGGCCTTCTAACTTGTTGTGTTCTGTATTAACCATTTTTCAAAGTGGATAACAAAATTAAACTGAGATTTCATTTTACGTTGACATATTTAAAAAATAAACTTTTTCATAAAAAAATTAAGAAATGCAGAATACATTGGATACTTCATTGGAAACACGATGAACATGATTTTTGTCTCATGAGTACAAACAGTTGTACTTACTGCAGTTTTTATCGTGTTTTCAAATACGTATTCGGAATTCCTCCATCACCCAGAGTTTTTTTTATTTCAATTTCAATTAATGGATTTAAATAATTATTTTTTAATAAACGTTGTTTCGTCCATTTGTTTATTGTATAATAAAACTAAATGAGCTAACTCAGGAGATTTCAGCTATGGAAGAGAGATATCAAGGCAAATGGAATTATAATAATGCTGGCCGATTATTATTGTTACACCATGAAGAGGGTGCTCCACAGGCGAAATATAGCAGAAAATCGTCAGTTCTTACTTTCTAGATGAGTCCGAATGTTGGAATATTGTGTAGTTACGAATGTAGAAAACAATGAAGTGTTTGAAATTATAAATTCCTGTCTCTCGGAAACCTTGCGTGATGGTGAAACACCGATATCATATTTGAATTCAGGAGAAAAAATACTATCCGAATAACATTTTTATTTTTCTGAGAAAAAAAAAGTTTATTTTTATTGCTCAGTGAAATTAGGTGGTTCAGTGGCTCAAAAGGTAAGACTCTGGGTTCTCATCGCTACGATCTCCATTTCACTCGGTCACTGATGTAGGTTTCATGTTGGACGAAACGGAATCTGCGCAAGTTTTCTCGGGGTTTCTCCCGTTCTCCCCCTGCTACAAATTTCATTCCACCAATTATTCACATTTCTTCATTTCGATTCATTTCATTCATTTGCACCTGTAAGAGCGTCAAGCGTACTCTGTGGTCATCGTCGTTATTCACAGATCTTTGATTTGTGGGTTTAAGGGGCTCCAGTCACACTAAATGTCCGAAAGTGTTACTGAGTTTGAACTGAATTAAGTACGAAGGAAAATTGAAACCTTAGATTTTTGTTCGTATTTTTAAATTTAATTCAATAACTATTTCATTTAACAAATAACTAAAGCAATACATTTAATTAATTTAGAATCAAAGGTCATATTTTACTAGCAAGCTATTACTTCAGTTAATCATAAAATGTAAACCAATTAACAAAAAACTATTTGATTATTGTGTTAGTGTGTGAAATTCTCATTTACCAGCATTCAAAACTGCACCTACATTGTTACTGATTTGCTAACTAATTTTAGTATCTGATATTTTATTTTTCCTTGACTACCGTCGAGGGCTGAAAATATTAATTCTATCGCATGGAGGAAGTTGTTTTGTACCATGTGTCACCAAAAACTTGTCACAAGCAATGTCTTCTACTGTCCTCTGAAGCTCTATAAACAAAACCAAAGAGATTCGTAAAATCATCACGTTGGTCTCATTGGTATAGCAGCTGGGGAGCGGTTAAAATGTTTAGCTGTATTTTTATTGTAGCAGAGGAAAGCAATTGACGGTTATAATGCTTTCGGATTCTTATTATTCTCCTACATTTTATAGGGGAATTACACACTCGTTTGTACTTTAAAACCCAAACACATAATATGTTTCTTCTAGTATGGAAGCGACGATATTAGAGCACACACTAAACAAGTTTACAGTAGCGAGAAAATATCAATTTATAGTTACGTTGCTAGGGAAACTGTAAGACAAAACAGAACAAGACAACGTATACAGGGTGTTGCAAAATATACCGACAATGGAGGTGAGATAGTATATTGAGATACTTACTTACTCACTGGCACTATCGAACCCGTAGGTTCATGGCCGCGCGGACATAAGCTCTCCATACATCCCTATCCTGAGCTAATACTTTCCAAACATTCCCTGGATAATCTACTTCCCTCAAATCATAGTTTATGCTATTCTCCTCCCACTCATTCGTGGTCTACCAACTGGGCGTTTTTCCCTTCCCTCAAGGCTTTCCTACAATAAGCTTCCATTCAAGTCGATTTACGTGGCAAAATGTCCCCTGCCCATCGCAGTCTACGAGACTTAACCCACATGCTGATAATTTTAATAAAGTTGCCAATGTACGGAGGAAACGATGCTTTTCCACAATATGAATAGTTACTTATGTCACAAGATCAGTTATTAGTTCGACGGATTGAAAGAATAATTAATTGACAACACCTCACAGGTACGGAACCCAGGATACGTGGACTTCTCGCAAGGGAATGTGGATGTGTTAATACCACGGATCTACCAGCTCACTGCGAGGTCAATGTGAGAAGACATTTGGATACTCACGTGATCCAGGTCGATGGAGATGGCTGAGGGGGTGCAGTCCCATGTTTTCCGAGATCATCTCATCTTAGCCCTCTCGGCTACTTATTGTGGGGCGACATGAAATAGTTTGTTTATCAGACTCCAATAGAGTCACGTATGGATCTTGTAGATCTAATCCACGCTGCTGCAGAAATAATCCAAACGAGGCCAGGCGTATTTGAACATGTGCGCCAATCACTTCACCGTCGATGTACATTCTGCAATGAGATGGGAGGTGGATATTTTGAAACCTTGATGTGACGGTAACAGTAATGTCAAGTATTGAGTCTTTAAATCCAACTAATGGAACTCTTGAGAAGTTAGCTACTCATAGTATGAAAACGCAACATTTCCGGACATTGGTACCTTATTGAAAATGATCAACCTATCTCAATATACTACCTCACCTCCGTTAGAGCATATCGACATACCACTAATCAAACTAGGGCTTGCAATGAGTGGAGGGACTCCATGGGCCACTCACCTGTGATAGACGAAGAAATTATTGATTAACAAGTTAATTTTATTAAAACTTATTGATAATTTTGTAAATAAAAAGAGGTTTCTATGCAATACGTCCACTCATATAAAATTAAATTTAAAAAAAATATACCAACTCTCGTTGCAGTATGTGAATATTTACCTAAGAGAAAAATTAGCGTACAATTTTTCTCCAAACAAATACCAGAAATGCTTTTTTTATAATCCATTGATTTTTGTGGTTATTTTAACCTGAAATAGCAGTATTGACAACGTAAAACATGTATTAGTCACTGCACATACACAATAGCACCCTATGGGATGCCAGGTTATCAATAAACAATAAAATAATCTGATGTATACTAACTAACACATGTTCTCATTCTAACGTGCCCATTTTCTCACCTAATGAAATAAAAGAGTACACAATATTATGTGGTGCAAGCCATTAGTAGTGAATGAATAAACATAACATAAAAAACTCGATATGATAGTGGAAATTTGTTTATCATATTGTATAACATAAAGAAACGAAAGTCAATGTATATAACAACATTTAATATTGAATCATTTATAAATTAAAGCACAAGACAATTCTACCAGCAAAGATCAAAGGAAAAAATTCAACAAATCGAAGCAAATACACAAAATAATCTAGAACGACAATGGAAACAAGTAAAGGACAGTATATTAAATACAGCTAATGAAGTAATAGGACTAAGACAAGTAAATGTAAACAGCAATAAGAAGAATACTACATGGCTTGAACCTGAAATTAATTAAATAGCCAAAAAAAAAAAAAAGAATCATATTTACATTTTTTTTTAAATAAAACACCTGAATGTTGGAAAACATACACAACAAAACGCAGTATTGCAAACGCTAAATTAAAACAATTAAGCAGTATTATTGGGGAAAATATTCCAAAGGTATGGCATATGATATATATGGAGGCCAACGAAAAATATGGGAACATTAAGAAGAATTAAAATGCAAATTAGTGATAGTATAGAAACTGTGCGCACGCGGAGCGGAACTTGACCAAAATAATAAACCACAATAACTGCTACCTCTAATCCGGGATCGGGTTTTGTAATTGCTGTTTCTATTAATGTGGATCTCATTTCCAAAGAAGTTATCTATCAGGAAGTGGCTTGCCTTGGGCCCATAGAAGGCAGCGTTGATTCATCTTTCTTTCTCTGATATATATATATATATATATATATATATATATAATATATATTAACATAGAAGAATACTGATTTTTAAATACATACAGTGAGTGAACAAGATAATAATTGTGTTTCAGGAACGCTAAACAGCATAATAGTTAAGGAGCTCGGAATAGTTTCCTACTTGAGTGATTTTCCGTACAGGATAGTAAACAACTACGTATACTTAAATGATGAAAACAGGGGCGTTGTTTAAAAGATAACATTTAATATAAACAAGTTGGATGAGTAAAAATAAATTAACAAAAATAATAATAATACTGATCACACGATCAAAATAGCCATACAAATAAATAAATGAACAACATACCATACATCACGCAACACTCATACTTGCGTCCGAGTTTCAGGGACCACCTCTTCCCTGGACTGCCGGACTAACTCAAACAGGCCCCTTCTTGGCCTCAGATCAGCTTGTCTATTTAGAATTCCAGTCGCATCGCGACCTGGAATCGGATTCCAATCTTGAATCCGTTTAAACAACAATACGGTGACTGCTAGGATGATCGAATGATACTGTTCTGTTAGTGCACCACGTATATGAAGGTTCCGAGGTAGAGGGGAGATGCGCCGTAGACATTGCGCGGCAGGAAGGGTGAAGAGGGAAGGGGTAGCTACAAGGAGAACAGGATATTGGCATAGTTCATAAATATTCCAGTGTAGGGATGAGAACGAAGCTACCATACTGAGCCGAAAAATGCACTTTCGGTTCAAAACAAACAAATTGAAAATGCAAGATAAAGAAGATAGATGAATGGACGGGAGAAGAATAAGAGGAAAATCAGTCAAGAGATGGATAGACAGTGGATGCATATCCAATAATACGTCTTCCTCCGAGGAGTGATTTTGAAAATGAAAGGATGAAAATTCTACAAATTATGAATATAAGAAGAAGGATAACGAAGCTAGCAGTCACCTGTTTTCTGTTAGAACATTTGCAGATGGACTCCTGACTTAGAATAGCTAATAAAATAAACAATTTATCATTATAGTCCCCATTGTTAACTCAGAATAATCTTATACTTTTCACTTTTGTCAAGTTAGGTTGAATTTCAGTTCGGAGCTAGATTTTTCATGTCTTGTACTGGATATATGGAGAGTTTTAACATGATTAAAATATGATGGTGCTCGTAATACTGCATTTGAAGTCACTATAATTTTCACTATGTGTTGACCGCATGCCACTCTTGGCATTTATGGAGAAATAAGGTAACAAGAAATGAACTTGGTCTATTAACTTCTAACAAAGGGGAGGATAAACACTGTGCTATGCTGTTATAGATACATAGAATATCGAGATGATATATATTGAGTTTAGTTGGCATTTATTTTTACATATAGCCTGTATAGAAACGTTTCTCAACGGTTCATTCATTTGAACGTTTCATACTGAAACAAAAACAGCTGCAGGGGGCATTATACAGTCTACTCTTTAGGATAATCTAAAAATGCAATATAACGAAATATGTTCACGCGTCTCAAAGTAAACTGAAATAAAAAAGTAATTGAAAAAAGCGGAATTAATTGTTTAAAGAGTAATGCTTAATCGAAGCTTTTTAATAAATTCTGTACAATACAGCGTAATTTCTAGTGGAAAAGCTATTTTTAAAAACGAAAATATTTTATTAAATTTTCAGTTTCCTTTCCACTGATGAATGTCTATATTACATATTTGACATCAATTATTATAAGATAGGAATTAAATGTAAGAACCTCAAACATTACATTTGACAAAATAACAAACGAATAAACCATGATATAAGGGTAAAATCATTGCGTCTCACGCACCGACCCTCCGTGCAATTATACGTTCCGACTGATTTTTTGTTTACTTTGTCAAGGTTATCGACTGTAAGGTAAATTCAGGAAATTTCAGACAAGAAAATCCCAACAAATCTAAGCTTCATAATTATCGTCAATCATATTCGTGCAGAATTAGGTAAAGGCAACATAGACATTAACTGACGACATTAAAATCTGAATTAAAGAGCACAAGTATGTTTCTTTCGAGTGAGAGTTGCAATGTTCAACCCAGGTATAACATATGACGTTTTCGGGGGATTAAGGAATGAAGGTGTCGTTATATTCGGTGAAGTATGAGTAAAAACCGTATCTCATTGAAATTAAGGTGCCCACTCATCACGCAACGTCGTAACAATGAGACAGCATGTCGTTCCAGTTAACTGAATTATCTTGGATGAGAATGAACAGCGAACTTACCAGACTAGACATAACAATAAGTATATTAAATCGCGATTGTAGTAGGCCTAAAGTTCTTATAAACAATATTTTTAAAATGATAGAACAAATAACTGAATTTAGTTTCGATTAATTCTAAGATTTGGTATGACTATTCAGAATATTAAGAACCGAAGAACAGTATAGATGTACCGGAATAAAAATGTATGTTAAATTAAATCTTATACCGGTGTGGTATCGAGGTAGCGTTGCTGCCTCCTATGCAGCGGCCCCGGGTTCGATCCCCAGTTCGGACAAGTTTTCAATGTACAGCTACTGTCAAAAGTGATCGTAAACTCAATATAATATATGAAAATAATTGAAATAAGACAATATGTATGTTATTTAAGATAGTGAAACATTTTAATATTAATGCTTATCCTAATATTGACAAATTATTTTAAAATAAGAATTTAAGGTAATATAATTTTAGTTTGAATGAAATATACTATACGAAGTGTACGTATGCACAGATAGAAATTCAGAGTAGTAAAATGTTTTCAACCCTATTTGTTTACCTTATGTATGCACAAAGTATTATAGTTCAGCGCTTCTATTGATTTTGTGACGATTACAAGAGCCCCGTAGTATTCTCTATAGTAAATATGAGTCACTGGAGATCAGAAACAACATGATATATATAATGAAACTCATCACAAGGTATATAATCAAAGTCAATGTTTGTCAATAATTTCAGATATTGTCGATAGGATCCATCAACAATTCAAGGAATTATTGATTGACGTCCGTCGCCATGGCGTAGTCGGTAGAATCCCTACCTTCCACTCCGAAGACCCGCGTTCGACTCCGGCGGGTAGGGATTTTTAATCTCTCCCTTGTGTCTGGGCGTGTGTTCTGTCCTTGTGTTTATATGTGAGAATAAAAAAAAGGAGAAAAGTAGAAACAAGAAGGAAAAACAGTGTAAACTGAAAAAAAAATAGGGAAGACAATGTGTACAATCTACCGAAAATCATTGCAGAAGTGACACCCAAACAAAGATTATTAAGTGTACTGAAAGAGTATAAACAGAATTGTAACGAAGAAGCCATGATCAAGTGTGCCTAAAATATTTGGACTGATATTATTTTTTAAATAGAGGAATATATTACCCGGTAGTTATATATATCCACCGCTCTGGTCTCGAGGTAGCGTGCTGCCTTGTCACGCAGAGGGCCCGGGTTCGATCCCCGGTCGGGGCAGTTTTTCTGGGTGAGATTTTTATCGGGGTTTTTCCTCACCTGTAAGACAAATGTCAGGAAAACTATAAGGACCAAACGGTCCCCGAAATCATATGGCCATCATCATCCTTACCATTATCATCATCATCATCATCATCCTTCACCTGTGTGGAAAGCAACGGGAAGCTACCATACCTACAATTCCCTAGTAAAGCTGCAAACAAAGCATGAAAATGCTATGATTGCAATGAAGGACCTGCCCTCGGGCAGAATTACTATGGATGGATATATATATATATATATATATATATATCTCGAACGGCTACTACGGCATAACGGCCCAGGAAAAATACTGCATAAATTAAAACAACATAAAGAAAAGATCAGCATTTGGTAAATCAAACTGAAATCCGGTGTCTGCACTCTGGAACAATTCATGTTTACAGATGAAAGTAAATTCAATATATTCATGTCCGATTGAATAGTTACAGTATGAAGAAATAAAAACGAAGAACTTGAATATCAGAATCTTATGCCTACATTGAAGTAAGGGAGTAGGTCCACACTGGTATGGGGGTGCGTGAGGACAACTGGGTGAGGAATCTCCAATTAATTAATGGGAAAATTGACAATATTGATTACTTAAACATTCTAGATATCAACCTTCGTCAAAGCACCGAAAAGTTCCGTTTAAATAACGGTTTTGTGTTCATGCAAGACAACGATCCAAACACACAGCATTGGATACCAGAATATAGATTCTCTACAATTCATAATAAATAATAGTTTTAAAAAACTAAAAGAACACGCTTTATTAGAAAACTAAAAAATTAAAAATAATTTTAATTTCCAATACGCTTGGGATAAAATAAAGTGGTCAACAAAAACAATCATCTCCAACACATATAGAATAAAATTAGAGTTATCAACAAAAAGAAAATAATTTTACCATCAAAAGCGTGGGGTGCTCTATATCAATTAATATATTTGATAATAGACAGATATTGGTAAAAGTAAGCTCACTAAGAAGAAAATGTAAAAATCATAAAAATCACCCCACGCTTTTGATGGTAAAATTATTTTCTTTTTGTTGATAACTCTAATTTTATTCTATATGTGTTGGAGATGATTTTTTTGTTGACCACTTTATTTTATCCCAAGCGTATTGGAAATTAAAATTATTTTTCATTTTTTAGTTTTGTAATAAAGCGTGTTCTTTTAGTTTTTTAAAACTATTATTTATTTTTTATTTTTTAGTTTTAATATTTTACAGAATAAGATAAAAATGTAAATATCTTTAAATTCGATTCAATTGTAGTATGAGCTAAAAGTAATACTCTTCTATAAAAAAACCCTCCCAGCCGGATTTAAACAAGCGACGTATGGATTAGTGAAATTATATACCACTAACAGTTCACTGCTCTACCAACTGAGCTCTTACAACGATTGACTAAAAACTCGACAAGTCCGCAACCTATTATACCAGTTTTCATTTTTTTGATGTTCGGATGATTCTGGCCAGGATTTTAGAAACAAAATATGAAATTATTGTATTGTCACGGGTTCTCTACACGTATACAAAGTTTCAAGTTGATCCAATGTTTCTAAGTGGGTGAAAATCGCGTTGAAAGATTCCGTTACATTGATACAAAAACACGGTTTTTTGATTTTCTGATAAATATGACCCGGATTTTAGAAAATAAATATGAAATATGACATATGAAGACCAAAACATCGGCGGAAAGATCAAGACCATCTTCGCTAGGTTTACCGTACAGGCCACATGGCCTAAAACGAATTTGTTCATGATGATGATGATGAAATATGAAATTATTGCATTGTCACGAGTCCTCTACAAGTATACAAAGTTTCAAGCCGATCCGATGATTTTAAGTGGGTGAAAATCGCGTTGAAAGATTCCGTTACATAGATAGATAGATAGATAGATAGATAGATAGATAGATAGATAGATAGATAGATAGATAGATAGATAGATAGATAGATAGATAGATAGATAGATAGATAGATAGATAGATAGATAGATAGTAGATAGATAGATAGATAGATAGATAGAATAGATTAGATAGAAACCCTAGATCGCTAGATAGCAGAATAGATAGATAGATCGATAGATAGATAGATATCGATAACTAGATAGATACGATAGCTCGCTCTGCTCGACTCGCTCGCTCGCGTGCTCGCTCGCTCGCTCGCCTCGCTCGCTCGCTCGCTCCTCGCTCGCTCTCGCTCGCTCGCTCGCTCGCTCGCTCTCGCTCGCTCGCTCGCTCGCTCGCTCGCTCTCGCTCGCTCGCTCGGTCGCTCGGTCTGGTCGCTCGCTCGCTCGCTCGGTCGGTCGCTCTGCTCGCTCGCTCGCTCGCTCGCTCGCTCGCTCGCTCGCTCGCTCGCTCGCTCGCTCGCTCGCTCGCTCGCTCGCTCGCTCCGCTCCGCTCGCTCGCTCGCTCGCTCCGCGCTCGCTCATCGCTCGCTCGCGACGCTCGCTCGCTCGCTCGCTCGCTCGCTCGCTCGCTCGCTCGCTCGCTCGCTCTCGCTCGCTCGCTTCGCTCGCTCGCTCGCTCGCTCGCTCGCTCGCTCGCTCGCTCGCTCGCTCCTCGCTCGCTCGCTCGCTCGCTCGCTCGCTCGCTCGCTCGCTCGCTCGCTCGCTCGTCGCTCGCTCCGCTCGCTTCGCTCGCGCGGTCGCTCGCTCGCTCGCTCGCTCGCTCTCCTCTGCTCGCTCGCTCGCTAGCTCGCTCGCTCGCTCGCTCTCTCCGCTCGCTCGCTCGCTCGCTCGCTCGCGTCGCTCTCGCTCGCTCGCTCGCTCGCTCTCCGCGCTCTCTCGCTCGCGCTCGCTCGCGCCTCGCTCGCTCCTGCTCGCTCGCTCGCTCGCTCGCTCGCTCGCTCGCTCGCTCGTCGCTCGCTCGCTCGCTCGCTCGCTCGCTCGCTCGCTCGCTCGCTCGCTCCTCGCTCGCTCGCTCTCGCGCGCGCGCTCGCTCGCTCGCTCGCTCGCTCGCTCGCTCGCTCGCTCGCTCGCTCCTCGCTCGCTCGCTCGCTCGCTCCTCGCTCGCTCGCTCCCGTGTCCCGCTCCACTGCCACAATCCCTCTCTCTCCCTCCACAATATCCCCATAGAAACGATTTTGGATGCTCTGAAAAGGAAAATTCTATAAACACCTACATTCTCCAATCAGGATTTGAAAATAGCTCAATTGGAAGAATGGCACCAAATTATTCATAATTTTAGTTCAACGTTGGTAAGATCCATGCCCCATAGACATGAAAAAACGATAGAATGAAACAATAACTAAATAAATAGTAGAAACTGCATTTGTTTAGGTTATATAATTTAAATTCTAACATCACTTTCTAATCTTTCAACTGTTTATTATTATTATTTGAGATGTTTTATAAAAATGTTCACAAAATTAAATTATAATATAATATCTTCAAATCGTGTCCAACTGAGTGTCAGGTCGATGAATGAGTTGAGATGAAGCCCTTATATTTATAAGGGTCTGAACGAAAATGGTGCCGGTTGACGACGCCTGACGCATCGTCCCAGGGACGGATGAATAGAAATGGATGAGATGAGTTCGGATAAACGGTGGAATTAAATATTCTGTAGGGAAAAACGGGAGAAACACCGAGAAAAAAAACCTACCCATTGTCCACCACGAAAACCCACATGGATCTCTAGATTGAGAGGCGAGCGTCTAACCGCTTTCGCCATGGAGCCGCCTAAAGTTATATATTGTTATTATTAATTTTGTAGAAAAGTCTCCATTTTGTTTATAATGTTTTGTTTATAAATGTATTCGTTTTGTGTAAAAGTATTTATTGTATTTAAATGTTATTAATTTGTTTTTTTTTTATTTTGTTTAAAATATAGACTATTCATTTTGCTTCAAAGTTTTTATTTTATTTAAAAAATCTTAATTCTGTTTAAAATATGTTACAACAAGAATACAGGCCCCGACACTGAACTAATCACTCATTCGAGGAGGTCCTTCATGTCTTTGTGAGGTTAAAAAAACATGTGTGTGATCTATAGTTTAAAATCCATCTCCCAGCAGATAGTGCCACTGTAGGGCCGGACGGTGTATGGCACGTAGGAATGTACCTACATATAAGGTGAGAGGTTAAATTAAGTTAAAGAAGAAGGAGTTAATTACTATATTCTTATAACATTTATTAGACACAAATACAATAATGCATCCATAGTAATTCTGCCCGAGGGCAGGTCTTTCACTGCAATCATATCATTTCCATGCTATGCTTTGCAGCTTTACTAGGGAATTATAGGTGTGGTAGCTTCCCGTTGTATTCCACACCGGAGAAGGATGATGATGATGGCCGGATGATTTTCGGGGACCTTTGGGCCCTACGCTTCCTGACATTTGTCTTACAGGTGTGGAAAAACCCCAAAAAATATCTCACCCAGGGGCCTGTCCCGACCGGGGATCGAATCCGGGCCCGCTGTGTGACAAGGCAGTTCGCTACCTCGAGACCACAGCGATGAACTTTATGAAATTAGTATTATTTCCGTTGTTTAGAATTATGAAGTGTAGTATCAGTTTGAAGTAACTGTATGTGGATTATTGTAATAAGTTACGAATTGTATTTTTTGATTTCTATCCCAAATTGGCAGGTTCCATTGTTACATTACACATACAAATATGGTGGCAAGCGCATAGAATAAAATAAATAATTGGTACGCACTTGTTACCATTTAGTAGACTAGTATATTGATTTGTCTCAACTCCTTTCAAAAAATGTTAAACTGAAAATATATAAAACTATTATTCTACCAGTTATATTACATGGATGCGAAACACGGACTCTTACTTTAAGGGAGGAACTGATATTAAGAGTATTTGAGAATAAAATTCTTAGGACATTTTTTGGGCCAAAGAGAGATGACAGACAGGTGAATGAAGAAGACTATATAACAGTGAACTTCATGGTCTTTATAGGAACCCTGTGTAATAAGAACAGTTAATTGAACACTTCCCAATACTGTTATTTTAACATAGTTCCAATAATGGCTCGTATTATAATATTATAATGATATTGTGAAAAGAAAAAAATGTCTGAACCAGGAATCGAACCGTGGACCTCTAGTTCTACGTACTAGTGTGCAGCCCACTACACCTTCTAGACTTGGCAGGCAAACATTAACAATTCTTTCCACATATACAAATCTATAATTCTCGTTTCGTCCGCTGCCAGGTAGAACTAGAGGTCCACGGTTCGAATCCTGGTTTAGACATAAATTTTTCTTTTCACAATATCATTATGATATAATAATATGACCCATTATTGGAATTGTGTTAAAAAAATAGTATACGAAAATGTTAAATAACATCGTTTACTACTTACAAAAGTGGTGGTGTAAAATTCTGAAATATAGATACTTCTAAACGAAGCCGCCGTTGGCGATGGTAGTGACACCTACCTGGCAGCGGACGAAACGAGAATTATAGATTTGTATATGTGGAAAGAACTGTTATTGTTTGTGCTAAGTCTAGATGATGTAGTGGGCTGCACACTAGTACGTAGAAATAGAGGTCCACGGTTCGATTCCTGGTTCAGGCATTAATTTTTCTTTTCACAATACCATTATAATATTATAAGAACAGTTAAGTCTCGTAGACTGAGATGGGCAGGATATGTGACACGAGTGGAGAAAGAATGGCGTGCATGGAAGCTTCTTGTAGCAGAGGGAAGAACGCCCAGTTGGTAGACCAATAATGAGGTAGGAGAATAAAATTAACTATGATTTGAGGAAAGCATATTATACAGGGGATGATTGGAAAAAAGGAGGAAATTGAAGGAAAAGAGAACAATGAGGAAGAAATAAAAGTGGAAAATATTGATGTAATAGACATAAATGAATTAGAAATGGCTTTGAAAACCACTAAGAATAGGAAAGCAACAGGAGTAGATAATATAAATATGGAGTTAGTCAAATATAGTGGAATATTGTGTAAACTACGAATACTTCATCTAATTAATATATGTTGGCAGACCGATGGGATTCCAACCACTTGGAAAACAGCAATTGTGAATAATATATTCAAAAGAGGAGACCGGAGAAATTGCGAGAATTACAGAGGGATTAGCTTAATGAACACTGGCTACAAGATATATACCAAAATAATAAATAATAGATTGAGAAACATAACAGAAGTAATAATAAATGAAAATCAAAGTGGATTCAGAAAGGGGAGGTCATGTATAGACAATGTCTTTACGCTGAAACAACTCATAGAAAAGAGAAGAGACACATAACTTAGAAACTCACATATGATTATATATTTTTTTTTGGATAAGGCCTTCGCATCGCGTAAACAGACAAACACTTAATGTGACCATTACTACGAATGAAAGTATACTCCTCTGTGCCTTTTTGAAATAATAAAGAAAGATTATATGAAGACACAACTTTAATTATATATGAACCTTATTCAAAAGAACAGATTCCATCAAAACAAATACTGGATTACGACAAGGATGTAGTTTATCACTCACTTTGTTTAATATATATATATATAATATATATATATATATATATATATATATATAGACGATATTTTAAATAAATGGAAAGTTTTAGTGAATCCAGGAATAAGAATGGATAATAAAGTGTGCATAAATAATCTTCTATTTGCCGACGATGTAATCATAATACAGAAAAATGAAGACGACTTACAGAAAGCAATGCATGCATTAAATGAAATATGTAAATTATACGATCTAAAGATTTCTGTAAGGAAACCGAAGACCATGGCTTTTAGAGGAAGAGATCCAGTGAGATCCAAACTTATTTTAGAAAATCAATGTATAGAACAGGTGTCTAGTTTCAAATATTTGGGCTGTGATGTTGGCTACAATGAGGAAAGAGATATTGACTCCAAAATAAATAAATTTCAGACGGTGTGTGGAACAATACAGAGAACATTCAAAAATAAAATTAGAAAAGAAACCAAGATAAAAATATATAATGTTATGGCGGTTCCCACAATATTGTATGGATGTGAAACTTGGCCTCCAGTGAAAAGACAGAAGGATATAATACAGACGGCGGAGATGAGGTTCGTAAGACAAGTAAAAGGTTGCACAAGACTTGATAGAATAAGAAATGAGGATATAAGAGAAGAATTGAAAGTACAGCCTTTATTGGATAAAGTCACGAATTACAGACAGAAATGGATTGATCACATGGATGGAATGAGTAAGGAGAGATATCCATTGTTAGCAAGAAATTATCAAGCAAGAGGAAGACGTGATGTTGGAAGACCTAGAAGACGTTGGGCTGATGCATTATGAAGTCGGAACGGGCAATTGCCTAATCCCTGGAGTGATGATGATGATGATTGGAAAACACTAGCACAGGATAGGGATATATGGAGAGATTATGTCCGTGTGCCAGCGAGTTAGTTATTGTATTGATTTGAGATACATAGGTATTTCAAATTTAAAGTAATTTATTATTTTGATCATTACTTATTTTTATTAGCATTCTTAATGTATCCCTTGATTTGGTTGTGATAAATTAACTCGCCTCACTTGGGAATGTCGATTCTCTCTCTAATAGGGTTCATTTCGGAAGACCGATAGTGGAATATTAGTTCTAACCACGAAGTTAAACTGTAATTTTCCGCAGCTGAAACTAATGTTTTACAATTTCCTGGTTGGATTCTTTCCTGCATGTTCGCAGGAACTTTATTAAGGAATCACTTCAGCTTTCACCACGAGCTGCATAATATGCTAAAATTTGTTCTCGAGTATATAAGATTCCTAATGCAACTGTGAAATGGTGTTACTTTCTATATAATTTCGTTTAAAAATTACTCAAGAAATAAGAAGTTCGAAAAATATATTTACCTATATTATTCATTTTCAGTTATTACTGGATGGAATAATAGTATATTATGATGCGAGGTTGGGAAGTAGTTTTTTACAGAAGCGAGGAAAATTTTTAAAAAACCGAGCGATAGCGAGGTTTTTAATCTCCGAGATTCAGTAAAACACTTCACATACGTGCGTTTCACATAATCTTTGCGCAATGGCGTTTTCAAAATAATAAATCATAATAAAATAATAACATATTTGTTGGATATATTTTCGTTCATTATAAACAATTGATTAACGTTAACGGTGTGTGCAGTGTTTATTAGTTGAAAATACAGGAGGCTGTGAAACCAATTAGTGATAAAATAACAGGAGGCCGTGAGTCCTATTAGTAATAAAATGACGGCAAGTACGTATTTATTGTTTTATATTGTTTCAAATAAAGTTCAGTTAATTTATAATGCAGTGATTTGTTTCGTATAATGTATATTAACACTATGTTCTGGATATTTTTTGTATATAAATTGTATGTAGTATACATAGGTGGCAGTGGTTTTACTTCCCACACGCGGTTTGTAATATGTAATATTACAGTGTAGTTATTATATTGCAGTGTAGTTATTTAGGTCAAAATAGGCTGTATTTATTTTACTGATATAAACAAATTCACTATCTGGAAAGAAGGATTTCATAGGCTAGTCTATAATCCGTTTATATTTAATAAAATTATATATTCATATTAAAAAGTCTGACCACACTAACAGATCACCATATCCCAGACCAATAGTTTGGATTTCGAAGAGGAGGATCAGCACTGCACGCTGTAAACTGCCTACTACAGGATGTAGAGGAGGCACTGAGAGTGCCAAGGGGAAAACTATACGTAATATTTATTGATTTCTCCAAAGCATTCGACACTGTCAACAGAAAACTGCTAGTGGCAAAACTGGAATGCCTAATCGGGCGAGAACATTTTCTGACGGCCACAATAAGAGATATTCTAGCCCGGAACGAGGTGTTCGTCCAGGACGAGACCTCCGTCTCAAAGCAAATATCGCAGACGACCGGTGTCCTACAAGGCGACCCCCTGAGCCCACTTCTATTCTCGATCGCCACAGCTGATGTCACACAGATCCTGGAGGGAAATGCCAAGCTCTACATGTATGCGGACGACATGGCCCTGACATTCCCGTGCTGCGAGACACTGCAAGACAATTTCAACCGACTTGCAAAATGGGCAGATGAGAACGACCTGAAATGAAACGAGGACAAAACTGTCCATATGACCTTCAGGAGAGGAGGCAGACTAGCGGGAAAGGACAAGGTTATGCTGAATACCCGAGCGCTGTCCACAGTCAACAGTTTCAAATACCTAGGTATCACTCTCAAGCCTAAGGGAAACTCCTTCAACCTGCATATATCGGACAGGACGAGCCAAGCTATCAAAGCCATGCACGAAATAAAAGACAAAACCAAGATGTCCATGGAAGCAGAAATAAAACTCTTCCACACAAAGATTGTACCCATAGCCACATACGGTCTTCAACTGATATGGGATCATCTGGACGCCAACAGCTTAAGACTCCGGGAAAAAGTGAAATCCATGTATTTGAAAAAGGCAGCGGGTCTGTCAAAGTTCGCACCCTCCCGCACGGTCTATGAACTGACAAAGGAGCTATTTCTCATAAAAGAGATCCGATTGAAACTGTTCCTGCTATCTACAGCGAGCTATGATACTGTACTAAGAGAGCTGCAGCTCAAAAAAGAATCCATTGGGACCGATTTCTACAACACCGATGCCATGATCTCAGAAGACTGGAAGAAGTCTAACTACGAACTACGATACCTAGTGACCCGGCTAGCAGTACACGGCTTCCATCACAGACTGTGCAAAACGAAACAGTTTCATGACCCGGGACCAGAATGCGTGTGCGAGCGATGCGGCATATTATGCGAGAGATACCATGTGCTAAAGTGCAAAAACAGAGGGCAATCTCTGACAGGATTCTGTATGGACAGATAAACTAATATAGATTAACTAATCTTTGCACATTGTGCGCTATACATTATTATTATATATTCATATTATAAATGTCATGGAAAAAAACTGTTAGTCTGACATTTAAGTAGGAAATTGTATTTATAACTGGCTACAAATGATAGTAAATGAAGTGAAGTGATGTGATGCTGTCCATCAATCTTACTTTGGTTTCCGTAACTGGATTTTACTATCATCCGTCAAACGGTTTCAGAATTGTCTTTATGAGATTCAGGAAATTTACTTGCTGACTGTATAGCCGAACCTTGGGTTTCTAGTGATGCAAGTTAGTCGTTTAACCAGAGAAGGATCTGAAATTAAAATATATTTTAATAAAATAATAAACATTTAAAGTAAAGAAAATAGTACATGTTCAAAGTCTATTAATAGTACAGCTACCGAGCAAGTTAGCTTAGGCGGTACTGTTCGTTACTCATATTGGAGAGGTCCCAAGTTCAAATCCCGATGTCGGCTAACCTGAGAATTTTTCCTCAGTTTCCTCTGAGGTCAAGGTAAGTTGTAGTTTGGAATTTCATTATTAAACTCCACTTAATTATTGACAAACCTCATGGGCTTAGTGGTCAGGGTTTTTTTTTACTACAGTTCATGAGCTCCCGTGTTCGATTTCCGGTCGAACTATAGGGACTTTTTAAAGTGGTTGCCTATGGACTGGAATTTAGGTTAGTTTTCGGTGAGAATTCTCATGGCGCTTCATTATCATTTATCACCCATCATATCATCGAGGTAACGTAATTCTGCATTCTAGACGCCCCAACTTCAAAAGTGGATTATAATTACGCCAATGACAGGAGAGAATGCAAGTAATGTCGAAACGACAACTAGTGTATTGAATAGAAAAATAAATAAATTATCACCTTCCCATAATATTGTTTTAAAGGATTAAATCGGTGAACTACACTAAACATAGCCTATATAACAAAATGGTACAACAATAGAAACACTCTCCTTACATGCATAACATATAAAGAATATCGCTTTATACGTTAAAAGATGTATAAATAAGAACTGAAACCTATTGCTAATTTTTAGCGATTTCCGAAATAATGGAGAAATTAGGTTGTCCTTGTGAAAATATTTCCAAATATTGTTTACAGATCTTCGCCAATCCTACTGTCTAATAAACACCAAAAACTGACCATAACCATATACACATACACACGCATATATATATATATATATATATATGTGTGTGTATGTATGTGTGTATAGTGTATAATGTATATATATATATATATATATATATATATATATATATATATATATATATGTGTGTGTGTGTGTGTGTGTGTGTTCTTGCGTATCCGCTAATGCTCTAGAGGCAGCAATGTTTGTTTCATTGAAATCAAATATGACATATAGTAATTAATTAAAAAAGGTAAGGTCGAATTCATTAACCACAAAAATCGAAAAAATAGGTGTAAGAGTTCACCTGAAATTAAATTCAAAAAATCGCTCTATCTATCTAAATTTCTAAGTTTCACAACGAAACTCAGGGTATTCTATTAAGATAAATCGAGGAAGGTATTCTCCAATAATAGCGAATTCTGTTCATTGGAAGTTGGGGTTTACTTAAAACCCAAATTAAAAATTGACTCTAGCAACCGCCATGTTTCTTCGTCGCAATGTCTACTATACAATTTAATTAACCTTAAAATGGCAATGCATCCTGTAAGGTACATTATTTTTATTCTTTTTCTTAAACTTAATTTGTAGGATTTTCATCCTGTTTATTTCCAAAATCACTCCTCGGAGGAAGACGTATTGGATATGCATTCACTCTCTATCCATCCCTTTGGCTGGTCTCCCTCTTGTTCTTCTCCCGTCCATAGTCTGTCCAAAGCCAGGTTGAAAAAGGGTGAGGGGGAGGAGTGACATCTCGTAAAAAACCTTGGTTCAGCTTGTCCAGCTGATAGTACCTTGTGAGGGCCCCTTGCCAAGGTTACGGCGAAGACCTCAGATACAGCGGAGAAGGAATCCTTTGGTACTGTGTACCTAATGGAAGAGGGAACTGTACATCTACTCCCTTGTAGATTCACAAACGGGCGGATGGGGTTCATTAGTCCCGCAAGACAACCCATCTAGGAGAGACAACACCGAAATAAAACGGGGCAGGCTGAGCTCTGGAGCTGGGTGAAGGAATCGGCTTAGGGAGGAAACCCCGAATAATAAACCCGCCTTGAAAACGGGCTAGCAACCCACTTCAAGGTGTATCTTATACATTGCTCGCAGTCCAAAGGATCAAGCCTCGGATCAAAGACGGAAACAAAATACGACAAACGCTAGGTACATTATTTTAATGTATTTAATATTCTTGATAAATTAATGGAGAAATTAATCGAAAGATATTACTTAAATTTCCGTCAAATTATAAAACAATATAAAATAGGTAACAACCTGCGGTTATGGTAATTTATACAGGGAATGATTGGAAAAATAAGCTCAGGATGTGGATGCATGGGGAGGTTATGCCCATTCGGCCATAAAGCTACGTGTTCGGGGTTCGATATTAGTGAGTGTATTAAAGCTTTCGAATAACGTTTTAGAGGATAAAGAGGATGTACAACTCAATTATATAAATGAGCTGCTGGATATGCTGGATAAAATTTTTTTAGCGATAATGAAGGCATACTGAAAGGAAACTCTACATTCTATTAAATAACACTAGTAAACTGATGCCGATTGTAAAAAATGTTAATAAAAATAATATTTTATTACCACAAATAGATATACATTATTAAATAGGAATGCATACTTAACTAATGAGGAAAATTTTGAAGAGATAGAGGAATTCGATATCTAGGAACGAATGTTACAAATGTGAGTAATATACAGAACGAAATTAAACAAGGCTCAATTATGGAAAAGCATGGTATTCTGCATTAGAAGGACTCTTGTCATTCCGAAATCTCTCAAAAATATTGTTAAGCTAAAATATATTTTAAAAAAGGTGATTCAACAGGTATATTATGTTGATGCGAAACATGGTCTCTTACAATAAGAGGAATTGTGAACACTTAAAGAAACAAGTATTTGTTTGGAGCGAAGAGAAACAAACAGAACTATGAAGGAAGAAAACGACATGAAAGCGAGCAAAAATATATTTATGGGAAACTAGATTAATAATAACTATTATTAAATCTTTGAAACTGAATGGTAGCTTATGTACAGTCTTTAAAAAAATGATGGCGCAACTCTTGATGGCGATTCACACTAGTAAGTTCTTACGTGTGCTGTCTCCTTTGAGGTCAAATCCGGTGGCATATGTATATCTTCATGCAGTATTCGTAACGTTCGCTTCTGTAGAACAGTCAGGTAAAATGCTTTCTTGCGACGACGCAGACCCAGGTTCCACCCTGGTCAGAATTTGTTTAATAACGTCGTTAATTTTTATAATTCCTGCACGTTACCAGGTTACGTTATATTAATAAAAGGAAAATTAATTAAAGGAAACAGCTCATATATATATAGATATATATATATATATATATATATATAAGTAGGGCTTTATCAGACAAAAAGAAAGATATTTACAATATTATTTACAAATATGGGTCGCACGGGTAGTAAGCCGTACGTGCTGTTGACAGTCCGTTACAATAAAGTAATAATTGATAATAGTGTGTGTGTGTGTGTGTATATATATATATATATATATATAACCATCCATAGTAATTCTGCCCGAAGGCAGGTCCTTCACTGCAATCATAGCATTTCCATGCTATGCTTGCAGCTTTACTAGGGAATTGTAGGTGTGGTAGCTTCCCGTTGCTTTCCACCCCGATGAAGGATGATGATGATGATGCTGATGATGATAATGATGATGGCCATATGATTTCGGGGACCGTTTGGGCTTTAAAGGCTTCCTGACATTTGTCTTACAGGTGAGGAAAAACACCGATAAAAACCTCACCCAGAAAAACTGCCACGACCGGGGATCGAACCCGGGCCCGCTGCGTGACAAGGCAGCACGCTACCTCGAGACCACAGCGGTGGACTTATATATATAAAATGAATAACGATTGTAATCGTCTCGTTGCGTTGTTTAAAAAAGAAAAGGCATAACAAGAATGTTTATTTCTACTACTAACGTAAAAAAAAAGTCTGATTAATTTAAATTCCAACCATCCATAGTATTTATGCCCGAGGGAGGTCTTTCACTGCAATCAGAGAATTTTCATGCTATGCTTGCAGCTTTACTAGGAAATTATAGGTGTGTTAGCTATCCTTAGTAACGCTATACTATTATCTTCAAATTTCTTATTCATCTTTCATTATGTTAGGAAGAGACTTGCGTTGCTTTCCACACCGGTGAAGGATGATGATGGGATGGCCATATGATTTCGGGGACCGTTCGGGCCTTAAAGTTTTCCAGACATTTGTCTTACAGGTGAGGAAAAACCCCGATAAAAACTTCACCCAGGAAAACTGCCCCGACCGGGAATCGAACCCGGGCCCGCTGCGTGACAAGGCAGCACGTTACCTCGAGACCACAGGTGGGAACAATTTAAACTAAGTTAAGTTAATATTAATTTCATTAAACAAGTAAATCCTAGAGAATTGCATCGCTTCATACAGACAGTTTCTATCAAGGAAGTTGTTGTCTAGTGGAAGGATCTTCAGTTTCCCATACATGAGGTCGAGTGTTCGTTTACGCTGTCATGTTTGTTTATTTTTTCTTTCTCGTCCTTATTTCAATTAATGTTCTTTGTTTTGTTTTATTTATTTTGCTTTGTTTTATTTACCGCACTACTTATTTACGCGAAGTTATTTTCCATTGCGCGATACTCAACGAAATAGAACGGATTTTAGTTTCTCAAATAGTTGTATACTTGTGAACTAAACAGTTGACCGTGGTCATGCGCAGTGGCTTCATTCTGGGACTTGAAAATTATCTGTGCGTCATCAATTATTTCAAAGGCTGTACATAGCATGAATGGATAATGAAAAAAAGTTCATCAAAACTTCTTGTATTTAAACTATAGAAATTGCGCTCAGAACGTATATCTAAAATAAGATAGGAGAATAACATTAAGTATGATTTCGGGGAGGTAAATCATACAGGGAATTATTAGAAAATATTAGATGTGGGTAGTTATGTACGGAGAAGATATGTTCGTGCAGCTATAAACTCCTGAATTGGTTAGGATCCGTGAGTTATTCAGAGAGAGATAAAACAGAGTTCAGTTTTATTCTGGACTGTTGAACACCTTCAGCCAGTTCGCATCTGGTCTATTCAGGTGTCAACCAGTTAGGTTGTTTTTTGTATTCGTGTGCCCTTTACAAATGCAAATAATACAGATTTCTAAAGAATAGGAATTTATGATAAATGATTAAATTAATCATGGTAATATAATGACCAGAATTTGTATAGACGACATATAAAACACTGAAAATAAAATTACAGTGGAGTTTTGTTTGCATTGGTCGTAATATCAACTTTAAACGCTACTCAGAGTCAACAAGCCATTTTGAAATAAGTAAGTTTTGAAATCCTTAACATCTGCTAAATTATAAATGCAAAATAAAACCAATGATGACATGTTCTCCTTTAGAGAAACGCGCCGGTATTCAAGGGAAAAAGTGTACACATTAGTTTCTAAATTGATTTTAGGATTCGTGTAAATTTAAAGTTTTAACAAACTTTTAACAAGTTTACATTTATAATATAATAGACTCTACCTAATTAACTTCGAGATGTGAAATAAAATTTATTCACTGAAAGTAAGGAACTGTTCTTTTATAATTAACTTTCCATTAAACTCTTTTTTAATCCTTTTATCACATGCATCCAATCAGCTCATATATAAACCAAATTTAAAGTTTTTATATTTCTACACTCCGGATTGCGGGATTAAAGTTTATTAATAAGTCACTGGAACGTTAAACACTAATAAATGTACATATGCACAGTAATTCTGCCTGAGGGCAGGTCTTTCAATGCAATCATAGCATTTTCAAGCTATGCTTTGCAGCTTTACTAGGGAGTTGTAGGTGTGGTAGCTTCGCGTTGCTTTCCACACCGGTGAAGGATAACGTTGACAATGATAAGGATGATGATGATGGCCATTTGTTTTACAGGTGAGGAAAAACCCCGATAAAAACCTCACCCAGAAAAACTGCCCCGACCGAGGATCGAACCCGGGCCCGCTGCGTAACAAGGTAGCACGCTACCTCGAGACCACTGCGGTGGACAAATGTACATATATATATATATATATAGGCCTATTTAAAATTAGAAAAAAAAATAGTAATTGTGAACCGTGTCGAAGGTACATTTGCGTGTGCTCTAGATATCTGTGTATGTTGCCCTGCGATATCTCTCTTTTCCGCCTATTACTGTCTGTACATTTGTGCCATCTTTCTTCAATTCGCCCTTTCCTCTCCACTTCCTTTAGTGACGTGCGCCGGCGCAATGCTAGCGCCGGACATAATATTAGCCCGCTATACGAAACGACCGGGGTCAGCCAGAAAGCAGCGTCTGGCCGATCGGTAGTTTTCCCTTTTGGGTTCGAGTTACGTTGCGCCGTATATCACCGGTTTATGATTTCCTCTGGCTTCCTGGAACGAGGAATTAGCATGGAGACGCAATGGGAGGAACCAACTTTTATTTAAGAGAAAATGCTGTATGGATTGAGTGTTATTGGTGTGAATTGTTTATTATTATATCATTTTGTTAAATATTCTAAAGGATAGGCTCAATTCTGGAAATGCATGCTATTATGCATTGCAGAGACTCTTGATGTCCCAACTGCTTTTAAAAAACGTTAAACTGAAAATATATAAAACTATTATTCTACCAGTTATATTATATGGGTGCGAAACATGGACTCTTACTTTAAGAGAGGAAAGGAGATTACAAGTATTTGAGAATAAAGTACTTAGGAAAATTTTTGGACCAAAGAGAGATGAACAGACAGGTGAATGGAGAAGACTACATAACAATGAACTACATGGTCTTTATAGGAAGCCAGATATAATAAGAACAGTTAAGTCTCGTAGACTGCGATGAGCAGGACATGTTGCACGTATGGGGAATGGGAGACTTGCATGGAAGCTTCTTGTAGGAAAGCCAGAGGGAAAACGCCCAGTTGGTAGACCAAGAATGAGGTGGGAGAATAACATTAACTATGATTTGAGGGATGTAGATTATACAGGGAATGATTAGCTCAGGATAGCGATGTATGGAGAGCTTATGTCCGTGCGGCCATGAACCTATGGGTTCGATAGTGCCAGTGAGTAAGTAAGTAAGTATTCTAAAGGATTGCTACAACAGAAGATTATATAATTTATTAATTATGATTTCACTTTATATTTGAAAAGAATAAGTTAATTATTTATTTATATTCTTTAAATTATTAATGATTCACATATACGTATTTATTTAAATACATTTATTCATTTTATATGCTGCCTTTTTATTTACGTAGCAGATCACTTGAACCTCAGTCTAGCAATAGCTCAGTATAATATATAAGTGTATCAATCAAGACTTATGATTATAGAACATTTATTAACTCAGATTAGATTATGTATCGTTCTTGATTATTTGTGCCTAGTAGTCAGCCAAGTTAAGTAATGAAACACGTCCGTGAACACTTTGGGCCCAGCCACAGGTATACTCTGCTTAGAAATGTATATTTTGGTTCTCTGATGGAATTTATTTATGCTATAATTTCTATGTCTATTGTATTTACGTATTTGTAAGACAGCTTTCTCGATACCCCAAGCCCTTTTGTCCCCGTACAATTGGACTCTTTAACGTTCACATAGAAGAAAAATAGAAATGGCAGAAATGAAGTTCTTACGTTCAGTAACAGGTATAACAATTTTGAACAGAAAAAGAAATGAAGATAGAAAAAAACTTAAATATTTTTAATTTAGCAAATAGAATTGACAACATGAAAAACAACTGGAATGAACATGTTAAAGCGATTACTACTCGTACATATAGAATCCTCAGCTGTTATTAAAGTACAACCAATAGGACATAGAAAAGTTTACTAGATGAGGAGATTCATTAAATCCCTGCTGATGTGAAAACAGGTCAAAAGGCCTAATTTTATAAAGTAGAAGAAGAAGAAGAAGAAGATTTAGATAATTTAAGGAGTCGGGTGCATTACTATTAAATTGAGTATTACGAAAACTATTAAAATGTACACTATACATTTTCTAAATTGCGAAAAATTGCTGTCCATGATTACCTAGGATTGTATAAAGGTGAAGACGAATTATATTTATAAAATTTTAAATATTATCATGGGATGTTCTCTCAATTTTGATACAAGGTACGTTTTATCTCTTACGTCACTATAGAGAAAGTTCATGTTGATTTTTTTAGACTTACTTGTGGTTCTAATTTATTTGTTAACTGATGTTTCTACACCGGCAGAGAATATTAAGGAAGCAGGGAAAGAATCAGGCAAGTCACTTCTTCGTCGAAATGTAGTTTTAGGTGTCATTAGAGTCTCCATAGAAAGCACTATTATTTAGAAGTGTAAAAGATGAAAGGTACAGTCCAGTCATGAGTTTATTTACCTCAAACATTTGGCAAACATAAACAAAGTGAGGATGTTGTATGACTAAAAGTAGGTTTTATATGTTTCGAGGAATTAGTGACTTAACTTTTGTTTTCTTTTCTGTACACATCATATGACAACGACCATTAAAATTGTTAAGTTAAGACCGCACACCTTAAACTGATTGAATATTACATGAAGACAGTCTCGTTCATTTCTCGAGTTCTTTGGATGAAAATCTGTAAATTTCCAGCTCAATATTAATTTTTAATCCATGAAGATAGTGGGGATTGAATTTATATACACTCTCTTCTACTGTTAGAAAAAATCCCCCGATTCCAAACTTCTAGATTATTTTCTTTTAAATATAATATTGTTCATGGCGAAGAATTGATCCTACTAGGAAATTCAGCAACGAACTCTGTACGGGTGAGATGAACCGATTCATACTTGGAAATAACGTGTTTCGTGTTTTCTTTATTTCAGAATTTAAAATTAACATACGAGTACCTTAGGCCTGGTCTAGACGTAATGTTTTGTGGTCAGTCTTGCATGATCATGCCAAGTTTGTCAAACAAAATGTTACGTGTGTACATCAAATTGGACGTTTTGCATGAACTGAATGAGGTTTGACAAACTCGCAAAAGACTGATGGGCCGGAGCTTTATGTACAAACAAGATGGCGGACTGACCCCAAGACTGGGTTCTAGTTTGAGTAGCACGACTTTTGTGTCAGTCTTATTTGATCATGCAAGACTGACGACAAAACGTTACGTGTAGACAAGGCCTTAGACGAATTTGAACTTTCGCCTATCGGGTTAGTTGGCAAGCACTTTACATCTGAGTGAAGCACAGTTTATTTATGAAAGTTTATTTTATTTCAATGTTATTCTAGTGCTTGACCGACTTTAGTAAAATAAATAAAATAATGATAAATAGATAAATCTCATGAATTCGTGACAATATCTCTCTTTTACAATTTCAAACTTTAGCAAACTTCCCTGAAATTTGAACTCATTTGCTTTGTAAACAACATAGATTAGCATATCAGATTAATTGCAAATCTGTGTATTTAGTTCCATTTAGATCTAAACAAGATTACTTGTGCTCTACTGTTAAATTACAAAATTTAATTTGCCCTCTCTACTTTGAGTTCCTACATCGATAAATTGAATTGTACCGCAAGTTAAACAATAACTTACAGTATCATCATTTTACGATGCAATAACTATACAAAGGTAACTATTCCATGTATATCGCTCATAATAATAACGTGATAAAAAATATATAGTTTCATCGATAGATTTCTGAAAAACTCGACAACAAAACTATCGTAGTTATACTAGATCTTAATTTTACCATTCTGGGCCTACATTCATTAAACACAATACTATTATTATTAATATTACGACTTAATTATGATATTTTATGTTGAATAAATGTTTTTAAACTTTTCAAGAGTGACACTATTTTTCTTTTCATCCCGGTGGATTATCATAAGTAATGTCACGAATGATTTCCAAATCATCGATAAATTCACGAGTCACGAAGTGACGAGGATTTTTGAAATCAAGAGTGGCATTTGATAGGACTATTTAACGAATAAAATTAAGCTATTACTCAAAAATCATTCTTCAACAAGAGTTGCCGACATTTTAAAATATTTATATTTAATGTAAACCGCAACAAAATATTGCTCTAAACTGTTCAGAATATTAGAAAGGAGGAGCTCTCTTTATCACACAAGCAGGAGTTGATAAAGAGAAATCGATAAAGAGCAAGGTGAAACATGACTGTGATTGGTTGTAAAACAAAATTAATTGAAACGTGATTGGTCATTGACTACCATTTGGGGCATGAGTTAAGTAGTCATTTACTGTGCTTGTCACTAGTTCTGAGTTTCAAACTTCCAAACTATGACGGGATCGATGGAGTTTTTAAGAGCGTAAAAATACTAATGACTTTCTCCGGAAAGGAAGTAAAGCCGAGAATCCTGAGTCTTAGATTTACGACACGCAAAATAACCTAAAGTCTGAATTAAGAGACCTCTGAAAAAGTTGTCGGCACTTTCATGTCTACATTTCATTTTCGTCGCTAATGACAAGCTTATTGAAGATCGTCATTAAATTAAAATATCTTCCCTTGTGTCGGTGTTCTGAATTTTACAACGGAATTTCTTCTTTGAAGCTGATAAAGGAAAATTACTCTATTTTAACAAATCTTGTAACTCATTTATAAACAATTTAAAAGAGCATTCTGAGCTAATTTCAAATGTTTAATATTACATTCTGCTCTACACATATAAACTAGCTGGAAATAATTGATGAGAAAGACAACCCATCATGCAATTCGACCTTCGGGACTAGGATTAAAACTGCTTTGCCTCAATCAGTGTAGAGAGCGATCGAAATGTACTTTTTGAAATTTAGAAAGTACTGGTAAAATTACATTTTAAAATAATAAGGAAACACAACTCTGATAAAGGTCTAAATATTTTAAGTAATCTTATTCGGGAACTTACAAAAATACCTAATTTTACAAATCCCACTTCTAGTATTCTGTGAACATGTGTATGTAGGGAGAGTGGGAGGTATTTTAAACATGATCATCATCATCATCATCTGCATTCATGGATTAGGTTTGTTGACCCGTTCCGACTTCAGCCCATCTCTTTCTAGGTCTGCCCACATCTCGGGTGCCTTTAGGTTTGTATTTTGTTATTTGTTTTGGATATCTATCTTCATTCATTCTGTCTATGTGTTGCTTCCATTTTTGTCTATATATATCTATTCTATCAGTTATTGCAAATATTTCAAGTTCCTGTCTTATTTCTGTGTTCTTGATCCTGTCTTCCTTAGTGCACCCTTTAACAGATCTCAAAAAATTCATTTCTGCCGCCGTTATCCTACTTAGATCCTGTTTTTTATGTATCCAGGCTTCTAAACCATAGAGCAGTACCGGTACTGTCAATGTTTTATAAAATTTCAATTGGGTCTCTCTTGTTGTTTTGTTTGCTGAATTTTATGAGTAAGTTATTTTTTACCAGTCTCTAGCCAAACCCCTCTTCCTGGAGGGCAGGGAACTGCAGTTTCGGAGTGTTCGTCTCCTAGAGAAGTTGCCTTCACTACGGCTTTGGGGACTTCTCTTCTCCCCACGTAACCCTGTGGACGGGGCCCTACCCAGGTACTACCCACTGGGAGAGTGGGACCTGGAGCTCACAAAATGGGAGGGGCGCCTACTCCCTGGAGTGGACTACCTCTTTCAAGTGTTCCACTCTGTTACACTCATTTTAAACATATTACAATGAATTCTTATTAGGATGTTTGAAATATTTGAAAACTGCACTAATTATTTTATTAGAAGGGCAGGCTACATGTGGATTATATTCTGGATAAAGTGAATGTTGATGCAAACATATATTCCTCTTTCTAACAATTTCTCATTAACTAACATAAGAACTGGCAAATTGTTGATGAATACTTTTTACTTTGTCCGTTTGGAAAAATGAAACCTCTAAGTACCTAACAAGTTGAAGATGTCAATCTAGAATATACTTACTTACTCACTGGCACTATCGAACCAGTAGGTTCATGGCCGCGCGGACATAAGCTCTCCATACATCCCTATCCTGAGCTAATGATTTCCAATCATTCCCTGTATAATCTGCTTCCCTCAAATCATAGTTAATGTTCTCCCACCTCATTCTTGGTCTACCAACTGGGCGTTTTCCCTCTGGCTTTCCTACAAGAAGCTTCCATGCAAGTCTTTCATTCCCCATACGTGCAACATGTCCTGCCCATCGGAGTCTACGAGATTTTACTGTTCTTAATATACCTGGCTTCCTATAAAGACCATGTAGTTCATTGTTATGTAGTCTTCTCCATTCACCTGTCTGTTCATCTCTCTTTGGTCCAAAAATTTTCCTAAGTACTTTATTCTAAAATACTTGTAATCTCCTTTCCTCCCTTAAAGTAAGAGTCCATGTTTCGCACCCATATAATATAACAGGTAGAATAATAGTTTTATATATTTTCAGTTTAACATTTTTTGAAAGGAGTTCGGACATCAAGAGTCTCTGCAATGCATAATAGCACGCATTTCCAGAATTGAGCCTATGTTTAATTTCTTTGTGCGTCTCATTCCTATTTGTGATTACTGTTCCTAGGTATTTGAATTCAGCCACTTCCTCAAAATTTCCCTCATTTGTCATTAGCTGTCCATTTCCATTATATAATGAATTTCTACGTGTGACCATATATTTAGTTTTATTGATATTTACTTCCAATCTAATTTCTTAGTGTTACTCAACAGTGTGTGCGTATTGTCCTTTAGTATCTCCTCTCTATCGTCCAACAATACTACATCATCTAGAATATAGGTGACTGAAATTCGGCGCTTCAGAAAGTTATTTTTTAAAAAACATAGTATGTTAATTAATAAACTAGTGTTTAAGAAATAGACTACATAATATTAATGAGATAATTCCTTGGATAACTCTCATCTTCAGAAGATAACAATAACATATTGACCTAAGTTGTCGATGCACCTTTCTATTTCTGGAAGCATAACAAATTGTAGAAACAGTTACTCTGTAAGGGGAAATTTGCTAGAGTTCTGTCTGGAAAGACAACTTCTATGCAACAAGACTCCCCGAATAAAATACGTGTATTGGAAGTAAGTCCCTTAGAAAGGTAATTAAGACATGTGTGTGTTTTCGAATACAAAACTTATTTCATTCATTTGTTAATCTCTATGTAATTATTTAGCTTGGTTGAGTTAAGGCCACGTGCCCTTCTCTTTCCACTCACCAGGAAAAACAAGTTATACAACAATCAAAATCACTTCATTAAAAATACACTCAGTAAGCAAATATGAATTAGTTTCGAACAATATGTCTAGAAATTAAATAATAGTTTACTCCCTCTTTATTTTTGTTCAATATTATGTTGTCCACAACACAATCGATCTTCATTTTTAGAGAGCGATTTTTATGCACGTTTGTTTTACATTTTACTGAAGTACTATGATGATACTATGTTCAAAACTATTCATTCTAATTGGAAAATATTCTTTGCAGAAACATACAATTATCGATATAATTGCGGCAGAGATTATTTCCAACATGTTATTACAAATAAATATTTTGCCATACTTCCATTATTCACTTATATATGATTAAAAGAAAGTACAATATAACATATCATATCTCTGCCTTTTGTTAAAATTTATGACCTATGATTTCTTAAAATAATATATCCTAATATGTAATGTTTGTTGCAAACTGATAATCTATAGGTCTATAGTCATTTATAAGTTTTTTAAATTCATGTTAATTACCAAGATTGGTTGGAGAAAACCCTCAATGATTAGTAAAATTCTCAAATAATAATAATAATAATAATAATAATAATAATAATAATGATGATGACGATGACGATGACGACGACGATGATAATAATGATAATAATAATAATCCATCCATAGTAATTCTGCCTGAAGGCAGGTCCTTCACTGCAATCATAGCATTTTCATGCTATGCTTGCAGTTTTACTAGGGAATTGTAGGTGTGGTAGCTTCCCGTTGCTTTCCACAACAACAATAATAATAATAATAATAATAATAATAATAATAATAATAATAATAATATATAATGGTTGTGAGTGTTTCTGCAAAGCATGAAAATTAGAACACGCATTACATTTTGTCCCATAAACAATTTAAATCACTTTTTAATTGGAATGTTTATGTACAATTAGTATCGCCTATGCCCACTTAACAATACTACTTAATAGGTATCGCATTGTAACTTCTCCATCATAGTGGGAATACTTATTCAAGTAATGACAGACGTTTTAAGTAAATATAGTATAATACATCTATAGAATTTCTCTAAACTATATTTCATATGTATAATGGGCTATATTGTCAGCAAGGAAAGCGAAAGAGTTAGTTTATGTCAAGGACGTTTACATTTGGAAACATAGTTTATAATGCAATATATTCCTATAATGGATATATGGAAAAACAAAGTAATAATTTCTTAATCAATTGATTTGGCGTTTACTTGATGAAAATCCATTTTCCATTAATTAAATAAATATAAAAGTGTTAAAGTTTTATACGATTTTCATATTTAAACAGCTGTAACGAATTTGTTTTTAAATAAATATGAAAATCGTATACAATTTTAACAGTTTTATTTTTAATTAATATCAATTTATTGAAAAAAGAGCTAGTAGAAACAAATGGTTTGTGAATAATGGTTATGTAAAAATTGTGGAGTATAATATTTCTTCGTAAAAATATAGTGCAATAAATATTTTATGAATGGGCCTAATGAATTTGTAAAACTTATGGGAATCGCTGATGGATGTACACCAATTAAGTGAATGTAATTAAGGGAATGTTGTATGTAAATGTAAAAGCAATGCTCGAGGATTCATGTGAGTTGAACTTAAGTGCCCTGAGGAGCTGCTAATTGCATGTTTCTCAGCTCTATCAGATACTGGCATCGTTCCAGTCACATTCCACTCCATCCGTTATAATTCTACATCATCATAAAGGACTTATCCCGTATACACATTTAGATAACATAATAACTTGCAATATTAAAGTATCATTTCCGACTTACTAAATTCAAACATTTCCTTTAAATTCATTTCTAGTTTAAATTTCAAAGAATATAAAGTCAAAAGAATACTTTATTATACCATTGAGAAATCTGTTTCTTTCTTTCTTTAATAATAATACTTACTTACTCACTGGCACTATCGAACCCGAAGGTTCATGGCCGCGCGGACTTAAGCTCTCCACACATCCCTATCCTGAGCTAATGCTTTCCAATCATTCCCTGTATAATCTACTTCCCTCAAATCATAGTTAATGTTGTTCTCCCACCTCATTCTTGGTCTACCAACTGGGCGTTTTCCCTCTGGCTTTCCTACAAGAAGCTTCCATGCACGTCTTTCATTCCCCATAGGCGCAACATGTCCTGCCCATCGCAGTCTACGAGACTTAACTGTTCTTATTATATCTGGCTTCATATAAAGACCATATAGTTCATTGTTATCTAGTCTTCTCCATTCACCTGTCTGTTCATCTCTCTTTGGTCCAAAAATTTTCCTAAGAACTTTATTCTCAAATTTAATAATAATAATAAATAATAATAATAATAATAATAATAATAATAATAATAATAATAATAGCTTTATTTTACCTGGCAGAGTTAAGGCCTTAAGGCCTTGTCTACCATTCAACCAGGTTTAAAAAAATACAAACAAAAAAATAGTCTTAAATCTAAATTACAATATATATATATATATATATATATATATATATATATATATATATATAAACGATTACAAGTTATGAATACAATACCATTAATATTTATAATGTATTTTGATTTACTCTAAATTTAACGAATTAAATATATAATATGTACAAGATATATAAAAAAACGAGGAAAAGATTAATGACATAGTATAAAATTAATTATTAGACAACAGGTAACTGTATAAGCGTGACTTAAAGGTACCAAGTGTGCGGCAACCCCTGATATCTTAAGGAAGGAGATTCCAGGAGCGGGCAGAGGCTACTGTGAAGGAAGTAGAATAGGAGGAAGTGCTATGAAGAGGAATTGTTAGCAGACTGCAATCTTGTGACCTAGTATCAATATTGTGGTAAGAGGATAACTTCTCAAATCTGGACGCCAGGTAAGTAGGGATGTAGGAATTCAGAAGCTTGAAAAGTAGCGAAAGAGAGTGCAATTTACGTCTGTCCGTAAGACGGAGCCAAGAGAGGTTATTAAAGTGTTCGGAAATATGGTCATAACGGCGGATATTGAAAATGAATCGAACGCAAGCATTATGAACACGCTGCAGTCTCTGCGACAAGTCATAGTTTAGATCATTATATATAATGTCACAATAATCGAAGTGTGGTACCACAAGATTCTCCACAAGGATTTCTTTTAACGAAACTGGGAGAAAATTCTTTAAACGTCTAAGATAATGTAAGATGGAGAAAGTCTTTTTACATAAGTGTTTCACTTGTGTTTGCCAGATTAAATTTGCGTCATATTAAGCATCGTGTCTACATAAATGGAACAATACAGTACCATGAACTTTAATATTTAGAAATTGGTTTTTATTCTTAATGGATGAGATTGAACACAGAATAATGGTATGGACACGTAAGAATAATGCAGGATGAAAGACTACCTAAAGCTGTCTATGCAAGGAAAATTGAAAGAAGAAGCAGGAAAGTAAGACCAAGAACAACCTGCAAGAATAACATTCAAAATTCAATGAAGAAATTTGGTGTAACAGATGCAGACATAGAAGACAGAGAACTATGGAGAACTTTAATTAAGGGAAATTTGTCAATGTTTTTGCAAACTGATAATCTATAAGTCTGTAGTCATTTATGATTTTTTAAAATTCATGTTAATTACTAAGATTGGTTGGAGAAAACCCTCAATGAATAGGAAATTTCTCAAAATGAAACGAATAATTTTATTCTATTTTTTACATGTAATATTGCAAATGCTTGACTACACATTATTAGCCGTGACTTTATGTATTGATTGGACTTTATTACCTAACTCCATGGCGCGACTAGCCTAGAAGGCCCTTAGCCTACAAGCCGGGTGTTGGTCTCACATACACACGTATTAATCACAGAGCTAGACGATCATCCAGGCAGTATATGGGAACATGCCGTCAACATTTCGGCTCCCCAGCCGTTACAGCTGGTTTTATAAAACGAAAACCGCTACTTATTGTACCTGCCCAAATGCCTCACGATGCTGCATGGGCACCAGACCCATACTGGGCGTAATTTCACGAGAAAAATATTTCCTCCATGGAAACCCGAACTAGCCCAAGACCCGTAGCTCTCCAACAAGGCACTGTCTTAACCACTTTGCTACTGCGCGGGACTAATTCAATATTATTTTATCGAATCATCCATCTTCTGATGACCAATAACAATTAACACTTATTTCTCTAACACTGATTTTATCATTTTAAAGTTCACAATCATGTAGGGCTATAAATTGCTACGTATATTCCAATTTTAAGCTTCTTTAATATGACTTTATTGTTTTCTTCATCATAAAAAATCAGAAAACATTTTACATATATACTCAATCCTGTAAAGACAGCAAATAGGGAGGCAATTTGACAAGTCGTGTAATGTATAACATCGGAGCTTACATTAAGCAATATAGGGATCCTCGTATTACATATGTATGTTAATTGCTCACTATACATTACATTTAATCCCTAGAAATAGTCAATTAGTTTGAACATGATATATATCATTAGCTAATTAAACCAAATTAGTATCAGCATTAATAACTTCCTGTTAGAAACGTGTTTAAGTCGTTCACAATAGAATGTTATAATATAAAAATGTGTAAATTGATACGAGATCATTCGATTACTTAAATATCAACAACAACAAGCATAGTTACAATAGCACGGGGGCTGACTCCCGAGAACAGGTCGACCTTTAGCTGACTATTTAACTCATGCCCCAAATGGGAGTCAATGACCAATCACATTTAAATGAATTTTGATTTACAATCAATCACAGTCTTTTTAACCTCGATTTTATCAATTTAATTTTATCACTTTAAAATCAAACTCGTTCTTTTTAACATTCTGAATAGGTCAGAGCATTATTTTGCAGTGACTGACTCTCCAAGAAATACGTTGAATATAACAATTTATATATTAAGATGTGGCTTCCAGATTGTATATATAGTGCACGAACGTAACCAGATAGTCCTTGCGGGATATAATATAAAAACATTTGTAGCAATTAATTATAGAACAAAAAAAAAGAAACCATTGTTTGCACTTTCTTAAACGTATTATTTCCCAGGAATTTACGTGCCAGAAAAATATAATTGACATATTTACATCATAGGGCATCAAAAATGAATTAATAACCTATAATGTTGGTAATAAACAATTTGACGTGTTTCATTTTTTCTCCACTAGGATGCATTCTTACAATATTGCGATCCTTTGGCAATAAATAATATGATCAGCTTGCAGTGATGAACAAATGTAGCATAACAATCGTTTCTCACTTGCTTTCAAACATAGCTGTTTACATTAAATATATAAATAATTTTAAATAATTATATTTAAATAGCGATTTGTGAGTACACAGCTTAACTTTATTCGTTAAATAGTCGCAACAAATGCCACTCTTGATTTCCAAATTATCATAAGTAATGTCACGAGTGATTTCGAAATTTATCTAGAGAATTTGGAAATCAAGAGTGGCAGTTTTGTTTAGGACTATTTAACGAATAAAATCAAGCTGTTTACTCACAAATCATTATTTAACTCTAGTTATTTTAAAATCTTGATATATTTAGTGTAAACGGCGATTTTTGAAACAAAATGAGAAACGACTGGTGCGCTTCATATACTTTTTTTGTTTATCACTGCAACCAGATCATAATATTATTTATTGCCAGAGGATCGCAATGTTGTAAGAGATTCACCCTAGTGGAGATTTTTATAACCAACGTTAGAGGTATTAATTAATTTGATGTCCTATGATGTAAAATGCTGTGAATTCATTTTTTTGCAAACGTCAGTTTCCTGGGAAAATAATAATTTTTTCCCGGTTTTAAAAAATGCAAACAGTGGGTTTCTTTTTTTTTTTTGTGGTATAATCAATTGTTACAAATGTTTTTATATTATCTATCACATGCGCTTTCTGCTGTCATTCATGCAATATATATATATATACAATCTGGTAGCCGTATTTCTTCGAGGGTCAGTCACTGCAAAATAATGCTATGACCTATTCAGAATGTTAAAAAGGAGGTGCTTTATTTATTATGATAAACTTAAGTTGGTAAATTTTAGGCGAAACACGACTGTGATTGGTTGTAAATAAAAAATAATTGAAATGTGATTGGTCATTGACTCCCATTTGGGACATGAATTAAATATTCTATATAAATTCACTCCTCACTTCGTGACTCGTGAATTTATCGATAATTTGGAAATCATTCGTAGCATTACTTATGAAAAAATGCTTCTTAAAACTGCATAAGCATATCTAGACTGTATCGTTAGGATCCGTAATTTATATGGATTCACGTTTAAAGTCTAGTTAAAATGCTGTGAATCTGTTTTTATCCCATCACTTAATATCTTGTAGACTTATCACGGACACAGAAGAAAACATAGTTTACCAGAACTTGGATGATATATAAATATCCGTCACGCAGGAACTGAGTAAACTAAGCGAATATTAGCAAGTTAGATTTTAGTTTGTTAAATTGGAGAAACTCATTTCTTGAAACCAGATTATTTTAAAGAGTGGTACTGTAAACTATTGAGTAACGCTAAAGAATTAGGACTGGAAGTAAATATCAATAAAACTAAATATATGGTCACACGTAGAAATGCATTATATAATGGAAAAGGATAGCTAATGACAAATGAGGAATATTTTGAGGAAGTGGCTGAATTCAAATACCTAGGAACAATAATCACAAATTGGAATGAGATCCACAAAGAAATTAAACATAGGCTTAATTCTGGAAATGCGTGCTATTATGCATTGCAGAGACTTTTGATGTCCCAACTCCTTTCAAAAAACGTTAAACTGAAAATATATAAAACTATTAATCTACCAGTTATATTATATGGGTGCGAAACATGGACTCTTACTTTAAGGGAGGAAAGGAGATAACGAGTATTTGAGAATAAAGTTCTTAGGAAAATTTTTGGACCAAAGAGAGATGAACAGACAGGTGAATGGATAAGACTACATAACAATGAACTACATGGTCTTTATAGGAAGCCAGATATAATAAGAACAGTTAAATCTCGTAGACTGCGATGGGCAGGACATGTTGCGCGTATGGGGAATGAAAGACGTGCATGGAAGCGTCTTGTAAAAAAACCAGAGGGAAAACGCCCAGTTGGTAGACCAAGAATGAGGTGGGAGAACAACATTAACTACGATTTGAGGGAAGTAGATTATACAGGGAATGATTGGAAAGCATTAGCTCAGGATAGGGATGTATGGAGAGCTTATGTCCGCGCGGCCATGAACCTACAGATTTGATAATGCCACTGAGTAAGTAAGGTACTGTAATTAAAACAAATCATGTATTAACATAAGTGTAAGGTACATAATATGTTATATTAATGGGTGTTTCTCGTATAATTTATCATATTTATACTACTATTATCATAAGTAATTAATAACAAAATAAATAAATTTAATCAAATGTGTGACACTATTAAAAAACCCTTAAAAACACAAGAAATGAAACAAAAATGAAATTTTATATTGTTTATGTTATATAGTAATGGCTGTTCATGCATTGATGTATGGATCAGAATGTTGGACGATTACTAATAGACAAGAACAAAGATTGGAAGCAGCTAATATGAGATTTTTTAAAAAAATGTAGCAGGATATACTCTGCTGGATAAGAAAAAAAATGACGATATAAGAAAGGAACTAAATATTTTCAAACTTGCAGACCGAATAATTAAATGTAGGAACGCCTGGAAATAACATATTGTTAGTATGCCAGAAGAAAGATTTAAAAATCATTGCTAAATTATAAACCACCATGTAAGGAGAAATATTTGACGCCCACACATATGATGGTCTGAACAATTTTAAAAATTCTACTTTCAAGAAATAATAATAATAATAATAATAATAATAATAATAATAATAATAATAATAATAATAATACTTCATTTATTCCGGCAGAGTTAAGGCCCTATCTTCCACTCAACCAGCACAAATAAAAATACATATTTGACAAATATAGATATACACTATACTAATTATAAACAGTCAAAGATACAATAAATGTAGCAATGTAAATGTCATGTACAAACAAACAACATTTTATAGGGTAATAACAATAATGATACGATAATAATAATAATAATAATAATAATAATAATAATATAAATATGATACATTATACGGGAAACACCAATTAATATATATATCTTACACTGGATAATAATGAAGTCGAGTTTAGAGCAAATATAAATTTAAATTTCTTTTAAAATATGCCAATGTCCGGCAGCCCCTTATTTCTTGTGGTAGGGAATTCCAGTGGCGAGAAGTGGAGATGGTATATGACATGGAGTGATGTGATGTCCTATGTTGCGGTATATTAAGTAAGAGATTATGTTGTGATCTTGTGTTTAAGTTATGGTTTGAGGATAGATACTGGAAACGGGATGATAAATAATTGGGAATATAGGTATGTAGGATCTTAAATAGGAGAATTAGACAGTGTGATTTTCTTCTCTCTTTTAGATGTAGCCAAGTCAATCGGAACGAGCCAACAAGCATAATCCTTGGATGATGATGATATCACAAGTAATGACACGAGTGATTTCCAATTTATCTAGAGGGTATGGAAATCAAGAGTGGCATTTGTTAGGACTATTTAGGGAATAAAATTGTTTACTCACAAATCATTATTTAAATATAGTTATTTTAAAATATGTATATACTTAATGTTAACGGCTATGCTTGAAAACAAATGAGAGATATTTGGTTATGTTTCATTTATTCATCCACTGCAACTCGATCATATTATTTATTGCCAAATATGATCGCAATATTGTAAGAATGCACCCTAGTGTAGAAAAAATGAAACATCAAAACTGTACATTATAATCAACATTATATGTTATTAATAATTCTTTAAGAAACAACCCCGTAAAATCATTATTTAAAACACAATTATTGATCACATGATTATAAAAGAAATCTGTTCATTATTTGCTATATTCAACGTATTTGTTAGGGTGTCAGTCACTATAAAATAATGCTCTGACTTGTTCACAATGTTATAAAAACGAGGAGGGGTTGTAAGGGGTAGTGACGTGTGTATAACCTCTCCTACCCAATTCTCATCCTCACCTTCTCGTGGTACAACCTGTTTTCACAAACGAGGCTCTGAGGACCGAGTCACGGCGGTATAACCGTTCCATCAGGTACTGAGTAAATGCGGTATCCTAATGTCTGTCCAGAGACTAAAAGGTAGCAGCCCTACCACTGGACTACTTAGCGTCGGGCCAGTAACCTGTCCTAAGGAACTTCAAAACTACTTTCAAGTCTCAACACGAAAAAAGCCAGAAGGAATTGAAATATGACGACCCACAGCAAAGAAATATGGTTTAAAAGAAACGGCACAATGATATTGTAAGATATGCAACCTGGAATGTCCGAAGCATCCATGAAAAAGAAGAGGAACTAGACAGTATATTTAAAAATAGAAACATTGATATTGCAGTAACTACAGAGACTAAGAAGAAACTTAAAGGAACGAAAGAAACACAAAATTATGTACAAATATATAGCGGTGTCGACAGGAAAACCCATGGACAAGCTGGAGTAATGATTTGGATTAATAAAACCATAAGAAATAAAATTCAACACTACACTTACTGGAATGAAAGAATATTAGAGCTTCGACTGAAAATAAATAGAGGTAATTTGACAGTTCTTGGTGTATATGCACCAGAGGAAGGCCGTGAAGAAGACAATGAAGAATTTTATAAAATATTACAAGAAATTTATAGCAAAATTAATAGAAATGATTACATTCTCATAATAGGAGATTTAAATGCCAGAGTGGGCAATGCTCAAGTCAACAATAATATTGGAACATTTGGCGAACCTACCAGCAATAGGAATGGGACAAGATTAACAGATTTTGCTATCTACAATGAACTGAAAATAACGAATACCTTTTACAATCATAGAAACATACATAAATATACCTGGCATCGTCAGGACTCAAAATCAATCATTGATTATTTCATTGCAAATAATAAGATTTTTAAATTGTTTCTCGATGTCAGAGCCTACAGAGGATATGATATTGGTTCAGATCACTACCTAGTAGAAGCAAGAATAAGATTTCCACCAAGATGGTTAAAAAAGAAGAAACAACAACATAGCATAGAACAAAAGTACAAGGTAAAATTATTTTATGATGACAGCATTAAATGGTTATATTCGAGAAGAATTCAGCAATATATGGCTACAACTCCAGAAAGTAATGATGTCGAAGAAGAATGGAAAAACATTAAAATGATAATTCAAAATGCAGCTAATGAAACTTTAGGAAAAGTAAATATACAACAAAGAAGAAATAGAACTCTAAAAATCTGGGATGATCAAATAAAACAATTGATTGAAGAAAAAAATGCAGCTTATAAAAAATATTTGAACACAAAGAAAGTAGAAAATGAAATAGAATTCAAACGCTGTAGAGCTATTGTTAAGAGGGAAATAAGAAAGAGACATAGGAAAACATGGTTAAATTTTGTTACACATTTAGAATCAGATTTGCATAAGCTCCAACCTAATGCCTTCAAAATATTAAAACATTTGAATAAAGATATTAAAGAATCTACCAAAATTAATTGCGGAGTAACAAAAGAAGATTTTTTCAATTATTATAAAAGTCTTTGGACTGACAATAGCTATGAAGATACAATTTTCCGAAATAATAATGAGACAGATTCCATAATATCATTGGAAGAATTGAACAATAGTTTAAAGAAATTAAAAAATGGGAAGGCAACTGGCACAGATGGCTTGAATTCTGAATTGTACAAATATGCAGGCAAACAGTTCCATGAAAGACTGTTGTCCTTCTTTAATAATGTATTCAAAAATGCAGATATACCACAAGAATGGAAGACAAGCATTGTTATACCTCTGTTCAAGAAAGGAGACAAGAGAAAAATGGACAACTATAGGGGAATCAGTTTGTTAAACACATGCTACAAAATTTATGCAGACATTTTAAATGGAAAATTGAAAAGTTTCAGTGAAAAATTCCTTATGGAATGTCAAAATGGATTTAGGAAAGGACGATCTTGTATTGATTCAGCATTTTCTGTTAAACTATTGCTTGAAAAAAGAAGAGAATTCAACTTAGAAACACATTTTGCTTTCATAGATTTTGAAAAAGCATTCGACACAGTCAAGAGATCAAAACTCTTAAATATATTGGAAGACAGAAATATACCAAATTTACTTCGGCAGAACATACAAAATATTTACAAAGACAACACCATAAAGATTAAATTAAATAACAGATTTTCTGAAGAAGGAATTATAAATCGTGGTGTGAGACAAGGCTGCCCCCTATCCCCAACACTCTTTGCAATTTATATCAATGAAGTAATATGTTGCTGGAACAAAACATATAAATTTGGAATAAGAATATCAGAAAATAGAAAATTAAACACCCTATTGTTTGCAGATGACCAAATAATAATAGCAAATTCCGAAGATAATCTACAGAAAGGTCTGTATGAACTTAACAAAATTACAGAAGAATATGGATTAAAGATATCTACAGAAAAAACAAAAATTATGGCATTTCAAGGTGTAGATCCTGTCAGAAGTAAAATTGTACTGGACAATAAAATTTTGGAGCAGGTGAATAATTTTACATATCTAGGATGCAATATCTCATATGAAGAAGAAAAGGATGTAAATGCAAAAATATCTAAATTTTTAAGAATTTTAGGGTTAATAAATTCTATCTTCAAGCCACAGTTAGTCCAAAAGCATTCAAGACTGAAAGTGTACAAAACACTGGCTCTTCCAACTCTTTTGTATGGTAGCGAAGTATGGACGTTGAAACAGAAGGATATACAGAGACTTAGATCTGCTGAAATGAGATATCTTCGGAGGACTGCAGGATACACACTACTAGATCACAAAAAAAAATGAAGACATCTTAGAAGAATTACACATGGAATCTTTAGAAAACAAAATTTCTGATTATAAGTCAAGATGGATACAACATGTTCATCGAATGGAAGATCACAGAATACCCAAACTAATGTTAAGATATCAACCTGCAGGAAGAAGAAGACCAGGACGTCCACTCAAAAGACTTCTGGATGGTGTTTCTCTTGAGGCCGAAACAGGTCAACAAATGGCCTAAATTCGTGAATGTACTATGATGATGATGATAAAAACGAGGAGCTTTCTTTATTTTGGTAAACAGAATTCGATATATACCGAGGTGAAACACGACTGTCATTGGTTGTCAAATAAAATTATTTGAAACGTGATTGGTCATTGACTCCCAATTGGAGCGTGAGTAAAATAGTCAGCATAATCATTATCAATAGTACTATTACTATTACAAAAGGACGCACGAATGTTGGTAGACCAAAGAAGAGATGAATCCAACTTTGAATGAGAATCTATGAGACCGTAACAAGCCACATGGGCTTAATCCGTGATTGTTGATGATGATGATGATGATGACTATTACTGTTATTTATATCATCGAATAAAATGTTGTTTGTAGACGAAATTTACATTGCAACATTTAATATATATTTCAACTCTTTATAATTAATATATATATATATATATATATGTTATAATTAAATTTTTGACATTGAGCAATGTAAGCTTAATATGACATGATAAGAAAAATAAATGCCTGGACGGGATTCGAACCCGGAACTTTGGGTCGGTACCCCAGCGTGTTATCCATTACACCACCAGGCGAATCTAATTCAAACACTTATTTTTCTTATATATATTCTCCATTATTACTAGATGTCGCGAGAACTCGGTCTTCACTGCCACCTAGTAGCTGACTATAACTCAGTTCAGGCAATTACCGTGGTGGTGTTATTTGGGATACTATCTCTCTGGGGGGTTCGCGATCCAGAGTTCCGGGTTTGAATCCCGTCCAGGCATTTATTTTCCTTATCATGTCATAAATTGAACTATGACATCAGTAAAGCGTCACTGCTATAAAGTAAAAACATTCTCTTTCATTTGCTTACTTGTTATAGTTAGCTACTAGGTGGCAGTGAAGACCGAGTTGTCGCTAAATCTAGTAATAATGGAGAATATGTATATATATATATATATATATATATATATATATATATAAGAAAAATAAGTGTTTGAATTGGATTCGCTTGGTTGCGTAATGGATAACACACTGGGGTATCGACCCACAGTTCCGCGTTCGAATTCCGTCCAGGCATTTATTTTTCTTATCATGTCATATTAAGCTGCATTCCTCAATGTCAAAAATGTAATTATGACATCAATAAAGCGTCACTGCTACAAAGTAAAAATATTCTCTTTAATTTGCTTACTTGTTATAGTCAGCTTCTAGGTCGGAGTGAAGACCGAGTTCTCGCGATATCTAGTAATAATGGAGAATATAATATATATATATATATATATATATATATAATATATAGAATATATTATATATATATATACATACTATAAGAAAAATAAGTGTTAGAATTGGATTCGCCTGGTGGTGTAATGGATAACACGCTGGGGTACCGACTTAGAATTGCGCATTCGAATCCCGTCCAGGCTTTTATTTTTCTTATGTCACATTAAGTTTGCATTGCTCAATGTCAAAAATTTAATTATAACATCGATAAAGCGTCACTGCTGTAAAGTAAAAATATTCTCTTTAATTTGCTTACTTGTTATAGTCAGCTATGAGATGGCAGTGAAGACCGAGTTCTAGCGACATGAAAAATAAGTATTCGAATTGGATTCGCCTGATTGTGTAATGGATAACACGCTGAGGTACCGACCCAGAGTTCCGGGTTCGAATTCCGTCTAGGCATTTATTTTCTTATCATGACACACACACACACACACATATATATATGTATAAATTAATTTTTGTTTATTTGTTTGTATGTTCGTACTTTATTCGCGGCCATCCCGTTGATCCGATTATGACGGGAATTTTTGCAATATTTTCAGTAGATTCCCGGGATGAATATGAGCTATAAGAGAGTTGTGATACTCAACTAATTACACTCTTAAAAATCTCCATTTTTAGTGGAAAACGTGAAAAAAGTAGTTCTTTGGACGCTTAAATGGCTTACGTTGCCTAAATCATAACAAATACACAAAATTAATTTACACAGAATTGAATATCTCAAAATGCTTTATAAAAAAGTCCGCGACAGCATATGTTTATCTCTTTCGGATAACTCACAATAACCATTTTGTCTTTCATTGGTGCCAAGAAGATCGAGACAAGTACGTAGATCCTGTTGCAAGCATAGCAACACATGGCGGATATTATTTTACGGATACCTAACAATAAATGTTGTATTTTATCTCATTTATGCCAAGAAGTTCGGAATGAGTTGATTCCCGGACAACGCCGCGTCAACAGCACGGGGTATATAAAAATAATTACGATATATTTTTTCTATCACTTATTTAACTAAACATAAATTACATTAATTGGCGTATTTCAGCTCATTTATGTCAAGCAGATTGGGATAAGTAGATTCCCGGGCACCGCCGGGTAATCTGCACGGGGTATCAAGAAATATAAATTTATAAATATTTTTCCTCTTACATATTCAACTACACATAAAAGCACATTAACATTTAAGCGTAGCAGCACACCCGGGTATTAGCTAGTACTAGAGGCCGTTTCATCAAGGTTGAAGCATGACCTCAGATGCGCAGAAGACCAGTTTCATCCCCTTGGCTGTGGGTAGTCTACGGTACAAGCATACACATTCAATTCCAAAATAGTGTACTGTCAGTCTAAAATATATTAGTTTTCGTGACCTTACTTCTAAAACCTCGTAAGTCTAATTACAAGAGAGCATAAAAACTTGTTTGACATTGTTTATTATCTTGTAATTATATTAAGAAATAAGAGCAAGAGAACTGGAGGACATGGAGTGGATGAAAATCTGTATAAAAATAAAACAATGTCTTATTTTTAATTTAAACTTTTAAAATATGACATTAAAAAACATAGTTACAAAATTATAAGTAATGTTAAAAATGTTTTATGTTTTTTTTTTTGAAAATTTTGTTAAATTAGACTTGCGCGGTTTTAGAAATAAGGTGATGATATATTGAGGTGTTAAGTGGAATATTTCTCGTATCTACAAGATCGTAGAACCGTCCAATCCCTACCCCTTCTCTATAAACTAGCACACACATCATTTCCTTATCACACCACTTCTTTGGACTCTGCGATGCACATAAATTAGGCACACGATTCCTTCATCACATTGTCTTCATCACACTACCTGTTTGTTTCAAAATCTATTATAGTTTTTCTTGCTAGAATATGGAATTCTCTTCCACCTATATCAGAGACTGAGAAACTATAACTTATTTCAGAAAGAAAACTTAATTTTCTCTACTAACTAACTGACAAAAACATCTCACTAATAGTATGTTTTAACAATTAATAATTTGTTATTCATTTATTTAATAAAAATAGTATTATGATTTATCAGTATTTCTAACCTAATATCTTATTATCTTCTCTATTTCTTTTTTCCTATGTAGTAGGTTGGGGCTGTTCGTGTGTATATATTTTTCATTAGGTTTAATTTTAATCATCTTGAACTTTATTGCATTATTGTATGCATTTACCCCATACGTCCCGCGTGGGTACACGGCTGCTCTCTATTGGGAGTTTCTTAACTAAGCTAATTTAGATACGCTTAGTTACCCACACATATCAAGCGTTATGTGGTTAGCACATCCCCTCAATTGAACGTCTAATAGGCAACTTAGGTATTACTGGGTGGATGAAGAGCGGATAAATGTTTTGCACAGAAGACTTTTATTCAGACTTGAGGTTCTTTTATGAACCTGAAAAAATTTAATAAAAAAATAAATACAATCCATATATGAACACAAGCAAACTTTATTATTGTCAAATGAACTATGGACAATTAGAGAAATATATAATGATTTATGATGGGGTATCACGAGGGAAAAGAGCAGCAGCTGGAATTGCAATATTAATAAGAAGAAAATGGAAGAATAGAATTCACACTTATGAGTATTTCAATGAAAGAATAAAAAAAAATAAGGTTAAAAACGGTGAGAAATTATGTAACGATAATAGGTGTTTATAATCCAGGGGAAGGTAAATTAGAATAATGTACAGACTTTTATGAAAATCTACAGAAACAAATTAATAAAGTTAATCTAAATGACTATTTAATAATAGCTGGAGATTATAACGCCAGAATAGGCAATAAACCTATTAAAAATATAATGAGGAAACATGGAGAAACAACCCAATATAAAAATGGAAGACTTCTAATAGATTTTACAAATTATAATAATTCTAGAATTACAAACACCATATTTCCACATCGAGATATACATAAATACACTTGGTCAGCAAGAGGACAAAGAAGCATAATAGACTACACTATAATGAATGAGACATGTCATAAGTTAGTGCTTGATACAAGAGTATTTAGAGGATGTGATATTGGTTCTGATCATTACCTTCTAATTACTAAATTAGCAATACCAGCATAGTGGAAAAGAAGTAAAATTAATACGGCAAACAAAACAAATAAAGAAACTTTTAAAGTGCACCTACTTCAAGATGAATCGATTAGAAATTTATATCAACAACGACTAGATCTATATATAAAACAAAATGCTATAAGTAGAAATATTAATACAGAATGGGAAGAATTAAAATATAATATAATACAGGCTGCTTCAAAATCACTTGGAACTAGAAATAAAATATATAATAATAAAATATTAAAAATTTGGAACGATGAAATAGCAAAACTGGTTAAGGAAAAAATAAAGATGCATACTTGAATATGAAAACAGATGAAAACCTGAATGAATACAAAAAAAAAATGCCCTTGCTCGAAGAGAAATTAGAAAAATTAAAAGGAGTTCATGGGAAAATATATTAGTGACCTGGAACATGATTTACATGGACGACAAGATAAAGCCTACAAGATTCTAAAACACATTAATAATCAGGAAGAAGATCAACTCAAATTGAACATAATTTCTGAGGATAAATGGATATCTTATTTCAAACGTCTATGGACAGAACAATCAGATGATGATGAAATAAACTTATCATTAATTGACGAAAATATAGATCCAATTTCTTTCGAAGAATTAATAACTGTCATCAGTCATTGTAAAAACAAAAAAAAAACTCCTGGCATTGATAATATTAATAATGAACTAATAAAATATGGCTCTATTCAACTAAAACAACGTATCTTAGATTTTTTGAATATATGCTGGAAGACTGGTCATATCCCAGAAGAATGGAAGACGGCCAAAATGTATCCTATTTATAAAAAATGAGTTCGTCATGATTGTGAAAATTACAGAGGTATAAATATCTTGGGTACCTGTTATAAAATGTATGCAACTATATTGAAAAATCGTTTAAATGTAATTATGGAAAGTATTATTCTAGAAGCCCAGAATGGATTCAGGAAAGGCAGATCCTGTTCAGATTGCATTTTCACTATCAATCAAATAATTGAGAAACATAGAGAATATAATCTACCAACTTTTATGGCATTTATAGATCTTGAAAAGGCATTTGACAAAGTTAACAGAAATAAATTGTGGAATATAATGAAAGAGAAAGGGGTACCTCAGCACCTAATAACTGCAATAAGAAGTCTATATGTAGAAAATAAAATAACAATAGAAACTGGAGCAAAAATAAAAACAATATAACAGCAACAATAAATAGAGGTGTAAGACAGGGATGTCCACTTTCATCCTCCCTTTTTAATATTTATATTGACGATATCATATATAATTGGCAGATAAATTTGGACTCACATTTCAAAATAAGAAATAAGATGTTAGATACCTTACTTTTTGCAGAAGACCAAGTTCTAATATCTAGTTCAGAAGATGGTCTACAGAAATCGCTCTTTCAGTTAAATAACATTATACAGAAATATAATTTCAAAATATCAATAAGTAAAACGAAAATCCTAGCTTTTAAGGGATCAGATACCGTAAGAGCTAAAATAATTCTGGAGGGGAAACCCATTGAACAAGTGAACCATTTTAAATACCTGGGTTATGAAATCTCCTATTTTAAAAATGAAGATCTATTTAACAAACTTAATAAATTTAATTATATATGTGGAACAATCAAAAGGATATTTAAAAGCACAAGAAAAGAAACAAAACTAAAATTTTATAAAGTAGTGGCAGTCCCCTTACTATTGTATGGTAGTGAATTTTGGGTTTTAACTAAAAGAGAAGAGAAGATCATAGAAGCAGCTGAAATGAGATTTCTGAGAAGTGTGGCTGGTTGCAAACTTCTAGATAAGAGAAGAAGTGAAGATATTAGAAATGAGCTAAATATCTTTAAACTCTTAGATAGAATAAAAGAATCTAGAAAAAAATGGAAAGAACATGTTCAAAGAATGGAAGATGATCGCATTCCCAAAATTATACTTAAATACAAACCAAAAGGACGCAGGAATGTTGGTAGACCGAAGAAGAGATGGACCCAACTCTTGAATGAGAATATATGAGACCCACATGGGCTTAATCCGTGATTGTTGTTGATGATGATGATGATGATGAACTATGGACAATAACATGCTAAATTTTGGAAACAATTGGAAAGTAGTTTGTGAGAAAATTGACAATACTTTTAACAAAATGGATTTTTTATTTTTATTTATTTTTTATTTTAAATTGGTCATAAAGAAATATGTCTAAAAAGTTAACCAAAGTTCCATTATGTTCAGGAAGACTGGTTTAATTAGTGACATAATTTTCATACACATAAGTTAAGAATAAGCTCAAAAAAATTGTATGCCATGTTTTTAAACCAAATTGCAAGGAAATTAGTACCGGGTGATCTTAAGGAACTTCACGCGGTACATAGTTATTATAATAATTTCCTACTCAGGGTTAATATTTTCATTATGACTAGTAACCATGATTTTGCAGAAATGACAAGCTGCTGATAGGGATCATTTCCCCAAGACCCTACGTTTACCTGCGCAAGCTTAGTAGGTCATGCTTCTTCCTTAGTGGAACCATAGAGAAACTTCGAATAGAGGGGAAACTGAGTACAGTGACATCTAAAAAATTTCGGTCGTTTACGATGAACTACAATGAGCAAACTACAATGGTAGCGCTGTTTCGTAGTAACAGAATATGTAACTAAATAAAACAAATGCAAGGCACACGGCGTCGTTCACGGCGTGTTTAACGGTGTTCACTCGGGATTATGGGAAGTTAGCCATTTTGTAAATTTTAATTTTTAACTGCTATCCTTTCGTTCTATGTAGACGGTACTGTAAATTATCGAAAGTTAAAATCATTACTTAGATTTTATTTTACTCTAATTTATAAGTAAATTCAAGCTTGTTTACATTTTTAATGTGAATCTATTTTCAAAGATAAACCTACTAGAAGTGATAAAATTCTAAGATTTGTTAGGTTAGGAAGAGTGATGTTAGTGTACAGCCATTTCTAATAAACATTTTAAAAATGTGACTTTATAATGGACAGATGTACGACATGGCTAAGGCTATTTAATAAATATTGTATAAAATATGTATGTGAGAATAAGGGGGTAGGTCAATTGTAACATATTTATTAAAAGAGCTCATAATGCACGTTTTAAAATTTTAATAACGAAAATAAATTAACATGTTTTATTTATTTCCATTCTTCCTTTCTGTTAAAATTAAAGAAAATCTGTAGGTCTGAGAGACTGGGTATACATAATTCCACAATTTAAGATTAATTAATACGTTATTTATTCCTATAAAAGTTAAATTCCATGATTATTCACCAGATGGCGTTATATAATTATAATTCATAATTTTACCACCAGGCGGTGCTGAATTTCAGAATTTCATATTAGTACCAGAAAAAAATCGAAAAAATTTAGATGTAGTTAGTTGTTCTACACTAGCGCCGCTTATGGCATGTACGCGAAACTTGCCTACTTTCTTCTCTGATACTCTGTGAGTGGAACGACCTCTATATACATTTATGTCCACCGCTGTGGTCACGAGGTAGCGTGCTGCCTTGTCACGCAGCGGGCTTGGGGTTCGATTTTCGGTCGGGACAGGCTCCTGGGTGAGGTTTTTTTCGTGATTTTTCCTCACAAGTAAGACAAATGTCAGGACGCTTAGGGCCCAACGGTCCCCGAAAATCATCCGGCCATCATCATCATACTTTACGGTGTGGAAAGCAACGGGAAGCTACCACACCTACAATTCCCTAGTAAAGCTGCAAAGCACAGCATGAAAATGCTATGATTGGAGTGAAAGACCTGCCCTCGGGCAGAATTACTGTGGATGGATGGATATAAATTTATAATCATTTTTCCTTTTGCTTATGCACCTAAACCTAATAACACACTATTTTTTGTCTTTCAGCTCACTTATGCCAAGAAGATCAGGATAAGTAGATTCCCGGGCAACGCCGGGTAATCATTACGGGGTATCTAAAAATAATTACGATAATCTTTTTCATTTTACTTATTCAACTAAACATAAATACACATTAATTTTCTTCTTATTGATCATTTATGCCAAGAAGATCGGGATAAGTAGATTTCCGGGCAACGTCGGGTGTCTAAAACCAATTACTATATTTTTTTCCCTTTCAATTATTCAACAAGACATAAAAACACATTAACTTTCGTCTTTCAGCACATTTATGCCATGAAGGTCAGGATAAGTACTCGTAGATTCCCGGGCAACGACGGATAATCAGCACGAGATATCTAAAAATAATTGCGATATAAATTTATAATTATTTCTCCTTGTACTTATTCAACTAAACATAAGAACGTATTAATTTTCATTTCTTTAGGCGTAGCAACGCACGTCGGGTGTCAGATAGGTTTTTATACAATCTGATTTTTGTTTCACGTGTCGAATATTTGGAATGTAAATACTTTATTTATTAAAATATAACATTTCTTTGCATTTTTTATTCTTTTATTTATGTCTTCCTGGATATTATTATGTTTATATAGTCCCTTTAAACAGGAGTTCATAAATTAATCAGTTATTGAAGTAATGTTTTTTTACTATTTGGGACTTGGTGATGGCAAATGTCAATTCTAACAAAACTAGCACAGTTTTATTCAATAGCGTATCTCTCGAGAGAGAATCAGATTATCCTAATATTAAATTGGACAAACAATAATATACCATGCCACTTATTTAAATGTTCCGGATGGCAAAGAAAACAAGATCATAATAAACTCTAAGTTATTATTGTATATCATTATATAATTTGATGCAATCTTAAGCAATTTCTATCAATTTATTTTTCTATTGTTCTATTTACACAAACGAATGTATGTCTCTGTCCTTTATAGACTACTAAACCGTTCAACCGAAATTCGTGAAAATTTGTACAGATTTTTTAGATACCGCGAGTGTTTAGCCGTTATCTATTACCTTCTAAAATCAATAGGTGTAGGAGTTAACCGGAAACCAAAATTTAAAAATCGCTCTTGATATCGCGATTTTCGACGTTACACTACAAAACTCGGAATATCCTATTAGAATAAACCGAAGTATGTAGGCCTATTATTGCATTATACTACGGGGGTGCAGAAAGACCTGAATTTGGAACGAGTATTTTAGTCCGAAGGGGGATCCTATCTGCTATCCGAGATATTAAGTTTGTCAGTGATAGGATATCATACATAATTCTAAAGGGTAAACGCCATGATTTTTGTAATCGTAAATGTACATGATCCCACAGAAGATAAAGATCACAAGATCTAGGATGAGTTCTATGAAGAATTAGAAAGCGTATTGGATAGCCTTTCACGATATGATATGAAAATTGTCTTAGGGGATTTTAACGCAAAAGTGGAGCGGGAAGATATATTCAAACCAACAATAGATAAAAATGCAGTCCTCGTAGCCAGATAGATCATGTAATGGTTGACAAACACTGGCACAGTAATATCATCGATGTTAGATCAGATTGAGGGACAGACTGCAATTCGGATCATCATCTGGTCAGGGTGAAAATCGGACAACGGCTATCGCTAATGAGAGTAACAAACGCTAAAGATGATTATGAAACATTTGAATTGAAAAACTTGGAAAATGATGAAATGCTGCAAGAATACCAAATCAAAATTGCTAATAGATTTGAAGTACTGGAATCTTCAGACGACAATGTGGCAAACGAAGAATAAACTGATATAAATAAAGAATGGGAGGCTATAAGATATGCTAATAATTGCCAGCTTCAGAAAGCATTTGTTATTTAAAAAAGAGGCAAAAGAAGAAACGGATTGATGAGGAATATGCTGACATTGTAAAGAAAAGAAAGCAAGCAAAAATGAAATGGTTAGGCGAACAAAATGAGGTAAATTTAGAGCAATTGTGTAGTGTTAGACGGAAAACCACGAGGTTACTAAAGAACTAAAAGAGGGAATATCTGAGAGAGAAGGTTAATGATTTTGAACGTAATGCCAAAAATAGGAACATTAGACAATTATATCAGGGAAATAGAATAGAGAAGAAAGAGTTTCAGGCTAGAACAAACATAATTCGGAATGAAAATGCGGATATGACTGCAGATTCCAAGAGTGCATTAAACAGATTGAAAAGTTACATTAATCAGCTATTAAATGTACACCCTTCGACAAAAAAAATGAGTCATCTCTTGAACGCACATTTCTTCTAAGTCATACTCGGCACAGCGCTGGGTTCAAACTAGGAAACTAGTCATAAGTGTGCAGTCCCTGAGCTACTGTGTTATATGGCATGAACTGAAGACTCTTCTAAGTGTCGCGATAGCTCAGCGGTAAAGCACGCGGTCACTGGTTCTGTTAATGAAGATCGCAGGTTCGCGTCTTCAATTACGCAGTTTTTTTCGTGATATTTGTATTAAAACTTTTATGAATTAAATACATTTTAATTCGACATTTGAATTAATGTATACTTTTTAAGTTCATAATTTTATTATACCGTTGAGGTTATAACAATGTTAAATTATATATTTTTACACGCTTTATATTAGCTTGACCTGTATCTGTCTATGTAACGAACCTGTATCTATGTAACGGAATCTTTGAACACGATTTTCATCCACTTAAAAACATTGGATCGACTTGAAAATTTGTATACTTGTAAAGGACCCATGACAATACAATAATTTCATAATTTGTTTCTAAAATCCTGGCCACAATCATCGGAAAATCAAAAAAATAAAAACCTGTGTAATAGGTTGCGGAATTATCGACTATTTAATCAATCGTTGTAAGAGCTCAGTTAGTAGAGCGGTGGACTGTAGTGGTATATAATTTCAGCAATCAATAGGTCGCTGGTTCAAATCCGGACCGGAGGTTCTTTTTTAGAAAAGTATTAAGCAATTAAATTTTCATGGGATTCCGGTTTATGACAATCAATTAAACTAAAAACAAAACAAAAATAGTTTAAAAAACTGAAACAACACGCTTTATTAGATAACCAAACTAAAAAATAAATAAATAAATAATAGTTTAAAAAACTAAAACAACACGCTTTATTAGAAAACCGAACTAAACAATAAAAAAAATTAATTTCCAACACGCTTGGGGGAAAAAATTAAAGTGGTCAACAAAAAAATTATCTCTAACACATCTAGAATAAAACTAGAGTTATCTACAAAAAAAATAATTTTACCATCAAAAGCGTTGGGTGCTTTTTATGATTTTTACGTTTTCTTCTTAGAGACTTTACTTTTACCAATATCTGTTTATTATCAAATATAAGTATTAATTGATCATTTTTTATTTCGGTTTTCTAATAAAGCGTGTTGTTTTAGTTTGTTTAAAGTACTATTTATTTTTACCTTGTATACTACCGTCTTTCTCATCTTTCTAAAATTTTCGTTGATTTCATTCTAGGCCTTTCGATGCATACTGCATCTTCTGGAGTTGTTGTAGTAGTATTGAATTAACAGTATGTCTAATAGAGGGTTTTGCTTATTAGGCACATTATCGATGAGAATGTTTGAATTCTTGGCCTTCTTGATAATTTCGATTTCTCGTAAAATGTTAATTTTGTGTCTGTTGTTTTCTCTGTGCATAATTTACATTGTATAATCGATATTGTTGAAGCTGTGGCCGCTTGCTGAAATATGTTTAGCGAAATTTGATTTCATTGTTAAAGGAGAAGGCAAATCAAATTTCGCTGTTCACCAGATTGAATCCAATGGAAAATGTATGGGCTAAGATGAAAATAGAGATGAACTCTAATTGGCCTGCAGATGCACGAAAAACGGAAGATGGTTTATGGGCACAAATTCAAGACGCCTGGGATGCTCTAGCCGATCGTCCACGTGTCTGTAGAATTATTTTGCATCAATGCCCCACAGATTGAGGGTGGCAATAAATGCTGAGGATTCATACACTCGATATTGATTTTGTTTTTGTTAAAGGTTTTCATTTTAGAAGATATTATTTCCTTTCTTCATTTAATTATTACAAGGTTTTCATTTATGTGTTTTGTGTGTGCATTAAAGCCATAAAACTCAAGTATAAAATTAAATATGAAACTATATTACAGGTGAAATAGTGTCTTAACATTCAGGGAAAAAAAGTAGAATGGGAATCGATCCCGTTAGGTTACGAACGCAGATGTTTTGTGTTCAACCGCTCGACCACGGAAGCACACAAAGGCAAGCTCTCTCTTTTATGTTAGTTGAGTGTGCACTACGTTAACTAGCAAACACCACAGTACAATTACTGAAAACGTGTTAATGTGAATAAGGCTTCTGCGAGTGCTCACGAAGTTCCCCGATCGGTTGATAGAATCAAGAGATGACTCTTTTTTTTTCTAAGGGTTTACATACAGAACTGGTTATATCTAAAAGGATACTTTACAGACACCAGAAGTGCTAATAGCAGAACCAAGTGCATTAGAGGTTGAAATGGCGATTGAAAAATTGATCAGGTTCAGATGATCTCAGCAGAAATGATAAAATCAGAGGGAAAAAATTGATGGGCATGGTACACCAGTTCCTTAATATGATTTAGGAAAAAACAGCTCTTCTATATGAATGGAAAGAATCGATTATTGTACCAATTTTATAACAAAGGAGATAAAACTGATTGCAACAACTATAGGGGCATCTTATTACTTTATACTTCGTACAAAATTCTAATAAATATATTAGTAAGCAGACTTACTCCTTATATTGATAACATTCTAGGAGATGATCAATCTGGATGTAGAACAAACAGGTCTACGACAGATCAGATTTTTAGTGTAAGACAGATTTTAGAAAATACATGGGAATATAATATTACTGTACATAAACTGTACGTAGACTTAAAACAGGTATAATATTCAATTTAGTGGTAGAAGTTATATAGTATCCTGCTGGAGTAAGGAATTCCTAAAAAGTCAGTCAGACTTACATGAATATGTCTAAATGGCACAAAGAGTAGGGTGCGTGTAGGTAAATAGATTTCGGATACTTTTGAAATCCGGAATGGGTTGAAGCAAGGAAATGCACTATCTCCTCTATTATTTAATTTTGTACTAGAGCATGCCATAAAATCTTTAGAGGATGAAGAAGGCCCACAACTCAATGGTATTAATAAGCTGTTAGTTTACGCTGATAATGTAGTACTATTGGGCGATAGCCAAGAGACACTAAAAGCTAACACGCACATACTATTGAGTAACACTATGAAATTGGGACTGGAAGTAAATATCAATAAAATTAAATATAAGGTCACACGTAGAAATACATTATATAAAGGAAAATGGACAACTGATGACAAATGAGGAAAATTTGAGAAAGTGGCTGAATTCAAATATCTAGGAACAATAATAGCAAATAGGAATGATATGCAAAAAGAAATTAAACATATGCTGAATTTTGGAAATGCGTGCTATTATGCACTACAGTGACTCTTGACGTCCCAATTCCCTTAAAAAAAACGTTAAACTGAAAATATATAGGGCCTATAATTATTACTCTACCAGTTATATTATATGGATGCGAAACATGGACTCTTACTTTAAGGGAGGGAAGGAGATTACGAGTATTTGAGAATAAAGTACTTAGCAAAATTTTTGGACCGAAGAATGATGAACAGACAGGTGAATGGAGAAGACTTCGTAACAGTGAACTACATGGTCTTAATAGGAAACCAAATATAATACGAACATTAAATCCGTAGACTGCGATGGGCAGGACATGTGGCACGAATGTGGAATGAAAGATGTGCATGGAAGCTTCTTGTAGGAAAACCAAAGGGAAAACACCCAGTGGGTAGACCATAAGGAGAATAACATTAACTCTGATATGAGGGAAGTAGATTATACAGGGAATGATTGGACAACATTAGCTCTAGATAGGTATGAATGGAGAGCTTATGTCCGCGCGGCCATGAACCTACGGGATCGATAGTGCTAATGATTTACCACGAATCAGCGAATTGTGATAATTAGAAGTAGGGTTTTCCTAAAATTTGAAATTAAAAATTTACTCTAGTAACCGCCAAGTTTGAATCGTCGCAGTGTACACCATATAATTAATTAATCCTCAATATTAATTTATTTAGGCGTAGCAGCGCACACCGGATATTAGCAAGCATATATATATATATATATATAGTCTACATTGATAAGTACGTATGTGTAATTTTTACTGGTAGAATGGAAGAGATGGCCTTATGGCAGTAAGTCTAGCAGAATAAGTAAAGCATTGTTATTATTATTATTATTATTATTATTATTATTATTATTATTAGTATTATTATTATTATTATTATTATTATTATCATTATTATTATTACTTAATTACTTACTTACTCACTGGAACTATCGAAACCGTAGGTATCTCTATCCTGAGCTAATGCTTTCCAATCATTTCCCTGTATAATCTACTTCCCTGAAACCATAGTTAATATTATTCTCCCACCTCATTCTTGGCCTACCAACTGGGGGTTTTCCCTCTGGTTTTCCTACAAGATGCTTCCATGTACATCTTTAATTCCCCATACACGCAACATGTCCTGCCCATCGCAGTCTACGAGACTTAACTGTTCTTATTATATCTGATTTCCTATAAAGATCATGTAATTCATTGTTATGTAGTCTTTTCCATTCACCTGTATGTTCATCTCTCTTTGGTCCAAAAATTTTCCTAAGTATCTTGTTCTCAAATACCCGTAATATCCTTTCCTCCCTTAAAGTAAGAGTCCATGTTTCGCACCCATATAATATAACACGTAGAATAATAGTTTTATATATTTGCGGTTTAAAGTTTTTTGAAAGGAGGTTGCGACTTCAAAAGTATCTGCAATGCATAATAGCGCACATTTCCAGAATTGTGCCTATGTTTAATTTCTTTGTGCATCTCATTGCTATTTGTGATTCTTGTTCCTATGTACCGTATTTCAATTGAGCCGCTTTCTCAAAATTTCACTCATTTGTTTTTAGCTGTCCATTTCCATTATATAATGTACGTATATCAACGTGTGAACATATATTTAGTTTTATTGATATTTATTTCCAGTCCTATTTTTATAGTGTTACTCAATAGTGTGTGCGTGTTGTCCTTTGGTATCTCCTCGCTATCGGCCAATAGTACTACATCATCAGCATAGACTAACAGCTTGTTTACACCATTGAGTTGTAGGCATTATTATTATTATTATTATTATTATTATTATTATTATTACTATTATTATTATTATTATTATTATTATTATTATTATTATTGTTGTTGTAAGTTATAACCTGTTTGAATATAATTTGACACCAATATAAGTAATATGACCAATTTATTTTTCCATTATTTTACTTAAATATTGAATAGATTAAACTACAATAACATATTTTAAGGTTACATTGTACATTTAAGGGTTAATTAAATTGTTTGGTATGGGCGTACTTTGCGAAAGAATAAACATGGATACTATTAATCAATTTTTAATTTCAGGTTTCAGGTAAACCCCCACTTGAAATGGTCGAATTTTTTATAATAATTTCCTCGGTTTACTTTATTAGCATATACTAAGTTTCGTTGCGAAACATTGATAAATCCGACCTCTAGAGCGATTTTCTTACACCTAGTTCCTGATGAGTTCCTACACATAATGATCCAATTGTGCTGGTTAACGAATTTGACTTAACTGTTTTTATTAAATGGTATATTCCTAGTTCGGTTTCGAAGAAACTAAAATTGCGGTCGATCAAGCGGTAAAGGACACACAAATACACAAATACACACACACACCCAATATATATATATATATATATATATATATGTAAAATTAACTTACTGCACTATCAAACCAATAGTTTTATTTTGTAGTCCCACGTTCATAAACTCTCCATATAACCTATCGTGAGATCATATTTTCCAATCATACCTTGTGTCATTAATTTCCCTCAAATCATAGTTAATGTTATTCTCCCACCTCATTCTTAGCCTAACTACTAGAGACTGAGACTTTTCCTCCTACAAGGATTTGTAAGTCATTCTTTTTATCTGTTCAATATTTCGAACGAAGCACACACCCACCCACACCCACACACACACACACAACACACACACACACACACACACACACACACATATATATATATATATATATATATACACACATACATATACAGTGCGATCAGTATAGCACTGGACGGCAGACGCGGGGATTTCACTATACACTGCGGATGCACTCACGGCGGGGAACGGACAGCGTAGGATTGCGGTGATACAACCACACGCATTTACTTAACTATTTCACAAATTGTCGTTGTCCACCTCTTTGTAAAATTTGTTGTAAGATTATGGATTGTTGAACGTGACGGAATATTTACACCGGGAATCGTGTTTCAAAAAATCTTCGTACTTGGCTGGCAGACTGAGTTAACAAATATTGATCATAAATAAATACACGTCCAGTAGAAAAAATATTAGTCATCACACAGTTTATACTTATGCACACGTCATTCAGTTTACATTATACACACGCCATTCAGTTGACAAAGAAAAGCGTCCGAGCACCTTATCCACTCGACTTTCACTATTTGACTGTGGCCGTGAATGCGTTGGATAAATATAGTGACGATTCAGAACGCATTTCAAGTCCCGTGTCTGCATATGCAAGCCTTCGTCATCGCACAGCATAGGTGTCTACTAGATAGGATCGGTTAAGATCTGTAAACATTTCTTTCAAGAACTGTTTTCATGAGAAAAACCTCATTAGCTTCATTCTTTCGGAATTAAATAAAACCAGTTTCAGAAGTAAATAAAATCATGAATGAACTGCGTAAACTGAAGGGATTTTGGTCAAATTTTACTGCTTCACAAAATATGTTTTCTGTTAAATTGGATAGACCCTGATGCCAGATTATTTGAAAATGTGGAGCCGTAGTGAAAATAAATATAAATTTTAAATTTAGGTTTCACGTAAACCCCTGCTTTCAACGAACTGAATTTGCTGATTGTTAAAGAATAACTTCCTCGTTTTATATCTATAGCATAAACCGAGTTTCGTTGCAAATCACTGAAAATTACGATCTAGATACATTTTTAATTCTTCCTTTAAGATGAACACTTAATGACCCAATTTTGCTTATTAACGAACTCAAACTTACCTTTTTTTATTGATTACTATTTGCCAAGATTAGTTCTTATAAAATAAAAATGTTCTCCATTAGAGGGTAACTCTCTCTCTCTCTCTCTCTCTCTCTCTCTCTCTCTCTCTCTCTCTCTCTCTCTCTCTCTCTCTCTCTCTCCTCTCTCTCTCTCCCTCTCTCTCTCCTCTCTCTCCTCTCTCTCGTCTCCTCTCTCTCTCTCTCTCCCTCTCTCTCCTCTCTCCACTCTCTCTCTCTCTCTCTCTCTCTCCCTCTCCACACACATAAACACACAACACACACACACACACACACACTATGGAAAACATTGGAATGGTGTCCACCTGGAAGAAGAAGGAAAGGAAGGCCTCGAAATTCGTGGATGCAAGAAATAAGAACTGGAATGAGAGCAAGGGGAATGGAGGACATGGAGTGGATGGTTAGAGACGAGTGGAGAAAAAAAACTTTAGACACAGAAAGATGTGTAAACATTAAAATTCTGTATATAAATAAACATATTGTTCATAGTAATAACACTCACTATAATCTTTCATCAGTTTGTTAAACACATGCTACAAAATTTATGCAGACATTTTAAATGGAAAATTGAAAGGTTTCAGTGAAAAATTCCTTATGGAATGTCAAAATGGATTTAGGAAAGGACGATCTTGTATTTATTCAGCATTTTCTTTTAAACTATTGCTTGAAAAAAGAAGAGAATTCAACTTAGAAACACATTTTGCTTTCATAGATTTTGAAAAAGCATTCGACACAGTCAAGAGACTTAAATATATTGGAAGACAGAAATATACCAAATTTACTTCGGCAGAACATACAAAATATTTACAAAGACAACACCATGAAGATTAAATTAAATAACAGATTTTCTGAAGAAGGAATTATAAATCGTGGTGTGAGACAAGGCTGCCCCCTATCCCCAACACTCTTTGCAATTTATATCAATGAAGTAATATGTTGCTGGAACAAAACATATAAATTTGGAATAAGAATATCAGAAAATAGAAATTTAAACACCCTATTGTTTGCAGATAACCAAATAATAATAGCAAATTCCGAAGATAATCTATAGAAAGGTCTGTATGAACTTAACAAAATTACAGAAGAATGTGGATTAAAGATATCTACAGAAAAAACAAAATTATGGTATTTCAAGGTGTAGATCCTGTCAGAAGTAAAATTGTACTGGACAATAAAAGTTTGGAGCAGGTGAATAATTTTACATATCAAGGATGCAATATCTCATATGAAGAAGAAAAGGAGTAAAATGCAAAAATATCTAAATTTTTAAGAATTTTTAGGGTTAATAAATTCTATCTTCAAGCCACAGTTAGTCCATACGCATTCAAGACTGAAAGTGTATAAAACACTGGCTCTTCCAACTCTTTTGTATGGTAGCGAAGTATGGACGTTGAAACAGAAGGATATACAGAGACTTAGATCTGCTGAAATGAGATATCTTCGGAGGACTGCAGGATACACACTACTAGATCACAAAAAAAATGAAGACATCTTAGAAGAATTACACATGGAATCTTTAGAAAACAAAATTTCTGATTATAAGTCAAGATGGATACAACATGTTCATCGAATGGAAGATCACAGAATACCCAAACTAATGTTAATATATCAACCTGCAGGAAGAAGAAGACCAGGACGTCCACTCAAAAGACTTCTGGATGGTGTTTCTCTTGAGGCCGAAACAGGTCAACAAATGGCCTAAATTCGTGAATGTACTATGATGATGATGATGATAATATTTCCAAAAATATTTTCATGAGAAAAACCTCAATAGTTCCATTTAAAATCAACCTATGTTACCAATCCAGTTATGCTGTTAGAAAAAAAAACATAGATACAAAATTGTTAGATCTGCTTATCAAGGAAATAATAATTTATTCAATTTAAATAATTTGAACAAAAAATCTGACCACACGATATTTAAAATAATCAGTTTTTGTGTTATTTGAGAATAAAAATATTTTTTTCCAGAAATCTAATCTGTGACTAATATAACTTCGCCATTTTTCTTGCATCATCTTACTAATTAGACAAGGATTTTAGCCACAAGTCCGGAGACCACACTCTGAAGTTCAATTCAACCTAAATGTGTTCTAGAGGCTTGAGATCAGAATGCTATGCGGACCAGCACAATCTGTGAATACCATTGTCTGCATATCACTGCATATTAGCCTATGAAACACAACACACTGCATTGTCTTAATAATCGTGCAAACAGTAGATTCCATAAAAATACTAACATTTTGGGAGCAATTTATTATCCAGAATTGTACGGTGTGTCCTTGCTTTCACTCTACTAACAAACGCTGGTGATTCCAGACAATAGTATGAGAAACACCACTATTCCTTCATTCCACCACTACCAAATGTATTGATAGGCATTATACACTCTCGGAGAAACCGTTCCATTTATATCCAGCATATCCATACGCTGTATCAGATAGTAATAAAGCTAATCTCGACTCGTCACTCCATAAAACCCAAATCCACAATTCCAGAAACCTGTTGTGATGATGCAAACACAACCTGTGTTTCTAAGCTTTAATCATCTTTGTGACATGCAGATCAAACGCTGCTGCTCTTTCGGAGTACCCGTATTTGATGGACATCAGTTCACAATGTTCCAATGGAAAGAGATACTCATGTTACTCCTGTCTGATCGCAGTCCTCGGTTTGTTAGTCTTAACCCCCTAGGTGATAGTCATTTGTGTGTACAAAAACTTAGTTGAAATTTCTCCAGGCTTCATAATATATATATATATATATATATTGTCCACCGCTGTGGTCTCGAGGTTGAGTGCTGCCTTATCACGCAGCGGGCCCCGGTCGGGGTAGTTTTTCTGGGTGAGGTTTTTATCGGGATTTTTCCTCACCTGTAAGACAAATGTCAGGAAAACTTTAAGGCCCAAACGGTCCCCGAAATCATATGGCCATCATCATCATCTTTATCATTATCATCATCCTTCACCGGTGTGGAAAGCAACGGCAAGCTACCACACCTACAATTCCCTAGTAAATCTGCAAGCATAGCATGAAAATGTTATGATTGCTGTGAAGGACCTGCCTTCGGGCAGAATTACTATGGATGGACATATACACAAGGTACACACGCAACAACTTTTGGGTTTCAATCACATGTAACTTCATTTAACAAATCTTCGAATCACGTAACTCATACCAATGGAAAGAGAAATTCAAAACGTTTGGTTACAATACCTTACAAAAGTTCAATGTGAGATCATTGCGTAACACTCAACACTTCAAGCCTGTAGTCTATTTCTGCCCGGTACAATGTGTCATGTGATTGCAGCTGTGATGCGCGCTCTTAGATGATGGAGAGTCTGTAGAAGGGGTGGTTTGTTCATAAGAACTTTAATATAACTACACAATAAAAAAAGTCAAAGGGGGTCGGGTCTGGTGAATGCGGAGGCCAACGATGAAGTTCTCTACTGCCATTACCAGAACGGCCAATTCATCTCTTCGGTAGTCTAATTTTGGGCTCCAATTTGACTTCATAATAGAAATGTGAGGGGTGCGCCATCCTGTTGAAATATGAAGTTGAACATGTCCTCTTGCTGCTAAGGCAGGAGCCATAGTTGTAGCATGCCTTGGTATTCTACTCCTTAGATTTTTATCTCTACAAAATGAACAGACTCTACATATTCCCCCGCCTTTAAGCGCAGAAAAAGTTGACCTCAGAAGAATCGCGGATATGTGCACGTAGGTATGTTTTTTTTTTCTATCTTCAGATCCTAAAGTTATGTCGGTTCATTTCACCCGAAAAATGGAAGATGCACTCGTAAGTGATCAAAATGGATTCCAACAATCCACCAGTTTCCATGAGAGTCTGCATACACTCGCATAAATATCGATGCAACACGTTATCTTTTTCCAAGAACTGGAAGACCTACATTCGGTACGGTTGAAATAGCAAACTTTTGCGTAGAAATGTTTTCAGTTTATCTTAACATTAGTACTAATTTAATATTTATAGGATTTGTGGAACGTATGTACACTGGTTTCAAACCAAAAAGGTGTTCTGTAGGACCCTGTATATATATATATATATATAATATATATATATATATATATATATAACTAACTCGCTGGCACTATCGAACCCGTAGGTTCATGGCCGTGCGGATATAAGCTCTCCATACATCCCTATCATGAGTTAATGTTTTCCAATCATTCCCTGAATAATTTACTTCCCTCAAATTATAGTTAATATTATTCTCATACATCATTCTTGGAATAAAAACTGGGCGTTTTCTCTCTGGTTTTCCTAAAAGTATCTTCCATGCATCTCTTCTATCACCCATTCGTGCCACATGTCCTACCCATCGCAGTTTACGAGACTTAACTCTTCTTATTATATCTGGCTTCCTATAAATACAATATAGTTAACTATTATGTAGTTTTTTTTCATTCACCTGTCTGTTCATGTTTTATGACCCAATAATTTTCCTAAGAATTTTATTCTCAAATACCAGTAATCTCCTTTCTTCCATTAAAGTATGAGTCCATGTTTCACATCCATATAATATAACTGGTAGAATATTTTTTATATATTTTCAGTTTAACGTTCTTTGAAATGAGTTGGGACGTCAAGAGTCCATATAATGCATAATAACACGAATTTCCAGAATTGAACCTATGTTTAATTTATTTGTGCATCTCATTCCTATTATTGTTCCTAGGTATTTGAATTCAGCCACTTCATCAATATTTCTCTAATTTGTCATTAGCTGTCCATTTCGTTTATATAATGTATTTCTATGTGTGACCATATATTTAGTTTTATTAATATTTACTTTCAGTCCCAATTTCTTAGTGTTACTCAATAGTGTTTGCCTGTTGTCCTGTATAAAATTATAAAATGTTACCAAATAGGTCCGTCTCCTCAACTTTGTAAACTGTTAATTCTCTGGACTAGTGCCATCATCAGCAGAAGTAGCAAGAGGGTCTGTTTCTGAATGTAATATTGGTACACTAGTGATGATTTGGTAGATAGGAGTGAATGTACTGCATGTTTTCTCATTTAAAAACAGGTTCAGTTTGTTGTTGATTTCTTTTAAAATCTCAATTTCTTCTCCGACGTTTAATTTTGTTAAGTTGCTCTCCTTGTGCAGTTATTGTGAGTGTTGTCAATATCTAACATGAGATGTCTCTGTATTTAATTAGCTTGACAGGCTGTATAGTTAACATTAATAAAATGCATGATAAAATTCCGTTGAGACATTAGTCATATAATAGTTATTTCATTCACTCTAAGCATTTAATGGCTTGTCCGTAACATATTAATTACACATTCAGTCTTCTTTAACAGCGGTCCGTACGATTTAAAAAGGCAGGTATGTCAATATAAAAACATGAAAGTAAGTTTCAAAGTATTCCACGGTATTGCTTTTTTTATTTATTTTTTAATCTGAGGCTAAGTAAAAATTTGACTTTAACGATAGCTCATGAAATAAAATAATCATCAACACCAAGGCTTAGGCCCTCTGGTCAGGTCTGACTTCAAGAGATGTCTTCTTTACTTCTATATCCTGTAGGTCTGTAGTTAAAAATAATTTTAGGAAGTCTATCATCTGGCATTCTTAGTACACGTTCTTACCAATTTTGTCTTTGTTTGTCAATTTTATCCGTCAATTTAAAAATATTTAATTGATCTCTTATCTTTGAACTTGTTTTCTTGTCCATAAGAGTGTAGCCCGCCGTTGGAATTACAAATCTCATCTCCGCTGCCTCTATGTTTCTCCTATCTGCACGAGCCAAACTCTAGTTTTCGCTGCCATAGACACTAGTAGAAACGGCCCTGACTTTATAAAATTTCAGTTGAGTAGCTTGAGTTGATATATTGAAATAAAATGTATATAAATATATTACTCTTTTTAGGTAATGTAAAGCCCGTTTTTTATGTACTAAAATGTAAGATTGCAACATAGTATGATGAGAAGTTAGACTTATGACTGTATCTTGTTTTGGTTTCGCACACAAACAGTTGAATAATATATACTATCTGTATTGCAATCTTATATTTCATTATATAAAAATCCTAATTCTAATGATTAGAAAACAATATCAGGATCCGGAATGTAAAAATGGACGTTTTAAAAGTATTATTCTAGTATATTGTTCAGAATATATAATACAATTGTTAAAATAAGCTTGCGTTCTTCGTAAAAAGTAAATAATGGTTGAATAAATTGGATAAGCCGGACTAGCTTTTATTTCTATATAAAGTAATAATAAAAAATTCTAGAATTCTGAGCTTATATGAAATGCTATTGTCTTTGAAAGAACGATGGAAATGTCCTTACATTAAGTTAGAGAGAATGCTTCCTCATAGGTGTCGTTACTGTCTTTCTGTGCGGAAATGAAAGTACTGGCTGATGTAACAATAGTGTTGCAAATGTGGTAATGTCGCGAGGAATGCGATACGCCTCGCATTATGTGCTAATGTATGAGTGTATCGCATTTCATGCCTCAAGTGACGCTTTCAATGCATTATAACAGGGCCTACTGTAAATAATATCCAAAGCTATTTTACCTTTTGTTTTACATGTGACTCTGCAACTTCGAAATAAATAATTGTTTACAAAAACACATGATTACTTGTTCAGATGGCTTTAATTCATAAGTTAAGTTTACAGTATCCAGCACAAAATTTAAATGTATTAAGTAAAATTATACAAAAAAACTATCGTTCAATAACTAAATGAACTAAGTGAATTCCTCATCAAGTCAAATTTATGGCCATATTATGCTGGTTTAGGGAGTTTGACTTTTTTATAACATTATCTTTATAGCATATTCCATCACAAAGAAAGTAATACTACATGCTTTGATATACAAACTTATTTACATATAATTACTTGCACAATTTTCGTTTGTTTTCATTCATGTTCTATGACCGATTGTAATATTTTGATCCATTTGTTCCATTTATCGTACCCAATATAACATTAAATATTTCATTGAATTGGCTCTGGTTTGTCCTATAATCTATCTAAATCTATTCAATCAATGTACTAGACAGCCCGTTACATAAAGTAATGCCTGATAATATACGTATAACGTAAAACAAAAATGAAATCGCAATAATATTACAATCAGATAATAATACAATAATATTATACATTTATTAGATTATGTAGAATTGTTAAGAATTAATTGTATTACATTTTGGTAACATATTTATTTATTCATGAATGAGTGTTGTTCTTATTTTCCGCGTTTTGTCCAGAAATTTACCCACGTTTATTCAATTTTCTGGATTTACAATTAACTCGTAGCATGCCAATATTTCATGATTTGAATTTAGAATTTTTTCCGGTAATAACTGATACCTCGAATATTCTAATCGTTACACTTTTCTAATATACGTATCTCGTCTTCAAAGCTCCCGCACATTAGGCATGCGAACATCGCTACTTTTTAGATATTTCAATGCCCCTAGCCTAAACCAAGCAAACTATGTATAAGTGTTATATATACAAGCATACTTATTGAAATATATGTAACAATTACCGTATATGTGTTTAGATATCGGTATAAATGTACTATTTTGTTATGTTAATCAAAACAGATTCGAATGTCTCTAGGCTTATCCATTGTAACGTTGTAAGTACCTAGAGAGGGTTGAATTTTATTTCAAATCTAAATGAGATTCTGGTTTTCCTTTTCTTCCCTTAATGTTGAAACCTTTATTATATTTTCCTTAGAGTATATCAAATGATAACGTGTTCCTACAGTTATAGATAACGTGTTCGCTTATTTCGTTTCTGCAATTTCTTTTCTATTTTTTTTTTACTCGAATGCTTTCTTCTGTTTCTCTTCCCATCATGCTTTCGCTTATAGAACGTAAACAAAAAAGAAATGAAGTCTGCCAAGCGCATTTCCTCATATCACTTCCGCCGTTCATTTTTCAGAGAGTCATTCTTTCGAAAGAAATACAAGTTTCTAATGTATATGCTGACTACTTTATGCACTTATATTGTAAAAATTATTTTTCCTCAGATTTTTATAACATATATAATTTCAGGGAGATTTATATCATGGGAGGAATATTAATTTATCTCTTCTACTTTAAATTAAGTACCGGCAATTGTAATGAAGCGATACGCTGCATGTATAAACAAAATCGGCAGATATAAAATGAGATAATAGAATTATACATGTATATCAGAGTTTTTGTAATAAATTAAATATCTCTTTACAATATCAGGTTAATAAATATTAAGTTATGTGTTTGGGAAGTGTTGTGATTGTGTTAGTATAATTTGTAATGATTTATTGAATTCTAGAAAAAAATTGTTTTCCTCCCTTTCTCTCTCTCTCTCTCTCTCTCTCTCCTCTCTCCTCTCTCTCTCTCTCTCTCTCTCTCTCTCTCTCTCTCTCTCTCTCTCTCTTTGTTTTAGTTTAACATCTCCAATTGAGATAGTTTTACTAGCTTGTTAGTCCGTTCCTATGGGTTTGCCAAAATTATAAAGGAGAATATTTTTGTATCTGATGGGCAGCTTATTGTCGGAGGCACTCTATGAGAACTATCCGATGTACGAAGGCGCTGCGGCATAGCCTAGTTAATGACTAGCGGTTCAACTTGCATTTCGGTTTTACTTGGTTTTCCTAAATAGGAGAATCCCGAGTTCATGCTGAAGCATTTGTCGTGGTGGTAATTTTGTCTAAAAATTAGACTCCGAGACAACAGGATTATCTAAGACATTTTCGCATTTATGCCAATCTGGAAGAGTACGATATGGAATATTAAGGTGGTCACTTGGTTTATTTTTTGGACCTTAATTTTCTGTGTTATGGGCCTACGTGTTGCAGGCAAAGAAAATCCATGAAATTTGTCCCAACGGGGATCGAAATAAAACCACACTACCTCTATATAACAGCGTGGACTCAAAATAATTACTATTACATAACTATTATAGGAAATATCGTTATGCGGATTAATTTAATATTTAAAATAAAATGATTTGTACTTCACTTCTTATCCAGCCTTCTGATTAAACAGGTCTCAAAACCTAGGCAGTTTCATTTTCAATAATTTATTTTAAATCTTAAATGTAAACTTCCTGGACGACAGAACATCGGTCGTGAAATTACCGATGATGAAACCGCCTAGGTTTTGAAACCGGTTTAATAAGTAGGCTGGATATGAGGTGAGGTTTAAAAAAATTATTTTAAATCTCATAATTGCAATACTTGGCGGCTCCGTGTCGTACGCGTTTAGACGCACGCCTCTCATCGCTGGGGTCCCGAGATCTAGTCTCGGCCACTCCGTGTGGGTTTCGTGGTGGACGAAACGGAGCTTGGGCAGGTTTTTCTCCCGTTTTCCCTACCACGAGATATTTTCACCATTTCTTCAAACTCACCCCTCCATTTCGTCCCATTTCGTTCATGTGCCCATGTGATGGTGCATCAGGCATGGTCTGCCTTCACCCTTATCATACACAGACTTCTATATAAGGGACTTCATCTCATCTCATCCTCGACCCGGTCCTGAGTTGGACACCAGTTGAGGATATTATAATTATTCATAGTCCCACTATACAAGTGAAGATTTAGGCTTTTTTTAAGTATATGAATTATTCCCATGTTTTACTAGTATCACATTACTCTTACTGCAATAATAAAAAAATATACAGTTGATGTGTTGCGTGAAACTGTAGTACATTCACACAACAACAACAGTATATTACGATGCGACATTGGGAAGTGGATTTTTACAAAAAACGAGGAAAATGTTTAAAAACCGAGCGACAGCGAGGTTTTTAATTTCCAAGATTTTGTAAAACACTTCATAAACGTGCGTTATACACCACTTTTTTGTGCAATGGTGTTCTAAAAATAATAAATAATAGTAAAACAATAACATTTTTGTTGGAAATATTTGCGTTCATTATGAACAATTGGTCGCGGGTTCAAACCCGGCCGGGGTCGATGGATTTTTTAGGGCGGAAAAATCCAAGGAGCAAGTCCTCCGGTAGGGACTTTAAGCCGTGGGTCCCGAGTCTGAAGATTTTCAGGCTCGTAAAAAATCCTTAAGCCTGAATGAAAAGGCCTTTAAGCAAAATTTACCGAATTTTCCCGTCCTAGTACTACCTTGGTTTTCTAGATGTCAGTATGAGGCGGAACGCTGACCACGGACCACTCAAAAATGACATCTAGGCCTATAAGAAAACAAGTGTAACTAAATGAGTATGGTTCAAATTTTTCCCTGTAGGGGGAGAGCGCCTAAATCTCTGTAAAGGGAAAACATAGGCCTACAATACAAAAAAATATAAACAATTGACTCACGTTAATAGTGTCGGCAATGTTTATTAGTTGAAACATCAGGTGGCCGTGAGACCAATTTAGTGATAAAATAGAGGCAAGTATGTATTTGTTTTATATTGTTTCAAATAAACTTAAGTTCATTTGAAATGCAGTGATTTGTTTCGTATAATGAGATTGTGTAAAACTCTTCATAAACGTGCGTTGTTTTACATTACTTTTTGTGCGATGGTGTTCTGAAAATAATAATTAATAGTAAAATAATAATATCTTTATTGTAAATATTTGCATTCATTATAAACAACTGACTAACGTTAACAGTGTGGGCGAGTTTATTAGTTGAAAAATCAGGTGGCCGTGAGACCAATTTAGATATAAATAGAGGCAAGTATGTATTTATTGTTATATATTGTTTCAAATAAAGTTCCGTTAATTTGAAATGCAGTGATTTGTTTCGTATAATGAATATTAACACAACCTTTTGGATATTTTTTGCATATACATTGTATGTAGTAGCCTGTACATAGAGGGCAGTGATTGTACTTCCCACACGCATGTTTGTCATATTTAATATTGCAGTAGTTATCTTTATTACAGTGTGGTTATTTAAGTTGGCAACCCCAAAATGTAGGAACTTACACTTTCAATCAAGGTTCCCATTGCTGTAAGTACGACAAAACGCACTATCGCGCAAAAATGTTTTAAAGAATGCACGAATAAACAAAATTATATTCTATCCTAATTAAATAATTCAGACCAACTTGACTCCAATCAAATTTAAAACGTTAAGGCTTTTGGGATAACATACCCAATTTCAGCTTAATTATTATTGTTCTTTTTGTAGGTCTTATTAACTCAATTAGGGGGTATATTTTCATTTATTAGTATTTTGTTTCCAGCTTCATTTAAAATTGTAATACCTTCAAAAATATTTATTTTATTGTTGTTATTTTCTTTATGTAAAATCGATATTAGAAGACGTAACAACAGTAGGTCACAAAATTAATACAGTAGTTAATGTACAATAGATTTTACATCAAGGTATTCCATATCAGTCGGACATACTTTTAGATTTAATTGAAGTAGGCCACAAAATTAATACAATAGGTGAATTGGACATAAGGCATGGAAATTAAAGTTTCTTCCCTGGTTCCCAAGGTGATATATAGACTATTTTTTTCATGTGCCTATATCCCAATATATTGTAGAATGTGAACAAACACTATGAAAACTTATTAGGGAAGAACAAAATGGTTTTCGTAAGGGAAGATCCTGTGTCGATGGTTATTTCACCTTAAAACTTCTTATCGAAAAGCACAAAGAATTCAATAAAGAACTACATATAGCGTTTGTAGATTTTATCAAAGCATTTGATCGAGTTGACAGACAAAAACTTTTAGATGTCTTAACTGATGATGGAACACCAAATCAACTGATCCAAACAATTTTTAATCTGTATAAAAATAATATCATAGCAGTACAAATAGGAACAGAATTGTCAGATTGGAAACATATAAATTGCGGAGTCAGACAAGGATGCCCTCTATCACCACTTCTATTTAATATATACATTAATGCTATCATCAGACACTGGAGATTGACAGTTCATGGTAATATTCCTCTCTCAAGACACACCATTTTAGACACACTCTTATATGCAGATGATCAGGCTCTTTTCGGCAATAATGAAGATGAATTACAATATTCCACTCATCATCTTAATATAATAGCCCAACGATTTAACATGGAAATATCAACAACAAAATCTAAAGTTATGGCCTTTCAAGGGAAATTCCCAGTAAGAAGTAAAATTTGTATTCAGAATTCAATATTAGAGCAAGTTAATTCATTTAAATACTTAGGATATAATCTAACTTATAATGAGGAATGTGATATATCCTTTAAAATACAAAACTATAATAAAGCTTTAAGAATTATCAATCAAGTTTTTAAACCATCAAAAGTGCAGAGACACACAAGAATGAAAATCTATAAAATTCTCGCTAGACCCATAATCTGTTATGGCAGTGAAGCTTGGACCATCAGAACTCAGGATGACTGTCATATTACAGCCACGGAGATGAAATTTCTGCGACGAACTGCAGGTTATAGCCTTCTAGACCACCAAAGAAATCCAACAATAGCTAGAGAGTTAAACATCGTACCTATATCTGAATACCTGCAAGAATATAGAAACAATTGGCTAGCCCATATTCAGCGCATTCATAATATTTCAGCTATTTCTATTTATAAAATATAAACAAGCTTAGCCCCATCTATCTTAAACCAAACTAAAAAAATTAATTAATAATTAAAAAATTAAAGAAAAAGTTTTAAATTAAATTTTTTTTCCATCACAGAATACCAAAACAAATTCTTCACTACATTCCTCGAGGCAGAAGATCTGTGGGTCGACCTTTTCGGAGATGGCGGGAGACCGTAACGGGCCACTGGGCCTAATACTTGAAAGGACGATGATGATGATGAACAAACTCATTCATAAAAAATGTAAATAGTTTTATTAAAAAACACAAAAACCGCACAAAATCGTTACCTTTATTTTGTATAATTAATGACTAACGTTTGTTAAAATGCAAAACTCAAAACTTGTATGATATATTGATAACAATTGCTTTTGAAATAAAATTGAACACTTCAAAGTTATTATTATTTGACTCTCATTCTTAAAACATGATGACTTTCTACAGTTACGTAAGATACTGATATAAAATCCTAACATTTTAAATATATTTTTTTCTGAGAGATTGAAACCCACATAAAAATGATTTCAAGAGTAATAGTTTCGTACTATCTGAAGGCTAAAAAATGCTGTTTTATTGCAATTGTTACATCAGTTGCCATAGAAATTGCCAATACAAAATATAGTATCCATCTTACATAAGAGACATTCCATGTCAGATTGGACATATTTTTGACCACATTATTTACAAATATTTGAAATTTCTAGTAAGCTTTCTGAGCATAAGTAAAGAGACCCATTATTTTGTTGGCGTCAATTTTAATAACTATAAAATGTACTGGACATCAAATTATTGAAAAACTGGGTATAATGCAGTTATGTTAGCCACTAGATGTCAGTCGGAACGAATTTCTGCTACCTCATGTGTGAACTGAGAATACTATATATATATATATATATATATATATATATAAGAAAAATGTATGTTTGAATTGGAATACTTGGGTAGCTCAGGTCGTTAGAGCGCTAAACGTACATAGTTTAGAGACTCGGTTCAAATCCCGGCTCAAGCATTCATTTTTTTCATATATATTTTTTTTCTCCCATTATGTACATCTCCCATTACAAGATTATATTATTTCTCCAGATTACTTCTTCTATCAGACTCAAAAGCATCTCTTCAGTCAGTCTGCCACCTAAATACACACGACTCCAAACAGTGTTACGAATGAAACTTAAACTTCAGAGCTATGGCAAATAAGTCATCCTACAGGTGGAAGTCATCATTGAGTGGGATCTTGGGCAACGAAACAGCTGATCTCCTGGAGTAGGAAGGTTCCGTGACATCGCGATCACTAACATCCAAAACTCTAACTTATATTTCGGGTAAACGGTACATTATAATTAAAAAGCAAGGTAATTAACACCTGCAGACTATAGTCATCCACAAAAGACATTATGTGGGAAAGCCTCCTACACAACACCATCTCCATACAGAACTTTCACGAAAGACAGTATTTGCTTAATAAAGATTAGATACAGTTCAAGACTGCCTTGCTAAGCACTTGCAAAAATCACTATATTATCTATACCAAGATGCATTCTATGCAACCACCCAGATGAAGAAGAAATTGATGACTAGCACCTCAACAACTGTACAGCTGTCAATCAAGAAACTTCCAAAACATATATATACGGGAGAGCAAGAGTTCTAATGGCCTCGGTGTTATATACAGTATATTAGACACTAACCAACACACCATAATACGAAAGGGAAGTATATTAGTGTAAAAAGTAATTTATTAAAGTAAATAAATACGTTGGCAACTATGTTACAAATTTTGAAACTATAGGCCTTTTAGAAACCTGTTGCCATCTTCAGCTGAAGGTTGTGCGCTGCTGACTGTTCGTTTGTATAATTTAATACACAGAATTGTATTATCTGGATGTGATCTCATTTAAATCCGTTTGTTTTTTATTCGTTTTAAAATTTCCAATTCCTCTCGGATGTTTATCTTTGCTGAATTTGTCTCCTTATGAAATATTGTACTGGTGTTTTGTATTGTTTCATTGTGGTGGCCGGCATTGATGACACGTTTACTTACAATCCAAATTTTTTCGTTGAATTGTCTGACTCGTTGGCAGAAATAAAAGATAGGTTTCCGGAAGCGGGAATAATAATTTTAGGGGACTTTAACTGTAGGATTGGGGAGGAAAATATCACTATAAAATCGGATGATAATGAAACACGAGGTGAGGGTAGGAGAATCAAAGATAAGATTTTAAATTCAGAAGGAAACCAATTGTTAGCTTTTTGCGATGCATTTGAACTTGAAATTCTGAATGGGAAATATGGGGAAGATAAAAATGGAGAACTTACATTTATCAATAAAAATGGAAGTAGCGTAATCGATTATTCAATATGTACACAAGACATGATTCCAGTCCTAAGTAATTTCTGTATAGTTTCCAGAATCGAATCACACCACTTCCCAAACAAACTTATTTTAAATATGAAAGGTATAAGTGAGACAGTTAATGATGAGGTGGCAACAATATTGCGGCCAATTACACGTTTCAGGTGGATCGAGGATCTGAGAGAAGAATTTATCAGGAGTTTGGAAACGCTAATACAGGATCTACAATTAAATGATCTTAGCGGGGAGGAAATTATTAAAACTTTGACAGAATGTTTTCAAAAAGCAGGGGAAAAATTCAAGGTTAAATACGCAATGAACCAGAAGGACAAAGGGTGGTACAATAATGCATGTAGAAAGAAGAAGAAATTTGTCGAAAGTAGTCTTTTAAAGTTTAGAAAAGAAAGTACAGATGAAAGCAGAAACAAAATATGCGCAAGAGAGAAAGGAATATAAAGAATTATTGGCACAAACAAAACTAGCATGGCAAAATAAGAAATCCGAAGGAATGAGAGTCGCGACTGAAAGTGGGAACATTGCGGACATATGAAAAGCGTTAAGGGAACTCAAAGTAAAGTCTATAAATCGGACAAGAATAATGCCCAGGGAATAGAGAAGTTACTTTGATACGGTGCTGGGAAATGAGAGGTTAAGATATAATCAAGGAAATATAGTTGAGATCCCTGACCCAATTCATATTCAATTACTGGATCAGGATATTCCGAAAAATGAAGTGGTTTCTTCCATTAAATGTTTAGAGAATGGTAAAGCACTTGGAATTGATGGAATACCAGGGGAATTCTTGAAAAATATGATATCATCCAATAAATTATTAGACGTTTTGAAAACTGCGTTCAACAAACTTTTTAATGGAGGAGATTATCCGGAAGCCTGGGCGACAGGTGTCATCCAACCGCTATACAAAGGGAAAGGTGGGGCACAGATACCAGAAAGTTACAGGGGAATTTGTCTCTTGTCCGTGTTCGGAAAAATATATTGTAAAGTACTTTACGAACGAATAAGACAATGGGCTAGAGAGAACAATAGGTTCTCAAAATATCAGGCAGGTTTTAGAGAAGGGTACTCCACGGTGGACAACGTATTTGTTCTGAGAACATTATTTGATGACAATCTGAAAATGAAGGGGGGTAAATTATTTTGTGCATTCATTGATTTTAAGATGGCATTTGATACTGTGGACCGAAGCGCACTTTGGGAAAAATTAAATCGGAAAGGATTGTCTCATAAAATGATACATGCTTTAATGTCAATTTATAAATATGTTAAATTTTGTATAAAGTAGACCAAGGGCACATTACAGAGAGCAGTGAAGCCAATCGGGGAGTGAGACAAGGTTGCATTTTATCACCAATGCTATTTAATCTATTCGTTGATGATATTGTAGACGTCATGCTAGAAGGAGAAATTGAGGCTCCGGAGATAGGAAATGTTAGAATCCCAGTCCTGTTGTATGCAGATGATTTAATTGTCTGTTTCAAGACAATCAAGGGATTGCAAAGAGGTCTTGACCTACTGGAAATATACTGTAGGAATTGGGGATTGACTGTAAATGTTAGTAAGACAAAAACAATGACCTTTAAAAATGGGACGGTTTATGGTAGAGCAGAGGAATGAAAATACAGAGATCAAGTACTTCAAAACGTGAAACATTTTGAATATCTTGGTACGACGTTGAAAATGAACGGAAAGTGGAAAAAACATATTGATATAGCATTATTTAAAGGGAGGGGACAACTTAACAGTGTACTCGGTATTCTGGGTCGAGTGTCTGATATTCCAGTCAGCACATTAGAAAAAATGTATAGAGCGATGGTCAGGCCAGTAATGCACTATTGTAGTGAGATTTGGGGTTTCCAAAGAACGGAAATACTAAATAAGGTATATACGCATTTTCTAAAGTATATTACAGGACTTAGTAAGGCCGTTTCTAACTGTGGAATTTTATATGAATTCGGGTCATTCCAGGATGACATTAACTGTAAAATTCGTGTACTCAAATACTGGTTGCGAGTAATCCAAGGTGAACAAACAATGCTTAGAGCAATTTGTTACGACCACCAAATTAAAAACATAGATGTTAAATTTTGGGCAGACGAGGTTAGGAGAGAACTCCAAAAGATTGGGATGGGCTGGATATGGGAAAAAAGGACTGATATTCGCAAGAACGTGTGGAGAAAAATAAGGAGGAGGTACTTAGATATAAACCAACAAGGTACTTTCGCCGAATGTACAGGAAAACGCTCACTGTGTTTACAAAGAGACCTAAAACACGTCTGGGGAAAAGAATCGTATATACTCAACCTAGGATTTAAGGAGAGATCAGGGCTTGCTTGGTTTAGGCTAGGGGCATGGATATTTCTAAAAATTAGCGACCATCACGATATGCGAATATGTCCAATGTGCGGGAAATTTGAAGATGAGATACATATATTAGGAAAATGTAATGATTTAGAATATTGGAGACGTCAGTTATTACCGGAAAGATTTCTAAATTCAAATCGGGAAATATTGGTATGCTACGAGTTATTGGTAAATCCAGAAAATTGGATAAACCTCGGTAAATTTCTGGACAAAACGCGAAAAATAAGGACAACACTCATTCATGAATAAATATATGTTATCAAAATGCAATACCATTAATTATTAACAATTATATATAAATTAATTAGTGTATAATGCTATTGTGTTATTATTTAATTGTAATATTAATGTGTTTTCTTTATGTAATTGTAATGTTAATGTTTTTCTAGTGTATAATGCTATTGTGTTATTACTTAATTGTAATATTATTGTGTTTTCTTTATGTAATTGTAATGTTAATGTTTTTAGTGTATAATGTTATTGTGTTATTATTTAATTGTAATATTATTATTGTGTTTTCTTTATGTAATTGTAATGTTATTGCTGTTTCTGTTATTTTTCTTTACACTAGTACCTATTATTACTTTATTGTAACGGACTGTCAACAGCACGTACGGCTTACTGCCCGTGCGATCCATATTTGTAAATAATATTGTAAATATCTTACTTTTTGTCTAATAAAGTCCTACTACTACTACTTACTCACGACACTATCGAACCAGTAGGTTCATGGCCGCGTAGACAAAAGCTCTATGTTTGGCGTAGCTAATTTTTATTAATAATTAATGTAAAAAGAAAAATTAAATGTCGATGTTCTGAGAACAGATATCATTATAAATTATAATAAATAATAAAATTCTTCCTTTAGAATATTCCCAATATTCTATAGAACGATAACTATCAAAGTATTTAAAGGAATTTCACATACATACTCTGATCCCTTGGCTAAAAAGAACTGTCCTCTTGCTAACTGTATAATTGACATATTTCCAGGATATGTGTCCTGGAAAATCTGATTATGTGAATATCAGAGAATAGTTTGTTTATTCGAATTCTTTCCTCTAAGAAAGTTTCGGTTATTAACTACTTTCAAATAACGACCGCTCTAATCAATTGAAAATGTTAATTTGTTCTGACAGTAGTAGTTTCAAATTAAAACATTTCTCTAAATCTCTTTTGACAGTATTATTATTATTATTACTCGTATGATATTAAAAGAAAAAAAGAAAAACAATCGACTCTTTGTTATGAGAAATAAGGAAAATGGTAGAGAGAGACTTTGTCCACTGCTTTTGAAATTACAATAAACCTGCTCTACTATTGTTCCTCGTGTAATGGAAATGGCTTCACGCTTCGTTTATGAGTAAAAAAAAGGTTATTTTATTTAGACCTGGTCGTGAAAGGCAATTAAAATGTGTACAAACATACAAAACATACATTGATATGGAAAATTCTGTGTAACATCAAGTACTGAAAAACACTAGTTTTTTCCTCATGACAGTGTTTTGTTTCTGCTAGGACTGTATACAATTTAGTGTCTGATAATAACAAAATGAATTAATTGCAATTTGTTTTGATATTAGCTGCACTGTCATTACCACTAACCCTCATGCTTATCTATGATTTACTGTGTATTTAATCCATATTCCGTATTATATTAATTATTACATTTTTAGCCACATTTTATTTACCTAGAAATTACGTAGGGGTATATACATTACGTCCTTTTTGGAGATATTCATTCTCCTCTAGTGTAAGTTTCTTCAAGAAGCTAATTTAGTTATACTTATATCCTTACACATTTCAGTAAGTGGCATGTGGTAAGCACATCGCCTCATAGATACATAGATCATCGGTTTGATTAATGTCTTTGATATCGTCCGATTCCTAATAGCCAGTTTTGTCGGTCCATTCAATCTCCTGATTGTTAGATGTTTCTCATTCATGTATAAATATATTCCCTTACTCCAAGAGGTTTTAGGTCTTCGTCTGTCTCGTCTTCCCTGAGGTTTCCATTCCAAAACATATTCTGGTAGTCGATTCTCTTCCATTCGCTGGACATGTCCGTAATATTGCCTCATTGCCACGTATAATAGGCAATTAACGTATTACTTGGGTTGGAAAGGCCGGTTAAATTTTGCTCAGAGGCACTAATTTAGGCTTCTTCTTCTATTAAGATGGCCGAAAATCTGCAAATTTGGCTTAAAGTTCCTCCCGGAGGAATAACCCTTGGATTTTTCATCCTAAAAATCCATTGGTCTCGGCCGGGGTTGAACCCGCGATCCTCCGGACTAGAGGCAAGAACAATAACCACTGGACCATCGCGGTAGACACATGTAATTAAAAATGTATTTATTTACATGTGAAAGTATTGAATGAGTACCGCTGTGGTCTAGAAATAACATAGTTACCTCGTACGCAGCCCGTCCATCTTATATTCCCGGCCGGTAAAAGTTTCCTTGGTAAGATTTTTCGGGGTGTTTCCTAACCTGTAAGTCAAATATTGGGAAACTTTAAAGCCCAAAAGATCCCCAAACATTATTTCGCCATTATATTCAACATCCCCATCATATTCGCCTCGTTTAGTGTGATTGACTGACCGACTGAAGAGTATCTCCTGATTTAAATGTTTGTATTATCTCGGACGTGGCTCTAGGATTGAGCTGATCGCTCATCCAGGCAAGTTTTCCATTACCTTATATAGTCAAGAAGTCTATATGCTATCCAGAGTTATAAATAATGTCCCGTTAAGTCCCATGAGGTTTGGTACAAGTAATAGCATTGTGAAATTGTGTGTTGGTAGCTTTTGTTGGCTTTTAAAGGGTTGAAGCTAATTGTTTTATAATTAATTATGTAGATCAGATAATTTATATTGATGAGCAAGGTAAATAGTTTAGGTAATTATGCTAACAATGTCTATGAATAAGGTATATGGTGTTGGTAAATCAGGTGATTAATGTATAGGATCATGAGATCGATGCTGATGAAGTTCACACATAATACATGTTCATTCTGTTTAAAATAAATACAATTGAAGTTTATACCTCAATAACTATATTTGGTGCCTTTTCTTCTTCGTCGGTTTTCCCCCACTTATAGGTTTGCTGTCTTCAGTTTCCACTTTAGTTCTATCATTCCAATCTCCTTCTTTCAAATTCCTATCATTCATTATAGTTCTGACGTAGGTTTTCCATTTCCATCGTGGTCTGCCACGTTTATTTCTTCCATGGGGTTACCATTGGCACATTGTTAGGCCATCTTTCATTTTCCATTCTTTGTACATGGCCATACCATTTAAGCGTTTGATTTTCAATCCTCTTAACAGATGTGCTGACATTCATTTCTCTCCAAAGGAATTCATTTCTTATTATCCTGTCTTGTTTTTTTGGAGCCTTTTACAAAATATAAAATAAATAGCATCTAATTATCTTCAGAAGCTGACAGCTATCCATATCATTAGCATGTGGTGTGATGAAGCACCATATTAAAAGGCCTGCGCCGGCCGACCACGTCTGACGCACCATCAAAGGGGCGGATTAACATAACGGAATGAAGTTAATGAGATGTGCATGGAGAAATGGTGGAAGAAAATTTGTGGCATGGGGAAACGGGAAAACCCTGATAAAACCTGCCGTTACGTCCACCACGAGAGTCATGTAGGGCGACTAAAACTTGATCTCGAGACACGGCGCAAGCGCCAGCGGTGAGAGGCGAGCGGATAACTGCTTACGCCAAGTAATCGCCGAGTTTATTATGTAAGAACAGATTTATATTTTATCGTTAATAATTCATTCATTCTTCCTCAACTCCAGTGTATAATAATTCAATTCATTGAAGGAATATGTCACTTAAAAACATTTTACATTTAGCTCTTTTAAAATGGTAATGTTTTCTAGTCTTTATTATTTGCTTTTATTTTTTCTATTTATATGAAATCAGTACTGTATTTTATCTCAATTTTAAATATCCCTGGGGCAGAAGTTAATTTAATTTACGGAAATATTTAGACATTGTATATATATGTGTGTGTGTGTGTGTGTGTGTGTGTGTGTGTCCACCGCTGTGGTCTCGTTGTAGCGTGCTGCCTTGTCACGCAGCGGGCCTGGGCTCGATCCCCGGTCGGGGCAGTTTTTCTGGGTGAGGTTTTTATCGGGTTTTTTCCTCACCTGTAAGACAAATGTCAAAAAAAATAAGGCTAAAACGGTTCCCGAAATCATATGGCCAACATCATCATCACCATCTTCCTTATCATTATCATCATCATCATCATCATCCTTCACCGGTGTGGAAAGCAACTGGAAGCTACCACACCTACAATTCGCTAGTAAAACTGCACGCATAGCATGAAAATGCTATGATTACAGTGAAAGACCTGACCTTGGACAGAATTACTATGGATGGATGGATGGATTAAGCGTCGTAATCCGTGGCGTACCAAGTAACACCCACCCAGAGACAATTGAGGAAGCACTTCGAGTAAAAGGCTTCCAAATCACAGAATGTAAAAATATGAAATCCCCAACTGGAGCTCCTTATCCCTTATTTTCAGTGGAGCTTCCGGATAACGCTGCAAATAAGCAAATATATAACCTAAGAAGTCTGTGCTATTACTCAGTCCTGGTAGAACCATACAGGAATAGGGACCCTGTAGTGCAATGTGAAAATTGCCTAAAATTCCAACATTACAGGGAATCATGTATGGCCTCGCCACGCTGCAGGATCTGTGCTGATTCACACCCAGACACAGACTGCAGACTGCCTCCGAATTGCGCACCACGCTGTGCAAACTGTAAAGGGTCGCACACAGCAACCTCAAATCAGTGCCCAATCAGGAAGGCAGTGATGAATTCCATTAGAAACAGGGGCAGAAACAACACTACACAAAACAACATTGCACACACGCCACAAAGAGCACGAGGAACGCCAATACAAAACAGACGAACTAACAGACCCAATAATACACCACAACACGTTCTTCAAGCACAAAGAGAACAGGCGTTGCAAGCACTGAGAACGGGCGAGAGAGTCATGAGGGAGGCGGAGAACCGTGAATATTCTCTGGCGGTCCAAAGAGATCCCAGAACTCAGGCTCAGCCGCAGCCCACAAGGCTCCAAGAGCCTCGGGATCGTGCTCCAGCACCTGAAGCTCGACCCAATAATAATACCCAAGAACACCAGCAGCAACAATACCAGCCCACACAATCAGAGGACCCACAAATGCTGGAAATCCGACGAGTTCAGCATCAACTGCAGCAACAACAGGAACTGCTTTCTAGGCAAACTCAGCAACTTAGAGCCGAGTGGCAAAAGTTCCGAGAGGAGCCGAACAGATCCTGGAGCAGCGGAAGATGTGGGAAGCCAGGATACAGTATAGTAAAGGTCCTACTGAACCAATCAATAACCAACATAGTGATAGTCCACTCCCAGATCGTCGGGACGCTAACAACGTACCAGACGACAGGAGTGAGAGTCACTCAATACACGAGGATGGTCTCATCTCGGCGGTATTTGATGCACTGGACGACGCATATGACACGCTGAGGAGAGAACCCACCCTTAGGGTATTGCCACACGTAGCTGCACGCTTTGTCAGCACCCTATTGAGCTTCTACTGATCATGGGTAGTAGGGGAACTGGGATCCTATTCTGGAATGCTCAAGGCATCCGTAATAAAAAAGCAGAACTACTACACTATTTAAACAAAAAAAAATTCCCATAGCAACTAATAACCGAAACTCACCTCACGGATAGAGAAAAATTCAACAACAGAAACTATTCAACATATAGGTTGGATAGAAACAATAGACAAGGCGGTGGTGTGGCCATCTTGGTACATAAAACCGTCAAACATAACCTAGTCGACTTACCCATCACAAATAGGACGGAATGCGTAGCCATTGGACTTAAAATTGGCCGCCATACGGTAACACTAATTTGTACTTATAATCCTCCAGGAGATATAGACATAAATGATATAGAAAATCTGATAGGAACAAATAACAATATAATACTAGCTGGCGATTTAAATGCCAAGCATACTGATTGGGGCTGCAGAACAAGTAATAGGCCGGCAACAAACTCAGGGGATTTTTTTTTACGACTCCAATAGGAGCTTTCAAATCCTGGCACCAGATAAGCCCACTCACTACCCTAATAACATACATTTTCGACCAGATATTCTTGATATCGCTTTAATGAAAAATATTAACATTCCCTGTGATATCACGGTAGAAAATAACCTCCAATCAGACCACCTCCCAGTGCGCCTTACACTAAGAGGTAGACCAAGTAGAGTTCAAACAAGACAAGTCCCGAATTACAAATTAGCAAACTGGACCCAATTAAAAATAGATATTGAAAATTCATTACAAGATCGACCATTAAACACGCCTAATGATATTGACACGGGGGTAGACAGCCTAACAAATAGCATAAATACGGCTATTAACACTAATATTCCAAAAAAATCTATTAGAACCAACCAGCCGTATCTCCCAGATCATATCCTACGCCTAATTAGGCAAAGGAACGATGCCAAGAAGAAAATGGCAAAGGCATCACAATAACTTGCAATACAGGCAAGAAATGAATGATCTGCAACAAAGAATCAAGGTTGCTATACAAACATTCGTGTCAGACACCTGGGAAAATGTAATCGGCAGTCTAGATACTAAGGACATGCCGAGAACATGGAACATGGTTAAAAAAGTAACACACAAAGCGGATACATATCCCCCTCTCATCTTGCCTAACGGGAAAGCCGTCACAGATCAGGAAAAAGCGGAAGCATTTGCAAATCATCTGGAGCGAACCTTTGTACCACATGACCCTCCGAATAACCCGCAATTTACAAGGGAAACGGAAACAATGGTCCAAGAATTTCTAAGTAGAATACCCAATAAACAAATCAGAAAAACAAACGTCTCAGAAGTCAAATGGCTAATAAATCACCTTCCCTATAGAAAAGCACCTGGCCCTGATGGCATACAAAACATAGTGCTGAAACAATTACCCAACATCGGATATGCATTTTTAGCAAAAATAATAAATGCTATGTTCGAAATGAAGTATTTCCCAAAAACATGGAAAACTGGGCGTATAATATTATTCCCCAAACCTGGAAAAAATCCTAGAGAACCAGGAAATTATCGCCCGATAACATTATTAAACACAATGAGTAAGGTATCTGAAAAAATTATATGTAAGCGCCTTAATCACAATCTAAAACAATTAAATGTAATTCGGGATGAACAGAACGGATTCCGTCCAAAACATAGCACAGTAACCCAGCTAATGAGACTTGTTGAACATATCACTAGAGGGTTCAACGAAAATCGTGTCACGATTGGATTATACTTAGATATAAAACAAGCCTTCGACAGAGTGTGGCATCACGGCCTACTACGGAAGATGGTCGAAACAGGATTAGATGACGGAATAATTCATTTAATAGCTAAATATATAAACAATAGGCAATTCGAAGTTGCTTTCCATAACTCAAAATCCGCCCTGCAGCCCGTCTATAGTGGAGTGCCACAAGGCAGTATTCTAGGACCTACACTTTTCAATATATACATAAATGATATTCCACATGACAATAGACATAACAACACTCATCTGTATATGTATGCAGATGACACTCTAATCACTAGTCAATCCTCCCGAACAATACACACGTCTAGACAGATTCAAAATAATCTTAATATTCTCGAACCATGGTTGGAAAAATGGAGAATAAAAATAAACGTAGATAAATGCCAAGCAGTTCTTTATACAAAAAGGTATTCTCAATATCGATACATGCCCCCACAATTAAGTCTTTATGGACACAATATCGAGTGGAAAAACGAAGCCATTTATTTAGGTGTAACACTCGACAAAAAACTACTGTTTAAACAACATATCCAAAATACCTTAGGCAAAGCGTATGGGACATTGAAGCTGCTATACCCTATTTTAAATAACCATAACAAAATTCGAATAAACACAGGGCTAAACAATCTACAAGGCACTATTAAGGCCAGTACTCACGTACGCAAGCCCCATATGGGGACACGCCGCTAGAACTCACATAAAGAAACTGCAAGTTTTTCAAAACAAATTATTATATATGATTACAAAACTACCGCGTGTAACACCAGTTGACATATTACACGATCAAACGGGTATAGAAACAATCGAGGAGTATATTAAACGCATGGCTCTTAAATTTTATAATACATGTGTAGGCCATGATAATCTACTCGTGGCATCGCTGGGAACCTATGAAACAGCCAACAACAAACACAAGCGTCCAAAATGGATCCTGGACAACACTTGACCAGTGAAAGCTGATAGGGCACACACACACACACACACACACAGAAACACATTACACAATTATTCAATTACAATTACAACATTAGCATATAATGTACATTAATAAAATATATAAACACAACAAATTAAAAACTAATAACTAATCTTACTGCTACAGGTTCATCCCACCAGTTCCAGAGAAACTGACATCACCTGACAACTACAGATAGAACAGCAACAACTGAAGAAATACAAAAAAAATAAAAAATGCACGTTACCATAATTGTACGATTAATTGTAATAATCTGAAATGTACGCACATTATATTTAAATAAAGAGAAGCCTGGATGCCCTCCCAATATAGAGTCATCCGAAAGCCAAACTCGGCAAGATCCCGCGTGATCGACTATTCCGATTGAGGTTTTAAGCGGTTTCCCTCAATCCAAAGAGCAAATGCTGGAATAGAACCCCAAAAGGTCCGCTTCCGACTTCACTCTGCTAATTAACTTCAAAATTAAATTCAAAATTTAAACCGGGGCTAATGTATTTTACAGGAACCCGGGGTTCTACCTATTAAGGAGGACCAAAATGGATCGCTCACCGCCAACACTTAAGTGATGGCCGCAGAGCATTCCATCTATCTATCTATGGATGGATGGATATATATATATATATATATATATATATATATATATATATTATCATATATAGATATGTAGAGGATTTTTCATTTATAACTTAACGGTCACATGGCATTTCCCCTCTCCCGAGCTTCCGCGCACAGGCAGAACGCCGTGTCCTCTTAAGGTACGTACACATATGCGCGCCGCGAACACGAACGGCGCGTGTTATGTTCGTCGAAATGATTAATTTCAACGAACCTCCTGCGATCCATAGGAAACCCACAAACCTTCAGGTGACATTTTGCAGAGCAGGTGTAACCAACCATGTCTCAACAATCACTTCAAACATGTTTTTAATCAGTTATTGAAATTTTATTTTAAAAAATTGAAGAATATGAAGGAATATTAAATGTTTACTAAAATATGAACATTTCGCCAAAATATTATGAAATATGAAAAAATATGTTGGTCTTATTTGATTATAAAATGTAAAGATACTCTATGGAGCAACAAAAATTTTATAGAACGCAAAAATAATATCAACATAAGTATAATTTACAAATGTAATACATTACAAAATTATGTATAGTACCAGTATTATTTTATTCTTTGGCATATTTCTCATATGAATGATTTTTTTAAGTAGATTGCTGTCGTTGTTTAAAAGGTCATGAATTTTTTCACAAGAATTTGTTAAATTATTCTTCACATAAAATAACTTTCGAAGTCTCAACACTCAATTGCGATTTTTTTTGTCCGCACTTTATTTACCAAACAATGGTGGTCGAATCAACAATGTTAACTTTGATAAGCAGTTCTCAACAATGATTTGTTATTATTAAAGTTTAACATTACAAAGTTAACAAAAATAATATAAAACTCATATCCTGGTGAAATTGCTACATGGGCTGCGAAAACCGTATATTCCCTTTCCGTTCTCCCGCTTGTCTTGCATTCTTTCCCAAAAACTTGGGACTTTTTTTAAAATGACGCGGGACAAATTGTTAAAAATCGGGACTGTCCCGCCAAAATCGGGACGTCTGGCCACGCTTATTACTTATTACTCGTACATCTTATAACTTTATTTATACTTTTTCAAATATTATAGCATTAAAGGAATTTAAAAATATATGATTTGTATATATATATGTTTAAAATTATTAAGAATCTATCTCACCATAACATGGCCTTAATTTTTAATAAAGATGTACATGATTATTATACTAGAGGTACTTTATTGCACAAAGATACTAGTTTCTCAAAAAAAAAAGTATAAAGGGATTCGTTATGCATTAATCAACCATTACAATAACTTACCTATTGAATATTAACATTTCATGAATGTTAAACATTTTTATAATTGTATTAAAAAAAATTTTCTCATTGCTTTCTTAGTTAATTTTGTTAATTTTATTATTATTAATATTATCCTGTTTAAATATTGTATATATATATATATATATATATATATATATTGTGCATCTATAGTAGTTTGTATTACTTAAACTTATGCCTGAATTTGTTTTCTTGTTTTTATTGTTAATTGTTTTATGGCCATTATTTTTTGTATATTGCCCCTTAACATGAGCAATCTTGCTCTTTGGAGTCTTTGAAGAAATAAATAAATAATTAGTAATAAATGTGTTTATATATTGTATTGTTTTGTGATACTTCATACATAATATTATGAAATGATCGTCTTAAGTAAATAATGTTTTCTAAATAATTTTAATTTATTCATACAATTACAGCACACACGAAAAAAAAACACATAACATTGAAAAAAAACAGGCATCTCCTTTCAATGATTTTTAAAAATGATCCTTATGTTGAGGATCCCACAATAATTGCTTGCTTCTATAAATATCAATAAGTTTTAACATGTTTTCCTCTTACCACTCCATACTCAAATAATAGGTGCGCACCGAAAACAACGAACCTCTCAGGTAACCGTACAAATATAAACAGAGAACCATCAAAGTGTTCGTGGAAAAAACCGACAATGAGTGGATTGTGGTGAGAGACGCGCGCGCGGCGCGCGCGCCGTTCGCGCGCACCTTAAAACCCCGTCCAAATCTGACGAACATGGTGCGGCGCGCGCGCCGTTCGTGTTTGCGGCGCGCAGGTGTGTACGTACCTTTAGGTTATAGGAGGTTTTCAAGTGATGTTTTTATAGAATTTGTTGTCCCTTTTCCAAGCATTATAGTAAAATTAAAAGAGGGGCATGTTCTTCTTACTCCAGCGCCATTTACAGGATCTGTTGCTGAGCTGTCTGTATAGACATTTAGCCAGTCATTTAGATATTATCTAATGTGGATAGTCTACGGCTGTATTTGATAGAATAGTAATGTTTGCTTTCTGTCTATTTGTTTATTTTTACAGTCAGACGTAAGTTTCATGAAATTGTTTCAAGGTGTGCTAGATTAGTTCCACATGGAACTATTTCTCGGTTTGATGAAATGTCAAATGTCTGTTTTAGTTCATTCACTTTTTCAATTAAAGTTGAATGGGTGTCTGTTTTCTCGACTGTAGTTATTTCCACCTACAGTGTTTTCTTGTAGTCGCGTCAACTTCTCATATTGTAGGATTGTTTTTCATGAAGTGATAACGGGTTTAGATAAGTATGTGTTATAATTCGCATTGCTACTATAGATGGAGTTCTAACTGAATGTGTTATTATCCGCATAACATAATTTTGTAATTTGTTTAGTTTTCCCCACTATATAGATGCTGTTATGAGAATTTTTCCACAGTACTGTAGAATGGGTTTTATGTATATATTGTAGGTGATGTTTAAAGTTTTTCTAGAACAGCCTTATTTTACTGCACATAATATTTTGAGGATGTTCATTATCTTTACCGCTCTTTCACGTACTTTATATACATGCTTTTTAACGCAGATCGCAGCCTAATGTTACTCCTGGGTAACCATTGAGATTGTTCTTTACAAGAGGTATGTGTTTTAGTGTAAATATAGTTTCCTATGATTTCAATCAAGAGAAATGATGGTCACCACATCTGTTGTTAAGAGGATTGAAAATCAAACGCTTAAATTGTATGGCCGTGTACAAAGAATGGAAAATGAAAGATGGCAAAAAATATATACCAGTGGTCACCCCCTGAAAGAAATAAACGTGGCAGACCAAGATGGAAATGGAAAACCTACGTCAGAACAATAATGGAGGATAGGAATGTGGAAGAGGGAGATTGGAATGGTAGAGATAAATGGAAACTGTAGACGGCAAACCTATAAGTGGGGGAAAGCCGAAGAAGAAGAAGAAGAAGATTATTTCAATCTAGTGAGAAAATCTCAGTGTTCCCAAGCTATAGGTTACTTCTGTCCATTTATGGGGTTTTATCAAGGGGGTTGCTGAAGAAGTATCTTCTTACCTCCGTTTAAGCCTTTTAAATTATAAAATAAATAATTTTGGTACTTTCGATAGAAGACAGTTACATGCCGGCACCGGGTTTCACTTTCTCCATCTCTTCACCATCACCCCTCATACAACACACAAACACATAAAAATCATCCTATACTCCGTCTGTACATAATAAGAGAGTACATAATTTACTGTAAAGTGGCGTGACGAAGTGGTGCGTAATTGAAAATAGGTCACATTAACGCCATCTATCCGCTTAGTGCAGAGCCCTAAAAATGTAAAATTCAGTTGGCGGCATAAGAGCACACACACGTTTACTGATATACAATTATTTAAGCAAATCCTGTGAATATTAGTCCTGGGTCTTGTAAGATGATTCTTAGTAAAATAATTTATAATAAATTGTGAATATTTGTCAATAAATGGCTGGCTTTGGAATGTCTAAAAGATTGCGAATTTTTTTTGTAAATGATTTGGAGAATCTACAATTGGTTGAAGAAGAGCCTGTTACATAAAATTTATGGGAAATCTATACAACAAATGCTATTTTTATTTAAAAGAAGTGATGTTTAAGAAAAATAAATACAAATCAAATATAAGATTTGGTAACTGTTTTTAATTAAATACTACAATTAGATTTTAATTTCATGATATATTTGCAAATGTTTAATTTATTATGATATGATTTTAGCTGTACCGTAAGCTCTAGTTTTAAATCTAAGTCCACTTGTAATTAAAAATTCTTGGTATTTTTATAATTTCTCTTAGATTCTGTCGAAACACAATTTAGTAATTTTTTTTCTTCAAATCGAAAACATTTGTTGCCTACATTATTAAGATTAGAATTTATTGTACTTTCACTTTGTAGACTTAACGCTTTCGTAATAGATTGTGTGCTAATGTGAGTATCTGATGTAATAGAACAGACAAAAGTCTCGTGTCGCCATAAATCTCGTAGAAAGTATATTTAATGAGTTTTGAAAACTCGGGTACTAGATTTAGCCTACGAGTATTTTTCTCGGCCCGCGAAATTTGTGTCCGTGTCTATGTGTATGTGTGTGTATTCCAGTTATCCAATTATACCCATTGTACTGTTCCTGCTTCGGGTTCCGCGATGGGCGGATAGATGACGTTAATGTGGTATATTTCAAATTCTCAATCCACTTCGGCCAATCACTTTAGACAAATGACGCATTTTTATATCGTGTAAAGTGAAGGATGAGTGTATGTTTATGAGTTTGTGTTGAGTGAAGCCTGTTATATGAGAAATAAAACCTCACATTTCATAATTTTAACAATTTTACACGGAAATAAATAGGTGAAAATTGTAAACACACGTTTAGTACTGTCGGAGTATATTTTATTTACAGTAATAAGTACATATCCAATTAATTTTTTCACATATAACATAGAAGCATATAATCAAAGCATAACGTAGGTAGATTGTAAGTTCCATCAGATAATTTATATATGCAATACATTCTCTTTACCTTTCGGAGTTATTGAATACATTACTTTGCTTATTGTTCACAGCTCACAGGAAATCTGATCCAACGCGACTCCCGGTCGCTTTTGTTTGCATTATTTTACCGCGCATGCGTTTGGCATTCCCTCTCATTTCCCTTAATATGTCGAGTACCGGTACATATGGAGAAGCAACGAGACCTGGAAGATAGAGGAGCGAGATTTGAGAGGGAGTGACTGTGACTTGATCGGCTTTCCCTCTCTCTCTCTCTCTTTCTCTCTCACTCTCTCTCTCTCTCTCTCTCTCTCTCTCTCTATATATATATATATATATATATATATATATAAACACATATCCATTATAAATTCGTTCAACCTGCGTTTTACCCTGTGAATATTTCGAGGGGTATTTAGTTTAAACAAGGTATTTGTCAAATATGGAAAATTGGTCCTTCATTATACAGTATTTGAGTTTGCTTTGCAGTTATTCAATTTAGTCCAGTAATTTATAATGTTTAATCCAGTGTCTTGAATATTTAATTTATGAACTGGATTGTTCGTGGCATTTTGATAACTTTTCGCAGCATTATGTTGGGGTTCTTCATGGGCGCTGGTCTGTTTTTTTTCTAGCTTGCAGTGAAGCAAAATATGTAGGTCAATAGATTTTTGGTCGTTTTATGATCATAGGCATTTCGGTGAAGGTGCTTTCCATTTCTATTGTAGTGGAATTTTCCATTATTTGTGAAGACCTGTATGGCTATGAAAGCTGGATTTAGGTCGGTTTCTTGCATAGTGTCGATATTTGAGAAAATGAGTTTTGTTTGGTGTCCTTTGTATGATGATGTGCATAGCGCGTTGCATATGTTTGTATAGTATGAAAGGATGTATCTAGGCCTATAGCGAGGACTGAGAAGATAAACGTTTTGAATATGAACCTTTGCCGGGAAACGTGCCGTTTTCGTGCTGCAGGCACAATTTCGCATTAAGCGTTTTTACCGCGTTTGACGGGGATACATCAATAGTATTTATTGTTTTATGACTGAATCAACTCAATTTGTACAACTTAATATTCACTGACATCATGCCAATGTCCATTGTCAAAGAAAAATACAGAAACTTCAGTTTGTCACTGTAAAAATAATTGTTTATATGCAAACTGATCAAATTTCTAAACTGTATTTAATATTGTGGTTAGTACTTATCTACTACAACAGCGATTCCATGTGGCGACCACCAAACTCGTTTTACACATTGCACCTGCGAATCTTGTTCTGATTCACTCTCTCCATTTATTCTTACAGTTACAAAGTGACGTTGTTTGATTCTTTCCTTGGCATTATACATCGTAACGAAATCAGTGAATGTTGGGTTGTGTAAATGGAATTAAGTGGATCATACATCATTAAATTACTATCGATGCGTAAGATTTAAACTATTAATGCGAACTAGTATGTTGCAGTGCGCAAACAGTGCGCGTTTTTGAACAAAGATTGCTATTCAAAACGTTTTCTACTCACAAGGGAAAGCACTCTAAAATGAGCAATGGATTATTGTATCAAATAAAATAAAATAGTCCTAACGGTCGCATGAGGACACAACTGTAGAGTGGCGGGACAAGGTGATCTAAGTGCCAAACGTTTCAAAATTAACTTTTTTTATCCAAATTGGTCTATGTCCAATTGCCAACACTGCTATTTGGTTTAACCCCAAATATGTACTAATATTATTTGAAATAATCGCCACTAAATGGTGCATGCTGTATGTCCTATACCATATTTCGCATATAATTTTCACTTTTTCCTAAAATAATTACTTTGGCACTTAGATCACTTTGCCCCGCCACTCTACAACTTCATAACTTATAACTAATTACTGAATTGCCGATTGGTTTGGGCGAGACCTGATTTCAGGTTTCGGTTAAGGCTAGCATATACCATTCTGCAGTCATTATCCTGTCTGTTTCGAAGAAGACACAATAGAGAGTTGGCTGGGTTCACGCAGGCTCCGGTCAACGGTTCGATACCTACTTCCAAATATATATATTTTTTTAAATAATCAGTTAATCTTTGTAATATTAATGTTATCAAGTGCATTAATTTATAAAATTATATTCATATATTTCTTTTCGAGTGTTTACATTAATTAAATAATAATTTTACAAGTTGTGAGCAGAAAAGAAGACTCAATAACAGTGAGCTATATCGTCTTTATCCATCCATCCATAGTAATTATGCTCGATGGATGATCTTTTACTGCAATGATAGCATTTTCATGCCATGCTTTGCAGCTTTACTTGGGAATTATAAGTGTGGTAGTTTCCCGTTGTTTTCTACACCGGTGAAGAATGTTAATAAGGATGATGATGATGGCCGAATGATTTTCGGGGACCGTTGGGGCCTAAGCTTCCTGACATTTGTCTTACATGTGAGGAAAAACCCCGAAAAAACCTCACCGAGGAGCCTGTCCCGACCGGGAATCGAAACCGGGCCCGCTGCGTGACAAGACAGCAGGCTATCTCGAGACCACAGCGGTGGACTATCTTCTTTATAGTAAACCAAATATTATAAAAACAGTTATATCACGTATATTGCGGTGAGGAGGACATATGACACAAAAGGGGAATGAAAGAGTGGCATGGAAGCTTTTGTAAGAAAACCAGAGGGAAAACGCCCAGTTGTTAGACAAATAATGAGGTGGGAGAATAACATTAAGCATGATTTGAGGGAAGTAGATTATACAGTGTCCCGTGCCATAGCCGAGTGGTTAAGGCAAGATGCATTTTCGCAGAGGTACGGGACTTGCACTGTTCGAGTCCCAATGGGAGAAGAAATTTTCTCATGGAATTTCGGCCAGTATGGGACCGGTAACCACCCAGCATCATGAGGCATTTGGGTAGCTACAATAAGTAGTGACTCCAGGTTGAGAAGACCAGCTATACCGGCTTGGGGACCCGACGTGCTGACCACATGTCATCCAAACACTGGCTTATGATCGTCTACCTCTATGAATAACACATGTGGACGTGAGGACAGCAGCCGGCTGGTGGGCGAAGGGCCTTCTAGGCCTGTCGCGCTTGGAAATGAAAAGAAAGATTATACAGTGGACTATTGGAAAACAATAGCTCAGAATAGGGATGTATGTCCGCGCGGCTTTGATCCTATAGGTTCAATAGGGCCAGTGCGTAAGTTTGTTATTGAGCAGAAAAGTAGCAGTGTTACAATCTCCAATGTATTTTGCCTTAAAGGAGCGGTGTTCGAGACTAACAAAGGCTACATATGTAGGCCTCCTCGTTATAGTTGCCTCAAAATAACAAACTGACCAGTGAATAGCCAGATATTAGCAAATATTATATAAAAGTTCTACATATAAACTATCAATAATACTAATTAAAAACGCTAGATATGAATGGGCCTTTATTTGTTAATTATAACAATGCAAATTGTATTTATTGCTAGATATACACATTAACAGAGACCCCACAATTTTTAGTACAGAAATAAAGACTGACTGCGATTATTACTTTTATGCTCAAACATTAGAAAATTATTTACATAATATAAACACAAAACGAAACATATTAATTCAATTTTACAATTAATTGCACATGAAAACACCAATTACCAGGATTAATAACTGATTATTAAAAAAGTAAACAGGTATCGAACCTGAGGCTTCGTGTACCCAGTTAGATTATATATATATATATATATATATATATTATTTGCTCTAAAAAACACATGGGAAAATGATGCAGATTGGAATATGCTAGTTCTAACCGAGACGAGATATTAAGTCTCGCCCGAGCCAAACTGTAATTAAATAATTTTATTTACTTACTATAAATTATGGAGTTGTGGCCCCATGTTTAAAGGTAGTACGACTGGTAGCATGTTTCTTTTATTTAATATCAATTTCGTTAGTATCCATTGGTCTTTTTGAGTGTTTCTGCTTCTCAGTTCTCTCTAAAACCCTAGAAGTTAGAAATTGAAATTTCCGAATGGCCTGTATATATATGTTTTTAATAATCATGTTATAAATCCTTACATGAAAATCCTACATTATGCTGAAAAGTATACCCGAGGGAAAGAAGTCCAAATAAATCTCTTGAAAGCACGCAGTAAGTTCATTTCTTCTTTTTGCTGTTGTCAAAGCCTTTCTTCTCCAGGGAATATTTAGTTTCTCTCTAACATGTTTGCTTTGAACTAAAAGTCAATGTAAAATAAAAGAGGAATTGAAATATGACGAAGATAAAATGAGATGTATTTGTTGTATTATTAGATTCTGATATTAGGATCACCTGAAGACTTTTTTTTTTCATTCCAAGTTGTTTTATAACATTTTAGGTATTGCTCCTGATATGGCGGAAATGTAATAAACTTTTTAAGTTGGGGTGCCTCGAAGGCGGGATTACGTTACCCCGATGATACGATAGGTAAAGAATGATAATGAAATACCAGGAGAGTCCTTAAATCTAAATTTGACCTAAATCCAGGTCATGGCTCACCACAGGGATAATTCCCATTAAGAAAAAAATCTCATGATCTGACTGGGAAACGAACCAAGGCCATTAAAGTGTCTAAACTTATTTCTGGGTATATTTCATCATGCGATATTATTGTTCTCAAATATTTAATTTCTGCAACTGTTAAACTGATTCCATAAAGGGAAAAGGAGAGACTGAATTAATCATTTGGACGTGAGCATAGGTAAGATATGCCAATGAACATTCACACAAAATCGTAACGCAGGAACTGCGTAAACTAAGCGAATTGGTCAACGATTGTAATTTATGTTCCTATTTTGCTAGTTAGCGGAACACACATAAAAGTAACGGATTGTAGTGAAAACAAATCATGCTTAACCACAAGCTAAAACCTATTAGAATTTTGTTGTATACTTTGACACCATTTTAAATAATATCTACCATATTATTTTTCCAATAGCCTATTCTTTAACGATATTAAACAAATTAAACTAATGTATCTTATAGGACACTATGCCATTATAAGGGTTAATTACATTGTGTGTATACATAACAGTTGTTCGTCAATGTCCAATTTCGGGTTTCATGTAAACCCCTGATTTTTGGAGGATATATTCCCCAGGTTATTTTAATAGCAAATATTGAGTTCCATTGCAACACATACAACTGCGACAGCTATAGCAATTTTTAAGTTTTCGTATGAGCTGAACGCCTACACCTAATAGTCCGATTTTCCTAGTTAACGTAATCGACCTTGCACTTTTTAATTTTTTGGAATATGTCAGTTTAGTTTCCATTAAACAAAAAAATGCATATATATATATATATATATATATATATATATATATATATACACACAATCCCGTCCAAATATTTATTTTTCTTATCATGTCATATAAGACTTGCATTGCTGATGTCAAAAATGTAATTATAACACCGAAATAAAGAAGCGTCACTGCTATAAAGTAAAAATATTATCTTTAATTTGCTTACTTGTTATAGGAGTTACTAGATAGCAGCGGAGACGGAGTTCCCACTATCTCTCGTAATAGAAAAAAATATATAAATAAAAGTAAATGTTTGTACTAGATTTGCTTTGTAGCGTAATTGGTAGCGCACTGGAGTATGAATCCAGAGGTTCGGATTCAAATTCCGTCCAAGCATTTATTTTCCTTTATTTTATTTTCCTTATATCATATATATATGCGTGTGTGAAGTGTGTGTATAGTTATACATTTTTTACGGCCATTTTTAGTGTCTACTAGATAGGATCAATGGAGATCTGTAAAGAAATTTAAAAACATTTTCGTGAGAACAATCTCAATAGCTACATTCCTTCGAAATTCAATAAAAGTGAGAAGCGAAACACAGATTATTCAAGGATGGAACAAAATAACATTGTATTGTAAATTAAATATGAATTACTGTAATAAACTAATTAATTTAAAGTGTAACTTAATAATCAAAACAATGATTTGGGAAAAAGAGCCGGCAATTTTTATAAAAGACATACCGGTATCGGTAATGTAAGAACTGAAGTAAACCAATTCTGGAATAATTTGCTTAAGATATTAGAAAATTTTGGATCCCGGAAAAGTAGTTTGAGAATTGTATTAATTATTAAAATATCATTCACAATATGCCGTGTAAAATCCTAGTTTTTCAATATATAACATTATAGCATGAACAGAGACCAGAAAATTGAAGATTTTCTAGTACACAAATATAAATACACCTCTCACTTTAGATATGTGAAGAATGCATTTTTGGCCTATTTTTCATTCCGTTAATCAGACATATGGAAATAATCCTAGGAAGTTGTTAAATATAATGATTGAAAATAATGAAATGAAAATAAATGTTCTCCCTTTATTAATGTTTTTATGGGCGATTAATGTTTTAAACTCTTTGTGAAGAGTACTTAAGATTGAATTTCATAGAATAAAATTTCGTGAAGGAATAAGTCAAAATGTTGAGGGGATAATTATTAACCCTAATAGCGTTCTAATTCAATTTAGTGAAAGGCTGTAAACTCTTCATAAGATAACGCAAGACCGGTAGAGCTATTATCAACTGATTTCTACCCAACATACACCATCGCCAGCCAACACTTCAACTATTCAGGAAAAGTCCTTAATATCACAGAAGTATTTGATTCTAAAAATATAAAAATATACACCGTGTCCCATTCAAACCTCCCACCCTTTAATTAATCATAACTCTCAAAGTATGCGGAATTTTGAAATGAGGTTGGTATTAGAAGAAAGAGAAATTCAAACAATATTCTTTTCATTGTTGCAGTTAATTTCATCTGTCGCATGTTGGACAATAATGACATAAAACCACGTTCGCCAGACATCACTCCACTGGACTTCCTCCTCTGGGGGTATGTAAAAGACCGTGTTTGCGACTCCAGTACAAAATTTTCATGTTATATGAACCCGTATCCTTGACACAATATGAACTGTACAAATGAACATGTTGGACAGAACGTGGCACGAAATCGAATACAGACTTGATATTGTTCGTGCTACTAACGGTGCACATATAAAGGTGTTTTAGTGTGTGGCAATGAACATTATTTGAATTTGTGTTTCGTTTAATACCGACCTCATTTCATAATTCCGCATACTTTGTTAGTTATGATTAATTAAAATGTGTGAGGTTTGAATGGGGCACCCTGTATATCATAACCTGGATATTATCTGGAATAGTTTTCTAGCATATCTTACCTGAAATGTTATGGACCCATTTAAATATCATTTTGAAAAAAAAAATATATAAAGTTCTTTGAACTCACCTGCTTCAACTCATAATAAGAATGAACAGTTAATTTGTTGAAAGTTGGAAGCATAACGTATCATATTCAATGCAATTATACTGTTGTATTTTATTACGAATTCCAGGATAGATATAAATTAATACGTGTGGTTATAAACAACCTATAGGAGGGAATATATAAAGTATACATATATATTGTTATAGTCAGCTACTAGATTGCAGTGAAGACTGAGTGCTCGCGACATCTAGTAATAATGGAGAACATAATACATATATAACAAAAATGAATGCTTGAATTGGATTCACCTGGTGGTGTAATGGATATCACACTGAGGTACAGACTCAGAGATCCGGGTTCGAATCCCGTCCAGGCATTTATTTTTCTTATCATACCATATATATATATAGTTATAATTAAGAAAGTTTTCTGCGTCATGGATTCAAGATCGGCCTCTGTCCACTGGTTTCGACGTTTAAGCATAATCCAACATGCCATTATCATGTCAAGGAAAGATACATTGTTTGATAACGGCATGAGGGATCATGCTGAAACGTCGGAATCCATGACGCGGAAAACCCAAGAAAACATTCTTAATCATTCTTATATCCGCGAAAATCTACAATATATATATATATATATATCCATCCATAGTATTTCTGCCCGAAGGCAGGTCCTTCACTGCAATCATAGTATTTTTTTTTCATGCTATGCTTGCAGCTTTACTACGGAATTGTAGGTGTGGTAGCTTCCCGTTGCTTTCCACACCGGTGAAGGATGATGATGATGATAATAATGGCCATGTGATTTCGGGGACCGTTTGCGCCTTAAAGTTTTCCTGACATTTGTCTTGCAGGTGAGGAAAAATCCCGATAAAAACCTCACGCAGAAAAACTGCCCCAACCGGGGATCGAATCCAAGCCCGCTGCGTGACAAGGCAGCACGCTACCTCGAGACCACAGCGGTGGACTATATATATATATATAAATATATATATATATATGTTATATTGCAGATTTTCGCGGATATAAGTATGAATAAGAAAGTTTTCTTGGGTTTTCCGCGTCTTGGATTCAAGTTCGGCCCCTGGTTACTGACTCATGCCGAAACGTCAGAGTCAGTGGCCAGGGGCCGAACTTGAATCCAAGACGCGGAAAACCCAAGAAAACTTTCTTATTCATATATATATATATATCCAAAACGACAAAATACAATATCAAAAAGCACAAGCAAAAGTGAGAAGAATGGTTATTAAACACAGAAACGAGAGTTGGGATAAGAAATGTACAGAAATACAAACATATTTAGGAATCAAGAAGAGTTCTGAATCATGGAAATTTATAAAAAATATACGTTCATCGAATAGAAATAAGAATCGTCTCAACCTAATAGGGATACATGAATGGGAAGAATATTACAAAAAACTTTTAGTAGAGGACCGAAAATAATTTTTGGGACAAAATGACGATTTATTAGAGATGGAAACAGGAAACAATCGAAATTGTTAAATACTGTAAAAAGGAAATTATGAGAATGAAAAATGGTAGTAATGCCGGCCCAGGAAATATTGCTATAGAATTGATTAAATGTGGTAGTCAGAAGTTATTGGATATGATCACTGTACTGTTTAATAAAATAATAAATGGCGAAGAAGTGCCAGAAGAGTGGAAAGTCGCTATTATAACATCGATACATAAGAAGGGAGACGAGAGAAAGTGTGAAAATTATAGAGGCATATCAGTAACGAGTATATTAAGTAGAATATATGGACGTATACTAAGTAAAATTGTTGATATAGAATACCACGATAAAGAAATGGAAGAACAATCTGGTTTTAGAAGTGGTAGGTCATGCACAGATAATATATTTTGCATAACACAAATGATAGGAAAAAAAGAGCTACTAACAGAGATTTACATTTGCTTTTTGTCGATTTAACCAAAGCATATGATAGTATTCCCCAAAAATGTTATGGGAAACTTTAGACGATTCTAACATTACCAAAAAATTAGTAGAAGCTATAAAAGCATTATACAAAGGATCTATTTCGAAAATAAAAGTTGGAAATCATGTAACAAAGGGATTTACTATTACAAAAGGTTTAAGGCAAGGTTGTAGTTTATCTCCAACTCTATTTAAAATTTACCTTGAAAGAGTACTAAGAGATTGGAGGAAAAACTGACAAAAAATGGGCATACCCATCCAAAATACACATGTATATTCACTAAATTTTGCAGATGACCAGGTATTAATAGCACAGGACCACGATGACAGGTTAAAAAACTAGAAGAAGAATATGAAAAAAGGGACTTTATAAAAACATTGAGAAAACTAAATACCTGTGTATAGGAGAAGAAATGGAAAATATATATTTCAACAATGGAGAAGAACTAAAACCTAGTATTGACTGCACTTATTTAGGAACAAAATTAGACCATTCAGGCGATAACACAGTGAAAATTAAAAATAGAATCGCACAAACAAAACAAGCAATAAATGCTTTAAACTCTGTTTGGTGGAGCAAAAATATTACAAAAAATAGAAAATTACAAATATATCAAACCATAATTCAGAGCATTTTAACATATGGTGCTGAAGTCTGGCAAATTCCTACCAGGGAAATGAAAAGAATTTTAAGTACAGAAATGGATGTTTTAAGAAGATCAGCTGGAAAATCTAGAATGGATAGAATACGAAATAAAGAAATAAGGGAAATTATGGGTGTACAAGAGGAGCCGGACATCATAGACATTATAGAAAAGAAAAGATTGCAGTGGTATGGTCATGTCAAAAGAATGCCAGAGCAATGATAGCCAAAAATTGTTATGTAATGGATCCCAATGGAAAGGAGGAAGAGAGGAAGACCGAAGAAAACTTGGATAGAAGGGGTACAAGCAGCTATGAATATCATAGGAATGGAGGAAGATCAATGGATGGACAGAGAGGAATGACTTTTGGTTTCTGGAAGACGGCGGCAGCTGCCATGATACCGGATGATGATTATATATATATATATATATATATATATATATGGTGTGTGTGTGTGTGTGTATGTGTCCCATTAACCTTTTTTATATAGAGGCTTATGACTAACCTCGGCCTACTGTGAATTCTGTGTAATATATTAATTTTTAGAACGCTGTACTTTTAATACTAATTTAATCCAGCGTTTATTTACACTTTCAACTAACTATGAACGATATTATTATTATAATGTTTATCAAGCAATAAGCAAACAAAACTCCAAAAGGAATTATAATTGTACTCTAATTCTCTTAGAAAGCTACATAAATATTTTTGTTAGAATTTTTCAATTTAATTCACGTTCATTCACTAGAAGTATTCCTATATATTATCACTGAGTCTTTTTTCATTGCAGTATTGTTGTATATCTATAACATTTCAGCATTCAAACTTAGGCCTAATATATATGCAGAAATAATATTTTTCCATAATATATCAATCATTTATTGGATAACGGATTACATATTCTATTATAAAAACTTTTTATCGGTAACTAATATTGGATTGTAAAATTATAAATATATTCTATGCTTACACAAAATGTCGGGAACAAAATGTGTGATCTTTCAAATACCGCATAAATATCAGTCATACTAGTTGTAAACTCTATAGAATATGAAAATATAACCGCGCAGCTATTGTGGTTATTAGGGGAATGCAATAAATTACAGGATTGTAAAGGTGTTTGATTTATAACAACACAACGAATAATAGAGATTCCAACCAAATACAATCAACTTTTAGTGGTTACAAAACTACACAACAAAAGAAAAAGCAATATTTTATTCCCATGAGGTTTTTATAACACTGTAGCACCGATAAATATTTCGTTGTTTAGATTTATATAAATTTAACTCACTTACATAGGAACAGGAATAGCATTTTGTTATATAATTGGTTTAAAGCTTTAAATAACCCATAGTCTATATGTTACGTTTCTATAAAATCAGAGAATGAAAATTCCATCTCTATATCCAGACAACTGAGTTCTGATGTAAAAAAAACTGAAAAAAAAAATGGATTCTATGCCATCATGCCACCAACATAAATACAAATGAAGAACACGAAAAACACGCAAATTATTGTTGCCATTACAGGAAAAGAAATGACAGATTTCCTGGCCACGAAAGGAACCCACATCCTGCAGACATCACCGAACATTATATCTTACTCTAGAGCAGCTATGAACATCCGATTCAGAGCGAGAGAAGCCTTCAGAACCTTCCTAGAGCTCCAAATGACTGACAAACCTTGGAAAGCATCCATCTAAACTACACTGCCAGATTGGCTCAGAAGAGTAGCCGTTGCATCATTCAGTACAGCAACAGGACACGACTGCCTAGGTAAACACGTTCATCGCCTCGGTTTTCTACCAACTATGTATCCTCGGCAACACTATGGATGTTTATCACATCCGAACCTGTCCAACCCTAACAACCAAAAGTTTCGTGGACAGATTCTGGGAAACCAGGGAAAATATGATGAACATTTTATAATCTTTCTTGTTATTGTTATTGTTTTCCTCAGTCATTATTGGCTAATGAAAAATTTCAAAAGTCACTGCATTTAAATAAATAAACACATTTTTGCATTATGTAAATAATTATCCGAGAGAAATACATACTTTATGTTGATCTTTAAAAAAATAATGGGAAAAGTGCCTTAAAATAAAGTGAGATGTTGAGTTCAATGTAATCCACAATTAGCATATTTGTATTGTAAAATGTGTATTAGTCATTGCTCACACAGTGAAACAAACTTATCACAAGAACCCGGTAACAAATAAGTGAACTCTAAACTAATCTGTTGTACTAACTCTCCCATTTTCATATTCTAACTTGCCCAAAATAACACTAACTTGTCCAATAAACACTAGCTTGTCCATTTTCTCACCCAAACTTGTCCACTAATGTAGGTAGACTGTTGGGATAGAATCTCCTTTTAATATGTGAGCGAAATGTTGGCAATTGGCCCTAGCGGGAAGAAATGTTATCACATTGACCAACACGATGCTAAAAGTAACTTGTTCTATGATCCAATATTTACTGGTCGCACGGTGGCATAGAATAGCCAAAACTAAAATAAAATATGAAATACAAATTTTACTGATATCACATGATTATTATATAAAACTCACTAATATTACTTTTTTACGAATTAATAATGCGTTTTTGCATTACTTAATAAAAATTGACTTAGGATTTGTTAATATATTTACCTAATGCCTTGTATAAAAACCATAGATTAATTCATTGTAGTTTATTACTTTCTTTGTATTTTTTTCTTTTCTTTTTATGTATAGTAGATTCGAGCTGTTATTCCTTTTTTTATTCATTGTATCATTAATTTAATTTTAATTGTATTTAGTTTCATTGTATTATTAGACATTATTTTCATTATTATTCAATTTGACAGATAATTGATTGTTCAATATAACTACTACTGTAATTTTTTTTTTGTATTCATATGTAACATATGTTTGTCCTGTTTAATATGACTATTATTGTAATTTTTTTGTGTTCATACGTAACATGTGTTTGTTCTGGTGAGTGGAAGAGAAGGCCACATGGCCTTAACTCCACCAGGCTAAATAAATATATTCTATTCTAAATAATCTTATGTATAGGCTTTAGAGCGTGTACAAAAATTCATGGAGAACCTCTCGTGACGGTTAACGGCTTCAAATATCTGGGAATGACGCTGCAAACCACTAGTCAGGTCATTTAGAATACATATTAAACTCCGTGCAGTAGCTGCCACAAAAGCCATGTTTGACATCAAAGAAATACCCAGACTATCACTAAAGACGGACATGGCCTTGTTCAACGCAAAAACAGTTCCCATCGCAACCTATGGAATATACCTCATTTGGGAGAAGTTGAGTCGAAGAGATGTAATAAATTTGGAAGCAGTCAAATCACGATTCTTGAAAGCCGCCCTAGGTGTCCAAAAACAGACAAAATCGAAGCTAGCATACGAACTCGCCAAGGAACCCTTCGCAGAAGAACTGCGTATGAGACTACCATCCACGGACATCTCAAATAAACTACTTCACGAAAGGAAGAAGAAGAGAAGGAGATATGGCTGGACTTTTATACAACAGAAGCCATGACAAACAGATCCTGGACCAACACCAATCAAGAACTCCGACACCTGGTGAACTCAATAGCAGTGCATGGATACCACCACAAAATATGCAAGACCAAGTGTTTCCACGATTCCGGAAACAACAGTGTATGTGAACTGAGCGAGCAATCATGCGATCGTTACCATGTAACCACCTGCAAAAAACGAGGGAAATCCCTAGTAGAATTCTGCAAATAACGAACTATGTGAATCAAATTAATGACAAAACGTATGTAACTTATATATTTTCTGCACAACTTGTGCGCATTTATTCTATTATTATTATTATTATTATTATTATTATTATTATTATTATTATTATTATTATTATTATTAAAATTCATAGAGCGAAGTGAATTGGTTCAGATCTATTCAACTCTTCCATATAAATAGTTTTACTTCTTTCAGAAAGTGTTCCTGTAACACAAACTTTAACAAGGACAGAATATACCATGATCTCATAGATAGCCTGATTTAAATAATTAAGATTTATTTTCTGGGATATCTTAAAAATGACTATTTTCGTAAACACAATTGACGAAATGGAGTATATACTCCAAGGAACATGATTTGTTCGTTACCTCTTGGTCTATAAATAAAGTTTTATATCAATTTGTAAAAGGATATTATTTATATACACTGTCTCAAAAACAATTTCTTCTTTATTTAAATACTTTCTTTATAGGAATGAAGTCCGACAAGAACACAAACTACCCTTTAAAGTAAATAATATCAAATTCTCTTGTCTTCAGCCATTTTTCAGCGAGGTTTAAATTCCCATGACGGTACCAAGCTCTGGTTTTTATACAAAACATTAATTGAGACCTATTTCCACAGCTTCAATGCTTTCGAAATTTCACACAACAAACGGGGCATGGATCAAAACAGATGGTAATTTAAAGGAGGAATATCAGTGCTAAAAGGAGGTTGGATTCCTCCCAATTACATAATTTTATAATGACTGTTCGTGCAATACATGGTTCGGTCGGGTTTCAAACCGCGGCAATCAACATTTCGTGAAATCATTCCAGTTATAGATAACAGGTAAAGATCCCCATGGACAGCGCGTTCGTTTGAAACAAAGTCCCAGTGAATCACATCTTCAAAATTCCAACAAACAGAACTTTAAATTAAAACCGACATTACTTATGTGACAACCTATATATATTCAAATCTCTACTACGGTATTTCGAAAGTAGTAATATTATATACGGTAAATAATTTTATTTATATACAGATTTTTAATGTTTACACATCTTTCTTTGTATACATTTTTATTTTCCTTCTCCACTCGTCTGTATCCATCCATGCCATGTCCTCCAGTCCTCAAGTTCTCATTCCAGTTCTTATTACTTGTATCCACGAGTTTCGAGGTCTTCCTTTCCTTCTTCTTCCAGGTGAACACCATTCCAATATTTTTCTGGGTAACATCAGGCCAGCTCCCTATTCGTGGCAAAAAACATAACAGTGCTAAAAAGCCTAACGATTTATAGTCGGACGGTAAATAATAAGGCTTTATTACTTCTGAGCAATTAATATAAAGCTACCATTATATCAGTGGTGTCCAATTATAATGTACCTGCTGGCAGAAATATGTTTTTTGATCATTTGGAAGATCGCAGATCGAAAATAAAAAATATTCGTCTACCAGAATTGTAATCGGCAAGGACATTTTAGCTAACCACTAACGAAAACAAAATTTATCAATATGCACTTATTTTACAAATAGCTTACCTATTCAATGTGACTGTTAGAAAACACAATTGAACGGAAGAGTGACGAGGAATTAGAAGACGTTATCGTCAATCTTGTCCTTGGTCACATGACATGGTGCAGTAAATAAACTTTCTCTCACTACTAGAGGTTGTTCGGTGGATAAATGTGTTTATTGCAGTGTAAAATCAATAAATGTAGAATTAATTTCAAATGTACATTGACTAATATAATACTTATGGGTTTCATACATTATGCTAGAAGAAAAAACGTAATCCATAAAATAAATGCCAGCTCTTAAAATAATTTAAAAAATGTTTTAATGGAAAAATAACTTTAAATCACATTACAAGGAACGAGAACTTCATGAACAGTTTGAAATGGTTTAGGGTCGCATGCGGTCCGCTGGCCGCCATTTGGAAGCCCTTGCATTTTATCAAATATATAGTATATTACGATGCGAGGTTGGGAAGTGGTTTTTACAGAAGCGAGGAAAATATTTAAAAACAGAACGATAGCAAGGTTTCTAAATTCCGAGATTCTGTAAAACACTTCACAAACCTGCGTTGTACATTGAGTTTTGCGCGATGGTGTTTTCAAAATAGTAAATACTAGTGAAATAATAACATATATAAGTTATTGAAAATATTTGAGTTCATTATAAACAATTGACTACGTTAACAGTGGGGGCAATGTTTATTACTTGAAGTTGCAGGAGGCCGTGACAATAATCTAGTCTTAAAATGGCGGCAAGTACATATTTATTGTTTTATATTGTTTCAAATAAAGTTCAATTAATTAAAAATGCAGTGATTGGTTACGTATAATGTATATTAACACTACCTGTTGGATATTTTTTGTATATACATTGTACGTAGTACACATAGAGGGCAGTGGTTTCACTTCCCAAAGCGTATTTGTAATATGTAGGCCCTAATATTACAGTACAGTTATTTTATTACAGTATAGTTATTTAGGTATTGAAAAATTGAAGATGTATAAAGCATCAGGTTCAGATGAGATCCCAGCAGAACTGATAAAATCAGGGGGAGAAAAATTGATGGGCAAGATACGCTGGTTGCTTAGTATGATTTGGGGAAAAGAAGCTCTTCCAGATGAATGGAAGGGATTATTTATCTTACCAATTTATAAGAGAGGAGATAAAACTGATTGCAACAACTACAGGGGCATCTCATTACTTTCAACTTCGTACAAAATTCTAACAAATATATTAGTAAGCAGACTTACTCCCTATATTGATGACATTCTAGGAGATCATCAATGTACATTTAGAAGAAACAGGTCTACAACAGATCAGAATTTTAGTATAAGACAGATTTTAGAAAAGAAATGGGAATATAATGGTACTGTACATCAACTATATGTAGACTTCAAAAAAGCATACGATTCAATTAAGAGGGAGAAGTTATATAGTATCCTGCTGGAGTTCGGAATTCCTAAAAAGTTAGTTAGACTTATATGAATGTGTCTAAATGGCTCAAAGAGTAGGGTGCGTGTAGGCAAACAGTTTTCAGACACTTTTGAAATCCATGATGGGTTGAAGCAAGGAGATGCACTATCTCCTCTACTATTTAATTTTGTACTAGAGCATGCCATTAAATCTTTAGAGAATGAGGAAGACTTACAACTGAATGGTATTAATAAGCTGTTAGTTTATGCTGATGATGTAGTACTACCGGCCGATAGCGAGGAGATACTAAAGGCCAACACGCACACACTATTGAGTAACACTAAGAAATTGGGACTGGAAGTAAATATCAGTAAAACTAAATATATGGTCACACGTAGAAATTCAGTACATAATGGAAATGGACAGCTAAGGACAAATGAGGGAAATTTTGAGGAAGTGGCTGAATTCAAATACCTAGGAACAATAATCACAAATAGGAATGAGATGCACAAAGAAATTAAATATAGGCTCAATTCTGGAAATGCATGCTATTATGCATTGCAGAGACTTTTGATGTCCCAACTCCTTTCAAAAAAACATTAAGCTGAAAATATATAAAACTATTATTCTACCAGTTATATTATATGGGTGCGAAACATGGACTCTTACTTTAAGGGAGCAAATGAGATTACGAGTATTTGAGAATAACGTTCTTAGGAAAATTTTTGGACCAAAGAGAGATGAACAGACAGGTGAATGGAGAAGACTACATAACAATGAACTATATGGTCTTTATAGGAAGCCAGATATAATAAGAACAGTTAAGTCTCGTAGACTGCGATGGGCAGGACATGTTGCGCGTATGGGGAATGAAAGACGTGCATGGAAACTTCTTGTAGGAAAGTCAGAAGGAAAACGCCCAGTTGGTAGACTAAGAATGAGGTGGGAGAACAACATTAACTATGATTTGAGGGAAGTTGATTATACAGGGAATGATTGGAAAGCATTGGCTCAGGATAGGGATGTATGGAGAGCTTATGTCCGCGCGGCCATGAACCTACGGGTTCGATAGTGCCAGTGAGTAAATAAGTATGTAAGTATAGTTATTTAGGTTGGTAACCGCGAAATGTAGGAAGTTCAGCTTTCAATTATGGTCGACATTGCTGTAAGGAGGACAAAACGCACTATCGCGCGAAAAACTATAATTAGGCTACTACTGTACTTTATGTTTGTAGTGGTGGTATCACAACTCCCAAAATGTTTTTTTTTTCTTTTTGTTTTTTTGCGCGATAGTGAGTTGTCATACTTAGAGCAATGACGACCATGATTGAAATTTCAACTTCCTACATTTCGTGGTTGCCAACTTAAATAACTTTACTTATTATTACATATTACAAACTTACGTTAGGGAAGAAAAACCACTGCTTTTATGTATACAACTTACAATGTGTCTACAAATAATATCGAAAAGGTGGTGTTAATATACATTATACAAAACAAATCACTGCATTTTAAATTAACTAAACTTTCTTTGAAACAATATAGAAACAATAAATACGTACTTTCCGCCATTTTATCAGTGAATTGATGCCACGACCTCCAGTACTTTCAACTAATATATATTGACCACACTGTTAACGTCAGTCAATTTTTTATAATGAACGCAAATATTTCCAACAAAGATGTTATTATTTTACTATAATTTATTTTGAAACACCATCACGCAAAAAATAACGTACAACGCACGTGTGTGAAGTGTTTTACAGAATCTCGGAAATTAAAAACCTCGCTATAGTTCGGTTTTTAAACATTTTCCTCGTTTCAGTAAAAGCCACTTCCCAACCTCTCATCGTAATATACTAATGACTTTGTTTTTGAGTGTATGTAGACCCTATATGTTTATTTATGGAAGGTCTTTCCTTGGTTAGGAGTAGGCCTACCTGAGACGAAGTTTATATGAATAGAATTGAAGACCATAGGCTACTGATGAACATATTTTTATCTTAGTTTAACCTCTCCATTTGAAGGTACTTTTACATAGGTCTATCCCAAGCTACCTGAATATTACACGGACGAGAGAGGAAATTGTTCTAAGTGAAATTTTCGTTTGGAATACTGGTCATGATTAAGTCTAGTGCGTGTTGTTTGAAGCAAGGAAATGCTCTGTTTTTTGCTGGTTATTTCTGTGTTGAACACGGATACAAATGAGAGAGGGTCAGAATTGTAATCACGAAGGATATTATTGTCCTTATGTTTGTGTAAATTTCACACTAAAACCCCAAAGGATAAAAACACAAAACGCTTACTTTCACTTCATTCGTTCTAAAATTTGTGATTAAGATATAAAGTAGGATCCAAAACATTGTTTTAACGTTATTACTCATTATTTGAGAAAGCGATTGTATGGCAAATTAAAATTCTTACTGTCGTAAAATGTATGATTCGACAGGAACAACAAAAAATAACGTTAACGACATTATTTTTTATGACAAAAGTATCGTCATCATCATTAATCTTTACGGATTAGGTATTTGCCTCTTCCGTTCTCACATCTATTCAGCCCAGCTTTTTCTTAGTCTTCTACCGATCTTCGTCCTCCAGGATTACACATCAGTGCCATCTTTGGTATCCTATCCTATGTCATTCTTTGCAGAAGTTCTATCAAATTGTTCCTGTGTTCTTCTATGTGTTGAAGAAGTGGTTCTACTTTTAGTTCCTCTCTAATAATCTCATTTCTAATATGTTCTTCTCTTGTACAAACTTTCACAGCCCGTAGGAATCTCATTTCTGATGCCTGAATTTTACTTTTTTCTTTTTCCTACAGGACCCAGGCCTCACTTCCATACATCGCCATTGGTAGTGTTAACGTCGAGTAAAATGTTAGCTGCGTATTCTTTCTTATTTATTATCATATTTGATTTAACGATCTAATATTGTTCACTCAAATGTGCCATCACGAGTTGGACACTCCTTCATGTAATATAATTTGCCAATATAATTTCCATAACAGTAATTTGAAGAAACTGAGTGCAACATAAGTGACGATTCAAATATATCCTCATATTCGAACGAACCCTTCGCCACTGAAAACCTGATAATTTGATAAACCATTTCGGACGGTCAGATTTGTATTATATTTATGTGGGATTTAAATTTGGGTTGGAAAGGAGAGATTTCTGGAATGAGATCATAATAACGCAAAATTTGTTATTTTCTGGAACTACTAGAATTACAGTTACAGCATTTTAATAATTTGATTATCCTCAAGCCCTTTCCTCCCTGTGCCAGGATTAAGGCGCTCGCTAATCGGAACTTACAGACCAAGTTAAATTAGTTACGTTTATGTCAAAAGTGAGAACACATACTACAGAAATGATCCTGTGAATGAAAATGAACGGAAATTGGAAGAAACATATTGATATAGCATTATTCAAAGGGAGGGGACAACTTAATAGTATTCTCAGTATTCTGGGTAGAGTGCCCGATATTCCAGTTAGTACGTTAGAAAAAAATGTATGGAGCGATTGTGAGGCCAGTAATGCACTATGGTAGTGAGATTTGGGGTTTTCAAAGAACGGAAATACTAAGTAAGGTATATACGCATTTTCTAAAATATATTACAGGACTTAGTAAGGCCGTTTCTAACTGTGGAATTTTATATGAATTTGGGTCATTTCAGGACGACATAAACAGCAAAATTCGTGTACTCAAGTACTGGTTGCGGCTAATCCAAGGTGAACAAACAATGCTCAGAGCAATTTGTTATGACCACCAAATTAGGAACGCAAATGGGAAATTCTGGGCAGACAAGGTTAAGAGAGAACTCCAAAAGATTGGGATGTGTTGGGTATGGGAAAAAAGGTACTGAAAATCGCAAGAATGTGTGGAGAAAAATTAGAAGGAGGTACTTAGATATAAACCGACAAAATATTGTGGCCAAATGTGCGGGAAAAGGATCACTGTGTTTACAAAGAGACCTAAAACAAGTTTGGGGAAAAATATCTTATATACTCAATCTAGGATTTAAAGAGAGATCAGGGCTTGCTTGGTTCAGGTTAGGGGCATGGAAATTTTTAAAATTAGCGACGATCACGATATGCGAATATGTCCAATGTGCGGGAGCTTTGAAGACGAGATACATATATTAGGAAAATGTAACGATTTAGAATATTGGAGGCATCAGTTATTACCGGAAAGATTTCTAAATTCAAATCGTGGAAGATTGGCATGCTACGAGTTACTGGGAAACCCAGATAATTGGATAATTTGGGTAGATTTCTGGACAAAACGCGGAAAATAAGAACAACACTTATTCAGGAATAAATAAATATGTTGACAAATTGCAATACCATTAATTCTTAATAATTCTACATAACCAAGTTAATGTATAATGTAATTGTATTGATAACTAATTGTAATATTATTGTGCTTTCTTTATTTTATTTTGTTTTTTTTTTGTTTTTGTTTTTTAAACATCAACTTATTGTAACGGACTGTCAACAGCACGTACGGCTTACTGCCCGTGCGATCCATATTTGTAAATAACATTGCATGTATCTTACTTTTAGTTTAATAAAGTCCTTATGTATGTATGTAGTTACGTTTATTTCCCCATAGATGTCACCGAGTGACAGGGAGTCGACCTAGCGCCTTGATGAGATATCTAGTGGGTAATTAGGGTATTAGGTACTGGATGGGAAACGGTTTGGAAATTTGGCACAGAAATATTTTATTCAGGCCTGTGGTTCTTTTACGAGCCTGAAAATCTTCAGACTCGGAACATACGGCTTAAAGTTCCTACCGGAGGACTTGTTCCTTGGATTTTCCCATACTAAAAATCGATCGACCACGGTCGGGTTTGAACCAGCATCCGTGGGAACTAGAAGCAAGAAACTTAACCACTAGCCCACCGCAGCCAGTATCTCTGGCAAATGTTTGTTTTGCATAAAAATTGAATTTTTATGGAATGTCCATAAATTGTGGATTTGTTGAGAGCCTTGAGGACTTTACTTTTAAAAGTTTTGAAAACAAAAATAAAATTTCTTATAATATGAGGATTAGTTAATTATAGAATATTAAGATGCGAGGTTGGAAAGTGGTTTTTACACATGCAAGGAAAATGTTTAAGAACCCAGCGATAGTGAGGTTTTTAATTTCCGAGATTCTTCACAAACTTGCGTTTTACATAATTTTTTGCGCGATAGTATTTTCAAAATAATAAATAATAGTAAAATAATAACCTATTTGTTGGACATATTTGCGTTCATTAGAAACAACTGACTAAAGTTAATAATGATTATTAGTTAAAACTACCAATCAGCGATAAAATGACGGCAAGAACGTATTTATTGTTTTATATTTTTTCAAATAAAGTTCAGTTCATATAAAATGCAGTGATTTGTTTCGTATAATGTATATTAACACTACCTTTCGGAGATTTTTTTGTATATACATTGTACGTGGTATACATAGAGGGCAGTGGTTTTACTTCCCACACGTGGTTTGTAATATGTAATATTACAGTATAGTTACTTTATTAGGTTGCCAACCCCGAAATGTAGGAAGTTGACCGTTCATACATGATCGCCATTGCTGTAAGTAATACGACAAAACACACTATCGCACAAAAAATATATTGAAGCGGATTTTAGTCACTAGGATTCAGATGGAATTTCTTGAAATTAACCCCACAGATGTTTATACAACATTTCCAAATTCAATTTATTTTTTCACAATATAATTCACACTTCACAATCTGCTGCTAATAATTTATTTGATCGCCCTCTTCATTCTTCAGTTAACGGTTTCATACAGAATATCACTTAGGTCACGTTTATATGTCTACAATCTTGAAACGACTTCAACAGGCTGGTCGGAGTATATACGCGATGATAAGAATAATAATAGGAATAATCTGGAAAAAAAAAAAAAAAAACTTGATACACTTCTCGGGTCGAAGACATTCCCAGAATGGAGATGGAGACGCATGTGGAAATTTCTCCACGTGCCACTGATTAGCGAGTCGACAGCTGACTCTCACCGGCGCCCGCGACATTCAAAAGCCAGCCAAACATTGCGTAACAATATTCTAAATCAAACGGCACGAAACGATTACAAACGTTTTAAAAATTGATTTAAGTAGTAACGAAAACGATGAAATAATATCTCAAATACATTTCCAGTACAACTGACATGATTGAAAATTTTAAATACACTATTTTCAAACCCTTCCTTCATGCAGAATAGGCCTACTTGAAACATTAAAAAATGTCGTCAATCCTGGGTTTAATTAATTACGAGCTGTATTCATGATACATATGTGGCAAATTTAATGTGATTGGAGTTTTTGTAGGAATGCAGAGTGTTTATCAAATACTGTGCCTTCATTTCTTGTTGGGAGAGCCATGTCAGAGGAGACCACTATATGACTATAACATCAAACATTGGGAAGCTAGGCAGGAATTCGTTCCTCACCAAAGTAATGTGAAATATAAACCACAAATATTTTAAGCATAGTACATATATCCATTCTATTTGTTATAACTAACTCATTGGCACTATTCGAAACCGTAGGTTCATGGCCGCGCGGACATAAGCTCTCCATACATCCCTATCCCAAGCTTATGTTTTCCAATCTTTCCCTGAATAATCTACTTCCCTCAAATCATATTCAATATTGTTCCCCACCTTATTATTGGTCTATCGACTGGGAGTTTTCCCTCTGGTTTTCCTACAAGAAGATTCCGTGCATGTATTTCATTATCCATTCGTGCCACATGTCCTGCCCATAGCAGTCTACGAGACTTAACTGTTTTTATTATATCTGGCTACCTATAAAGACCATGTAGTTCACTGTTATGTTATTCTTCTCCATTCGCCTAACTGTTCATCTCTCTTAGGTCCAAAAATGTTCCTAAGAACTTTATTCTCAAACACTCGTAATCTCCTTTCTTCCCTCAAAGTAAGACTCCATATTTAGCATCCATATAATATAACTGGTAGAATAACATGTTTATATATTTTCAGTTTAATATTATTTGAAAGGAGTTGGTACGTCAAGAGTCCCTGTAATGCATAATAGCACGCATTTCCAGAATTGAGCCTATGTTTGATTTTATTATTCTTATTATCATTATTATTATTGTTATTATTATTATTATTATTATTATTATTATTATTATTATTATTATTATTATTATTATTATTATTAAGCACCAAATCTGTTTCATAAAATATTTCAAATTCAACCCTGCATGTAGGGCGTATAAGATCCAATAACCGACACTTAACTTAGAAATTTCAAACCCAATTCAGCCCCCAATGATTCTAACAAAAATTACTAACAATTTTAAGTATAAAGGTAAACAAATTAATGAAGGAGTGGGGAAAATTAGTCATCTTAACATGGAACCCCCTAAAATAACTATAATTAATAATCCTACTATTCCTACTATCATATTCCTATTCTCTTCTCCTATGAAATTCAATCATAGATGCCCTTCACAAAGAATTTAAAACATTAATCGGCCATAAAAATATTAATAAAGGAAGAACATTTATTTTTATTTCACTATTTTCAATCATTATATTTAATAACTTTCTAGGATTATTCCCATATATTTTAAACATCACTTTCAGGAGCGAGAGTGCGCTGTAGTATTAATATGGTAAGATAAATTATAGTTATCTAATGAAACAGAAATAAGGTTACCTTCAGTAAAAAGTAACAGTATTTCTAGAGAAATGTAGAGTACATTTTAATTTAGTATACATGTTACACACTTAGACTAAGGTATTTCTCATATATGTGATAAATGCCATGATTCGTCATGTGGAGAAACAAGTCACAGAAGATTATTAAATTCAATGTTGTATTAGTTGCAATGGTTTTAGTAGCTTATGGCATTTTTTCGTAGCACAAATAACAACATATTTAAGTACGGTAATATATTTCGAGTATATGTGTCTACATATTAAATGTCATTTCATAATATTGAAAAAATATCTTGAGTTGAAAAATTTAATTCGAGTAGCACTTAAATAAAATTGCCATGAACCAATATTCTGATATATTGAATAATATACTGGATGTGTGATTATTTTTATATTTTTATTAAAGGTTCTAATTTTAAACACGATCACATTTTTTGTCAGTATACCCCAAAATAGGATACATTATTTCTCAAACAATGTATAGACCGCCTGCCTCTACTTCCCTGAAATGGAATTTCTCACCACTTGAGATCTGCTGCTCCCGAATGTTACAATAATTTAAACATATTAAAATTTACATGTATTTACCACTAGCACATGTACCAGTTTTAAATGCTTTAACTTTGGTTAAACATTTTTTGAGGCTTGTATATATAAAATGTACATGTGCTAATTAATAACTACTATAATTAGTTGTTCTAATTATTATTGTTGTCTGTAATTTAATTTTGCAAGATAGAAAAGGAATCATTTATTGGAAAAATTAATTTGAATATTTAGACTTCAAAATTAATAAAATCCTAAGCAAATCGATGGTATTTAAAAGCGTCCGTCGCCGTGGCATAGTAGCTAGAGTCCCTAACTTCCACTTCGGTGACCCAGGTTCGATACCCGGCGAGGTAGGGGATTTTCAAATCTCCACTTTGGGTCTGTGTTTGTATGTATGAATAAAGTAATAGATTCACAAATGTAAAACAAAAAAAAAGGAAGAACAGTGTAAACGAAAGAATGCAAGAAAAATAAAACAGAGGAGGATCAGAAACAGGGATGCTAAATGTAATATTATGTAGTGCGAAGTCTAGCTACATATGGAGCGGGAACCTGGAAACTATGACAAAATTTTCGTTCAAAATTGTTTTAACTGCAAATGGATTTCATACGACGTTCTGCAAACCACTCTAAACTGAACTGAATAATAAACTAAGTGATTAGACAACATAATAATAAAGAAACTCAATTATAGATTTTGTAAAATACAGGCAATGCAGTGGTATGGGCATGTAAAAAGATTGGATGATGAAACTTTATCAAGAAGAGTTTTGGATTGGATTCCAGCGGGAAGAAGAGGGAGAGATAGACTGAAAATCCACTGGCTGCAGAAGATAAAGAACGCGATAAGTGAAAAAAGGATTATAAGACCGGGACTGAGAACATAGAGAGATTTGGAGGAAAAGAATAACAGTGTAGATCATTGGTGACAGGAGATGTGATAATAGTCTGTAAACCTGATTATGAATGATTTGTTAAAACTACTTTCTGAGATAATTAAGATTCTGGAGCATTTGCGTTGTGTAACAGATACTGAATTCCGTTTTAAGTCCACATCTCATTAATATGGCTTATTTCAATATCAGTTGTATAAATGCTACAATACTCATATCTTAGCATTACAGTTTTTTTCAGAGAGCAAAAATTCATAAAAGTTGTGTTTTAGAAGACTAGAAAAGTTACATATCTCGTAATATAAATAATCGCGATTAAAATTCCCGAAACCTCAAAAAAAAAAACTTCTGCAGAAAATAAAATGAGATATTAAATAGTATCATTAAATGAATGATTATTACCTTTAACGACTATTGTCACTTTCAAGCAAATCTAAATCCAGTAGATCTATACTGTCAGCTCTGTTTTGAAGGGTGAACCGAAAGTGCCTTTTTGCGGTTCAGTATAGTATATTTGTTCTCCTCCCTACTACAGAACATTTGTGAACTATGCCAATGTCCTCTTTTCCGTGTGGCTACCCCTTCCCTTTTCATCCTTTCTACAGCGCATCTCTACAGCGCATATCCCCCCTATTTGCGAACCTTTATATGCAGTGTACTCCTACCGAACATCATCATTCGATCAGCCTAGCAAGTGGCGTTTAGTTACATAAAAGTGGATTCAATACTGGAATCCAATTCTAACTCACCATGCAGTTAAGAAATTAATATGGTGGTCTATCTATAGACAAGTTGATTAAGACCGAGAAGAGGTCGATTTTGAGTTAGTCCAGCTAAGTACGGAAGAAGTGTTTCCTAAAAGCTTGGACATCTGTGTGAGTGTGGCATTATGTCTGGTACGTTATTTGTTTAGTTATTTCTACAAGCTATGCTTGATTGATTGATCAAATACCATCTTATGTTATTAATTTATTATTTATTTTAAATATTCAACTTGTTTATATTAAAAGCTTATCTTTTATACAACGCCCCTTTGTTATTATTCAAGTATAGTAGTTGCTCACTATCCTATAACAAAATCACTCACTGTATACATTTAGAAATCAGAATCTATATTTGTATGTATGTTCATCAGGGAAAGAAAGATGAATTAATAGCTGCCTTTCATGGGCCCGAGGCAGACTGCTTTCTTACCGATAACATCTTTGAATATCACGATCACATTAATAAATACAGCATTAACAAAACTCGATCCCGGACAAGTGGTAGCAGTAGTCTGGTTCTCTTATGCACTAAAGGTAGCAGTCAGCGTGGTTTTGGGTTTCGTAACCCCCACAAATGGTATGCAGACCGTGGTTGGTTTCCAAAAGTGCCACAAATGGTATAGCAGAGCGTGGTTCTCTCCCAAAAGTGCCACAAATGATAGGCAGAGCGTGGTTTCTCTACCCCCCCCAGCACAAAATGGTGCGCAGAGCGTGTGGTTTTGTATCTTTCACTTTGAAAGATAGGCTGTATTTTATTAACTGTGGTTCTAGTAGTATCGATTTAAAATTTTCTATTCAAGTTTCGGAGTTTTGGTTTCAAGTACCAAAACAAGGGTATAAACTCTGTATGGTCGTAAATGAAGTTTGGAATTAGAAAATCGACATTTTTTTCAGAGATATTACCCTGCGGACAACTATTTGTTTTCGATACTTAGTATTTATGTTAAAGTTAATGAAAAGCATTATGTTACGCGTTTGTATTGTCACGTAAATGATATTGACTCATCTTTCTTTATACGCAAACAGAGAGTGATTTATGCATACTAGGCTACGTTCGCTTATAGTTGTTTACATCTTGTGTTCACGGTACTTTGTAAACATGCCTAGTTGGATAGATGTAATATCAAAAGATAATCTCGTCCGAGAGTTAAGCTTACTAGGCATTGAAGTTGAAGGCGATGTAAATATACTACGTCAGCGACTTAAAATTCATATGAATTCTCTCTCCCCGGCTGAACAAACATTTGTAAAGCGTAAGTTTATTCTAGACGGCAATCGAAAAGTAACTTACAGTGTTGGAAATGTCAGCGTTATGGACATCTTTCTAGAGAGTGTCGATCTTAGTTTTTACGTGGTTTGTTTGTATATATATTTGTTTGGGATATTAGAGTAAACTGCTTATGTATATTGGTATATGAGCTGATTGTGCCAACCTTTTGGTTGTAGGAGTCGCTAGAGTGAGTTTCTGTATACGTGGTCCAGGTTTTGCTAATGAGACGCAAACTAAATTCTAAAACGAGGGTAACTAGAACTTAGTAAGCGTCCATGGACACGTTTTAAATACTACATGTCAGTTAAGTTAAACTATGTAATGCTATGGAGTAAATCCAAGCATGTTTGTAGTAGAAATATCTATATGTTAAACTAGATATTGGTATCAAAAAAAAACATTTTGTAGTATGGCACATGTTGAATTGCTATGTCTGTGGTTCCGTTTTCCTGTCTTCGCCTGTTTTTTGTTTCAGTTTACCCTTTCCTTAACATTGGCATTACGACGCAGCCTGGAATGTTCGGCAGTCGAGCGCTTGGAGGATCCGGCCGACCCCCGAGTGCCCAGCTGACCGACATAGTGGCTCTAGAACTACAGATTCCTGGAAAGCGGTGGAGCGGGATTGCGATCCGGCAATCCAATTATAGTATCGTCACCCGGTTCTTCACCTGGAACACCGCAGAGTTGCACTATGGGGACTGAGTCCAACTGGAGTTGATTTTCAGCGCCTGGATAGTCAACATGGAAGCGAGTGTGGTGATTGTGATATTGGGGACGATAGAAGATTTGTATTGAAATTTACCGCTGGAATCTGATAGTGTTGATGTGCCCCTCCCAACGTGGGATTTTTCTACTGGACATTACTTTGAAGTTTATGGACTGTTTCTTTTTACCCGGAGGGCGCAGGGGGAGTTATTGAACCGAAAGTGCCTTTTTGCGGTTCAGTATAGTATATTTGTTCTCCTCCCTACTACAGAACATTTGTGAACTATGCCAATGTCCTCTTTTCCGTGTGGCTACCCCTTCCCTTTTCATCCTTTCTACCGCGCATCTCTACAGCGCATATCCCCCCTATTTGCGAACCTTTATATGCAGTGTACTCCTACCGAACATCATCATTCGATCAGCCTAGCAAGTGGCGTTTAGTTACATAAAAGTGGATTCAATACTGGAATCCAATTCTAACTCACCATGCAGTTAAGAAATTAATATGGTGGTCTATCTATAGACAAGTTGATTAAGACCGAGAAGAGGTCGATTTTGAGTTAGTCCAGCTAAGTACGGACGGAAGAAGTGTTTCCTAAAAGCTTGGACATCTGTGTGAGTGTGGCATTATGTCTGGTACGCTATTTGTTTAGTTATTTCTACAAGCTATGCTTGATTGATTGATCAAATACTATCTTATGTTATTAATTTATTATTTATTTTAAATATTCAACTTGTTTATATTAAAAGCTTATCTTTTATACAACGCCCCTTTGTTATTATTCAAGTATAGTAGTTGCTCACTATCCTATAACAAAATCACTCACTGTATACATTTAGAAATCAGAATCTATATTTGTATGTATGTTCATCAGGGAAAAGAAAGATGAATTAATAGCTGCCTTTCATGGGCCCGAGGCAGACTGCTTTCTTACCGATAACATCTTTGAATATCACGATCACATTAATAAATACAGCATTAACAAAACTCGATCCCGGACAAGTGGTAGCAGTAGTCTGGTTCTCTTATGCACTAAAGGTAGCAGTCAGCGTGGTTTTGGGTTTCGTAACCCCCACAAATGGTATGCAGACCGTGGTTGGTTTCCAAAAGTGCCACAAATGGTATAGCAGAGCGTGGTTCTCTCCCAAAAGTGCCACAAATGATAGGCAGAGCGTGGTTTCTCTACCCCCCCCCAGCACAAGGGTACACAGAATATCTCAAGATTTACAGTCACAATTGTAGAGATGTTAAAGGATTGTGAATTGAAATTAAATTCCAAATCTGTGAGACAAATAAGATTTTTAGTTTAAAATTAGTTTTACTATTTTTAAAACCTAGTAGACAACTGGGATGTAGTTTCTGCACCATCCGTAATCTGCACGCATCATCCTTGATACATTTTATAAAGTCTTCAGCGGATGTTTGTTGATTATGTGAGAAAATTATAATGGTCAATTTTATAAGATTTAGTGAAACATCAGTTTTGAATCCTGCCGATGATGGGACTAGTACCCAAAGCGCTACAGTTAAATAACTAATAAAGTTGAGGAGACGGACTTTTCTGGTGAATATTCCATAAATTTATACTTCAAATTATAATGGATTCAACGCCATCTCCTCAACGTCTGAAATGTGAATCTTTTTGACATCTTAGTCAATTCTCTGTGGCTTAAAAGACTGTTCCTTTTTACATTTAGAACCTCGCTGCGGACGAAATCGCATTTTACATGATGGGCCCATTAGATCCCAGAATCTAATACACATTTAAAATCCTGTAACAAGTATAAAATATTGTTCCTAAGGGTTTATAACATTTTGTATACATTTATTGACTTTAAATGATCAAATAAAAAAAAATGAACACGTTAAAAACTTAGGAAATACGACGATGTCAAATCAGTGAAAGAGTAGTATTGTAAACTCTTAGGAGTATAGTCTTATTGTAGTTAACAACATGAAGGGAAATATATCTGATTAATAAAACCATTTTCATTGTAACTGAAAAGAAAGTTTGGAATAGCAGTGACAGTAAGTTGAAGTAATGGGAGAGAGCTGTGTCAACGCACGGCAGACGTTGTCACTTCTGATGCTAAGTGTAGGCTATATCGGCAATGGCGGTGCCATTTCCTTGAAAATTATTGAGACGTAAATTTATCCATGCGAATTAACTTTTATTATGTCGTACTTGTTGCACTGCTCTACGCAAGCTTACATGTCGTTTTATCTTCAAGTACACCAACATTACTAAAATAATAAACAGTGTGAGACTTGTGGAATAAAAGTTAAGTTGAGACAACCATTACATCACAAACACTATCTCACTGATAGTAGAGAACCCGGGAGTTCATGGCTGCGCAAATATAAACTCTCTACTTATGCTCATAGTGAGCTACTATTACATTGTATTTTACGTAATGTCGGTTTTTAATGTATTGTTGTGTATCTGGTGAAATTTTGAAGGCGTGAATCACTGGGGGTTTGTTTCAAACCGCCGAGCACTCGATGTGGACCTTTATTCTCAACATCTAGAATCAGTTCATAAAATTTTGAGGATCGCATGTTTAAATCCGACCAGACTGCTTACTGCATTAACAACGATGATAAAAATTCAGGAATTGGAAGAAATCGAACTGCTATCACACCCGACACACAGGATGGCTTTTAATTACACCGACAAACTGCAGGGACTTATTCCTGACTAGAAATGGAGGGGAAAATGCCATATGAATAAGTGTCCATAAATGCATCGTTGTCACGGTAGATGGCACTGACGGATGACATTATTCTCTCGGTCCTTTTGCATGACCTGCTAGATCATCGGACTTAAGCCCCATGGATTTTTACCTCTGGGTGCATCTGAAAAGTACTGTGTATGTTGAACCAGTTCCTTATGTTTATACCCTTCAACAGCGTGTCCACGTCGCCTGTGAGGCTATTCGGAGATAACCTGTAACATGCATCCTTGCCACGGTAGATGGCACTGACAAATGATATAATTCTCTCGGTCCTGTTGCATGGTCTGCTACATAATTGGACTTATGCCCCTGGATATTTACCTATGGGTGCATGATGAGCCAGTTCCTCATGTTTATACCCTTCAACAGCGTGTCCACGTCGCCTGCGACACTATTCGAAGAGAGGGCGGAACATGCGAAAGTGTGAGGAAATCCATGATACGATGTGCATTGCATCACATGGGGGCCACGTTGAACATCTGTTGTGACGTAGATTAGATTATGCTATATACTGTGTGCCGGAACGATTTATTGTCATTGTACGCATATATTTCATTTCAGGACACATGTTGTTAGGACTTTTTGTCCTTCATTTCCAGTCAGGAATCAGTCCCTGAAGGTTGTCTGTGTAATTACCGTTCACCCTGTGTAGCCCTGATCTTGTAACTTCATATAACCATCTTCTTCGATCGATGCACTATTTATTGCGTGAAATTTCCAAAACATTGTAAACATTGAAGCAGTAGAAGTGAGTCTTAACAAACTGTATTATATTTAGTGTCTGGTAGATAATAACCTTGCTGAAAAGGTGGCTCAAGATCACAGAATCAAATAGTCTCTACTTCGAAGAGTAGTTCAATTTCTTGTCAGATAACATTCCAAATAAACTTTCATTAAACAAATTCATTACATATGAGAGAGTTTCTGTATTTTTCAGTAATTACCGGAGATTCATGCCTCGCAAACATAAACTCTCTGCTCACCCATATCTGAGCTAATATTTTCCAGTCTTTCTCCCAATAAACCACCTCAAAAAATCATATTTACATATATTCTTCCATCTCGAAGTCAAATCACGGACACTGTTATGTACGGAAAGTACATTTTTCATTTGCAGCTCTTACGTCATCTCTCCCGAGTCATGCGTCAAAATTCTAGAATAGTGCTCATCCCATCCATCTTTATCCATTCTCCTTGCTTCCCCCTCTGCGCCGTGGATTATGCGTGGCGCAATTTACCCTCTTTCTCGGAACTCTAAAACACGAAGCTGGGCAACTGGTCGTCGCCAGGAGTTCGATCAGAGAAAGTCTACTTTTGTTTTCAAGTCCGGGAAGCCGGGGTAGGGAATCTGGGTGTGGACCCTAGCCCTTGGATGGACTGGATATATGTATGTACGTTTGAGTGTTATTACTATCATTTGTTGTGTTTATTGATATCTGTGTGTATTGAAATCATCGACAATTATGTATTTATTTTCAATTATTAATATTGTTTGTTTTTATTTAATCTATATATATATATATATATTCGTCAAAAGCTGTAAATGCTCAGTTCATTTGTTTTATTTTTTAACTTATCTGCCTTTTCTATATATTTTTTAGTTAAGTATGTTTGCTTGCTATTCAAACTTGCATTAAATAGCTGTCTTGTACTAAGTTCCTATTTTGTATATATATATATATATATATATATATATATATATACATATACAAGCTTTCTCCCATCAGTTAGTTCATCCTCCCTTTTCTTATTCTCATGATTATAATATTGTTTGGATTTAAGGGTATATTTCTATATGACTCAAAGGTATTTAGGTTTTCATGCTTATAAGAATATATGACTCTGACACAGCACAGAAAACATTAATCAAATGGGGCCCGGGCAAAGGTTTATAAAGTGTTATTGTTACTACGAACTACTAAATAAATCACGGGGATCCACGCATATATTTCCATATACTCGGTGCAGTTACGTAGGTATACAGGGTGATTCACAATATGTATTACAGATTTCTAGGGGTTGTAGAGGGAACTTAGTAGATAAAGTTTTGACGAGGAACTCATATCCGAAAACGTACCATTTTTATGTAAAATAGTTTGAAGATTGAAACACAGTGAGTTGATATCGCGTGTCTTGTGTTTCAAAATAAGTATTACAATTTTTTAGGGGTTGTATCACAAGTGTGGTTCTATGTGGCGACCCTGTTGTTCGCTGCAGAAAGTGTAAGCTGTGGTTTCTTTTTTATTGTGTTATAATCAATTGCAACGATTTTTTCTATTATATCCCGCAAGCGTCATCTGTTTACGTTCGTGCACTATATATGCAATCTGGAAGTCACATGCTTTCTAGGATTCTTACATTGGTGATACCTGAAATTGCAATATTCAAGGTATTTGTTAGATAGTCAGTTACTGCAAAATAATGCTCTGACCTGTTCAGAATATTAAAAAAAGAGGAGCTTCTTCTAATATGATAAACAGAAGTTGATAAATATCGAAGTGAAACACGACTGTGATTGATTGTAAAACAAAATTTATACAAACGTCGTTGGTCATTGACTCCCATTTGGGGCATGAGTCTCTATAATGCAATACGAAAAGTCGTTGTACTCTAGTGACTATTACCACAAGGTTATTTTTATGCATAAGCAGATTTACTTTATTGCGCGGAGATTGGTCAGATTTGTTCTAGGAAAATAAGTATGATATTTCACTCAAACTCATAGATATTGAAGATTACGAGTTAGAAATTGAGGCGCTCAGAATAATAATGGCAGATCCCAACCGATAAGGAATTTTGAGATAGAAGCATGGTCGTGCACAACTGCCATCTACTTATCATATGATGAAGTATCAAACGAATTGGGTTATGCTAAAGCTCTCATTTTCCTGCCTTAAAATTTGTCCGTAGTGAAAACGAACATATTCTCAGTGTAAAAATGACATATTCCAACTACGAGTGTTTTACTTTATGTCCGCTACACGTTCATGTTTCATTGTTTAAGTTACAAAGAAGTACAGCGAACAGAGAAAGAAAAATAATGCTACATACAATGACCTGGTGAAATTATCGAAATATAACCACTCATCTATCATTATTTTTATAACAGTCTTCGTCATGATGGTGTTGATGATGACGAAAAATGTGAAGATTTGGAAATAGAGCTGGATTAAGTGTTTCAAGGTGTTAAATGAAGGAAAAGTCAATTTTATACCATTTTTAAATTTTGTATATTTTTTGTTCTAATAAACAATATAAAATCAGAAAAACTATTAAACACAATGGTTCAAGCATTTGCACATAGACGTGAAATCCCTTAATTTAAATATCCAGAAAATATCAAGTCATCATGTAAACTACTTTCCACGTTATGGAAAGAAACAGAAAATTGCATTTATCTCAAAATGAACTTTGGTTGGGAACTGCCGTTATTATTCTAAGCGCCTCAATTATCACCTTCAGTCATCACATAATAAATTATCATTATATAACTAACTGTCGCTATCAAACACGTAGGTTCAAGACTGCACGGATTCAAGATCTTCATGCCGATGTTTTCCAAAATCCCCTGTGTAATTAACTTTCCTCAAGTCAAGGTTAATATTCAATACTGACAAAATTCATTGTTAAAATAGTTGAGGCGGAGAGTCATAAAATAAAATAAGTTAAAATATACCTTCTTCGGTAAAATCCGTCGTACTCAACTTATAAAATCTTTATGCATGTAGGCCTTTCGGAACATCCGTTCCATTTTCAGCAGGTCACTCTTCGCTAAAACATCCAGTATGATGGTTGATGCTGCTGGTCCTACTGAAAGCCACATTAGGAGCAGCAGCATCAACCATCATACTGGATGTTGTAGCGAAGAGTGACCTGCTGAAGATTGAACGGGTGTTCTGAAAGGCCTACAGGCATAAAGATTACATATTTTATAAGTTGAGGACGACGGATTTTACCTAAGAAGGTATATTTCAACTTAATTAATTTTAAGGTTAATATTATTCTCCCACCCACCTACTGGGCACTTTCTTTCTGATTCCTACATGATGTTTCAATGTCCCTCTTCCATTCCCTATTCGTGTCACATATTCTGCCCACCGCAGTCTACAAGACATAACTGTTCTTATTACATCTGGATTCATAAACATATCATGGAGTCCATTGATATGTAGTTTTCCCATTAACCAGTCTGTTCGTCTCTCTTTGATACAAACTTTTCCTAAGAACTTTATTCTGAAATAATATTTTGTTCTCTCTTAGAGTAAGAGTCTATGTTTTGTATCCCTAAATTAGTCCATCGAATGTACTAAAATTGTATAATACACTTGAAAACTTAATGTCATTCATACATTGTTCAGCATTACAAAAATAAACGTTATAGGTGTTAGGAAGATAGAAAAATGTAAACGTTTGGAAGAAAAAGAAATGCATTAAGAATGCGGAATGTCCTCTTAATTGTTTCATATTTATGTAAATAGGATAACGTATATATATAGGAACACTTCAAACGTAAGGACTTCAATTTACAAATAGAACAGAACTCAACACTATATTGTAGATATATAATCATGTTTTGTTAACAGACAGAAATAATTATATAAAATATGCAATTACGAAGTGTATCATATTGCAATATTATCTGAAAAATATGCAGTGATATAACATAGTAAGAAGTGAGAGTAAAAATATTAATTATTGATTAAACAACAGGTGCCAGGTTTGAAATATCTGAGCTGGAAAATATAATGGAGGTGAACAAGGATTTAATAAAATTGAATGAACTGAACGGATAAGTAAAAGTGAATTTCAACACAAACATGAGGAAGGGTATCAGAATAAGAATGCATAACATTGTCTCAAAATATGCCGCTGAAACAAAGAATTTGCCAACAAAACTACTTGAAGAAGCACAAATATTATTGTTTTCCAGATCCTTATGTGAAGTGACTGGAATAGACGGGATGAGGAATGTTGAGAACAGCAATAGGGAAAACCAGAGTTATAGAGGATACTAGAAAAATATCAAAATAAATATAGGAATAAATCTTAGGAATTTTCCTTCACGACATTAACGACAAGAATTATAGAACAGACCGAGAAGATAAAGAGACATAAGGCGATCACAAAGGAAAAAGAATAACCCATTATCCTCGGAAAAATTCTAGAGGCCTAATTAATAGAGAGCAGAAAAGAAATAATAATAATAATAATAATAATAATAATAATAATAATAATAATAATAATAATAATAATAATAATAATACTTTATTTATTCTGGCAGAGTTAAGACCATAAGGCCCTCTCTTCCACTCAACCAGTACAAATACAAATAAATATTCGACAAATATAGATATACACTATACTAATTATAAACACTTAAAGATACAATAAATGTAACAATGTAAATGTCATGTACAAACAACATTTTATAGGGTAATAACAATAATGATACGATAATAATAATAATAATAATAATAATAATAATAATAATAATAATAATAATATATAAATATGATACATTATACGGGAAACACCAATTAATATATATATCTTACACTGGATAATAATGAAGTCGAGTTTAGAGCAAATATAAATTTAGATTTCTTTTAAAAGATGCCAATGTCCGGCAGCCCCTTATTTCTTGTGGTAGGGAATTCCAGTTGCGAGAAGTGGAGATGGTATATGACATGGAGTGATGTGATGTCCTATGTTGCGGTATATTAAGTAAGAGACTATGTTGTGATCTTGTGTTTAAGTTATGGTTTGAGGATAGATACTGGAAACGGGATGATAAATAATTGGGAATCGAGGTATGTAGGATCTTAAATAGGAGAATTAGACAGTGCGATTTTCTTCTCTCTTTTAGATGTAGCCATGACAATTCGTGGAATAATGGAGAAATGTGATCGTATTTTCGAACATTAAATATGAATCTGATACACATATTATGGACACGCTGCAGTTTGTCCGACAATCCGTCACTTATGTCAGTTAGTAGAACGTCACAGTAGTCAAAATGCGGCATCACTAAAGTTTGGATTAAAATTCTTTTAAGAGTTGTAGGAAGAAAATGTTTAAGTCGCTTTAGGGAATGCATTATGGAGAAGATCCTTTTAGATGTTTGTTTTACTTGCTCATGCCATTTTAAATTAGAATCTAAGTAAAATCCCAAGTTTTTAACGACGTCGGTATAAGGAATTTGTTCATTATCTAATATGACAGCCGGCATATTGCCATTGTTTATGAGGTGTAATAGCCTTGGATGTCCGATAATTATTGCTTGCGTTTTGTTTACATTTAGTTTCAGCCCATATTGTCTGGACCATAAAGATATATGCCTGAGGTCAGTGTTTACTTTGTCAATACATTCATTAATTTCGTCAGGCCTAAAGTGTGTGTAAATCTGTAGGTCGTCGGCGTAAAGATGATGCTTGCAGTTTTGTAGTTTCTTGGTCACGTCATTAATATAAATCGAGAAGAGAAGAGGAGCGAGGACGCCGCCTTGAGGTACCCCTTTCCTCACCAAGCGCCAGGAAGAAATGCGATTATTAACAGAAACTGATTGCTGACGATTAGTGAGGTAAGATGCAAACCAATCAAGGCAGTTTACCGACAGATGTAGTGTCTTTAGTCTCGCTAGCATTAAGTCTATATCTACTGTGTCAAAGGCTTTGCTGTAGTCGAGTAGGACTATTGCGGTGAGTTTGCTTTTGTCCATTGAGTCTCTTATGTCCTCTACAATGTCAAGTAGTGCAGTACTTGTGTGATGTCCTGTTCTAAAACCAGACTGATGTTCATCAAGTAAGTCGTGTGTGGTGAGGTAGTCTGTTAACTGTGAGTGTATTATGTGTTCCAGTGCTTTAGATAAACAGGGAAGAATACTAATTGGTCTATAATCATCGAGTGTTGTGGGAGTGTTTGATTTCGGTGTAGGACGAACTAGAGCCATTTTCCAGAGTCTGGGATAAGTCCCAGTCATTATAGAGGCATTAAAAATGTGGGTTATTGTTGGGAGAATAATGTCTATTATTTTTTTGCAGGAGAGTTATTGTTATATTGTCTATTCCTTGTGCTTTATATTTAATACGTAATACTGCTCTTTTGGCGTCATCAGGTGAGATATAGGGAAAAAATAATTTGTCTCGGGTAGGTTGGGAATATGACATTAGTTCATCTATTGTCTGTCGTTTGTGTTGTGAGGTGTTGTCAGAAGGGATGCGGGTAAAATGGTCATTCAACTCATCTAGTGGTAGGTCAGCTGTTTCTACCTGTAGTTTATTTTGACAGAGGCCTATTGATTTAAAATTTTTCCACATGTCAGCTGAGTTGGACATAGATTGTGTACTAATAGTATGGGCATATCTTAGTTTTGCATTCCTTATAGTCTGGTTGACTTTATTCCTCAGATGTTTGTATGTCTGTAAGTCTGTCAATTCTTTGTTCCTCCTGTATTTCCTGAATGCTACGTCTCTCTCAATCATGAGCAAGCGGATATTATCAGACATCCAGGGTGCAGGTGGTCTGGTTATACGTCTAGTCTTGATAGGTGCGTGTTTGTCATACAATTGTAAAATCATGTCATTAAAATTTTCAACTGAAGAATAATTAAAAATGAATATCAATTAATTTACATAAAATCCAATATAGAACTTAGATATATTATATATGCGTTCGGGTTTTTAAAACACGACACGGCAACCCTATTTTAGGTTCAATATATTATTTACTTACTTAATCATTGGCACTATCGAAACCGTAGGTTAATGGCCGCGCGGACATAAGCTCTCCATACATCCCTATTCTGAGCTAATGCTTTCCAATCATTCCCTGTATAATCTACTTCCCTCAAATCATAGTTAATGTTATTCTCCCACCTCATTCTTGGTCTACCAACTGGGCGTTTTCCCTCTGGCTTTCCTACAAGAAGCTTCCATGCAAGTTTTCATTCCCCATACGTGCATAATGTCCAGCCCATCGCAGTCTACGAGACTTAACTGTTCTTATTATATCTGGCTTCCTACAAAGACCATGTAGTTCATTGTTTTGTAGTCTTCTCCATTCACCTGTTTGTTCATCTCTCTTCGGTCCAAAAATTGTCTTTGTTCTCAAATACTTGTAATCTCCTTTCCTCCCTTAAAGTAAGAGCCCATGTTTAGCACCCCTTTAATATAACTGGTAGAATAATAAATTTATATATTTTCAGTTTAACGTTTTTTGAAAGGAGTTGGGACATCAAGAGTCTCTGCAATGTAAAATAGCACGCATTTCCAGAATTGAGCCTGTGTTTAAATTCTTTGTGCATCTCATTCCTACTTGAGATTATTGTTCCTAGGTATTTGAATTCAGCCACTTCCTCAAAATGTTCCTCCTTTGACATTAGCTGTCCATTTCCATTATATAATGAACTTCTTCCTGTGACCATATATTCAGTTTTATTGACATTTACGTCCGGTCCTAATTTCTTAGTGTTACTCAATAGTGTGTGCGTGTTGTCCTTTAGTATCTCCTCGCTATCGGCCAATAATACCACATCATCAGCATAAACTAACAGCTTATTAATACCATTGAGTTGTAAGCCTTCCTCATTCTCTAAAGATTTAATGGCATGCTCTAGTACAAAATTAAATAGTAGAGGAGATAGTGCATCTCAACCCATTCTCGATTTCAAAAGTGTCCGAAAACTGTTTGCCTACACGCACCCTACTCTTTGTGCCATTTAGATACATTCGTATAAGTCTAACTAACTTTTTAGGAATTCCGAACTCCAGCAGGATACTATATAACGTCTCCCTCTTAATTGAATCTTATGCTTTTTTGAAGTCTACATATAGTTTATGTGCAGTACCATTATATTCACATTTATTTTCTAAAATCTGTCTTATACTAAAAATCTGATCTGTTGTAGACCTGTTTCTTCTAAATGCACATTGATGATCTCCTAGAATGTCATGAATATAGGGAGTAAGTCTGCTTACAAATATATTTGTTAGAATTTTGTACGAAGTTGAAAGTAATGAGATGCCCCTGTAGTTGTTGCAATCAGTTTTATCTCCTTTCTTATAAATTGGTACGATAATTGATTCCTTCCATTCATCTGGAAGAGCTCTTTTTCCCAAATCATACTAAGCAACCAGCGTATCTTGTCCAATATTACCCATATTTACTTTATGGTACGAATGAGATGAAATCTACTGTACAATGATATGTAGCACATCAAGCATTCACACATGACTCATACCCACATTTACTTTGGCTGAGCCAACGAGGGGCTATAACTTACCCTTTGGCCCTATTCAGCTCTACATTGACTTACAGGCACGGAGTCATGAGGAAATATATGGATAAACCCCATTAGATCAGCACTGCAGTGATTCACTAAATGAGACTTTTTCTTTATCAGATGAGGTGAAAAATTATAAGAAGTGACATGATGAGGAGGAGAAGGGGAATGTAAAGTGTTGGTGGGATAAAATTTAGAAAACGGGAAAACCCCAAGAAAAATCGGAAATTCCCTCTAGTGGCCGGACCCCTCGGGAACCGCCAGGATTCGAACGGGTCAGTCCCGTTCCATAGCCATGCATTCAATGTAGAATTTACTTCCAACATCCTTTATCCGATATTACCTAAATTTTCCAAATATTTTATACATAAATATAAATAAAAACTGATTTCCACGCACAAGTTAATAACGACTGCATAAATGTAACAGTTCTAATGGTATATGGAATGGCATATATTGCTAAAATTAATATGGTCAACTGCATATATAGTGCAAGTTTTTTAATACAGAATCGTTATTGAAAATGGGAAAATGAAACATTTACTATTTACTTATGAAAGCTTTGGCTACATTTATAACAGTTTGTTTTACATTTATGGTTATGTACATATTATTATTTATTATTATTATTATTTATTATTATGTTATTGTATAAAATGTTGAATTTACGTAAAATTTATATTGGAATATATATATATTTTTTAATCCATTATAATTAGTTTACTGTGTATATAAGCTATATTATATGTATTTGTACTTTTGTTCTGTTTAAGTGGAAGAGAAAACGTTATGACCTTAACTCTACTATAAGAAATAAAAATATTATTGTTATTATTATTATTGTTATTATTATTATTATTATTATTATTATTATTATTATTATTATTATTATTATTATTATTATTATTATTATTATTATTATATTTGCAAACCATAAATATCTTTCTGTTTTTTGAACAAACTTTTATATCAATCCAATAACATTCTTTGTTATTTTTTTTATAAACACTGAAGTCGAATAATGCACAAATATTGGTAACAAATCATTTGAAAAATTAAAAGGAAACAAATCCATCCAGTAAAGCAACACAGAACGTGGAGCAATTTAACGTTATAAATACAGTGATATATAGCATTCCAGATCATCTTAAACGTATATACCTAAGGGAGGATTACTTACTCCCAGAGCGCCACTGCGCTCACACAAACATTGCCGTCCTGAATACAGTTAAAGAGTAAACGCAAATTAGTTCAGTGCCGTGTCTTTCAAAATGCGTAACTTGTAGTATACTGTAAAATGAGTTGTACTTCACTAATATGACTACATGTCACTGAAGTAATGGACATTGAATTGATAATGTTCTCAAAATATTTCGAAAGTAACTAGTATGCAACACATGCAAATAAAGAAAGTGTTAAATTAACTCCTTAAGGCGGTTATAGTCATCCTAATATAGCGCACCTTGCAGTTAGTATCCAAATTAACTTGGGGAATGAGAAGTATATTTGCATGGGGATGATAGATGTGTTATTGCATGGTCGAATTTGGGGGGGAGGGATGGTCCATAATTAAATAAGCGAAGACGGCATTAAACAATGTCCTCTGTGTAATGAACGGGAAAACTATTAAAATATTATTGTATTTTGTAGAGATTACGGTTCCTGCTGGAGCTCGGATCGTGGCAAAGTGGCGTGGTACGATCTCTTAAGAGGGCTCAAGCTCGAAGTGAAAACGTGTAAGTTTTGGGAACAATAAGGAAACTCAGGGATAGAAAAGAATGGGGTTCAATAACGAAAAATGTGTTAACAATAATGGTAACTAGAATATGGCATTTCTTTGCATCTTGAATACTATTATACACAAATAGCCAGAAAGTTGAACATCCTTTTAGTGCATTTAGTGTGTGCGAGGGGGGGATGGAAATCATGCTTTCGTGGGAGTGTGTGTGTGTTCCTTTTAAGTCTGTTTCTTATCTAAAAATTTTAATTGTAGAAAGTTAGAGATGTTATACTCGTGTATATATATATATATATATATATATATATATATATATACACACATTATCTTTTTCATTAATGAGCGTACAGATGCGTGTCATTGTGTATGTACTGAAGACATAAACTTTTCTTTCCAGCATTTTATACCTTTTTAGGTATATGATAGGTGTGTAGGCCTAAATACTGCAGCCATGTAAGGCTTTATTTACGTATTCGTATACCGGTATATGTTTTTTTTTTATTTGTGGAATAAGAATTTGTACGTTCTGTCCAATCTTCTAAGAGAAATACAGAGATTTTGGCACCCAGTATGTAATACGGCATATTACGTGGTTGGTGAAAGTCAGTCAATTTTACTTAGAAGCCTTTTTGTTAGACATGAGACTCTTTTTGAGCCTGAAAATCTTCATACTCGGCACCACGGCTTAAGGTTCCTTCTCAAGAACATGTTACTTGGGTATTTCCATCCTGAAAAAAATCCATCGATCCTAGCCGAAATTAAACCAGCTACCCTCGGGACTAGAGTCACGGGACATAAAACATGAATACTAGATAACCGTGGCCGTTAAATGTAGAAAGTAAAAGTGCATTTTTTATAAAGGGAGATTCTTCGGAAACAGCAAACTCTTCAGTCAAAAGTTTAGGAGTAAGCCATTTGACCTTTCATCCGTTTCCCAGATGTTAGAGACAAACAAAATGATAATATAATAATATAGTCGACTCGTGTTCAATTCTGGGTCGGGTCCAGAGATGTGATAAAGCCTCTATATTTTAGAGGTGTGTGAAAAACCAGGGTTGCCGGCCAACCACGCCAGACGCACCGTCGCAAGGAGGGGAGGGATAAACGAAATAGATGAAGAGAAAATCGTTGAATGAAATTTATGGCAGGGGAAAACGGGAATAAACTGATCAAGTTCCCCCATGAAACCTACACCGAGACTCGATTTCAAGACCCCAGGGTTGCGACGCGATCTCTAACCGCGTGGAGCAATACGGCGGTATACAAACCACAAACATAAGTAAGGTTTAACGTGGATTATCGATTACGGGACAGATTCCTCTAAATGGACTAAGATACTGCCAAATTCTTTAAGTTTCAAGTCCATAACTATTACTACTCCAGTATAAATTTTTAATTCATAAATAATAAGGTATCTAATCCTAGAAAAATATTATTTCAATACGAGTTGTATTAACGTTCTGTCTGGCTCTGCAATATTTGTACCATAACAAAACATGCACTAAATGCGTATTGACAATCCAAATTGGGCGCGACAGAGTTTCCTATCACCACTTAGAGCAGCTATTCAGATGCTACTTTGAGATTGGGTATGGCTAATCTCAGGTGCGTTTATACACAGATTTTGCAGGAAGGTTCGATCTGTAATTGCATTTTGCGCTTTTGATGCCAACTCGCTATATCCTTGCTTTTACATGGGTAAATTCCCTCCATGGTATATTTACCTTTTCATGGTGGAGTGGCTTGCGAGCTTAAATGATCGCGAGAGCTATGCCGGCGGTAGCATTGCTGCCAATAAGATTACCCATGCCTGACTGGTCGAAGGTGATAAGCTAGGCAAAAAAAGTACCTTGGTCGAAAGAATGACGATTTTTCCTCGTAAAAATACAGCCGTCAAGAAATGAGGACATGGGTTCCACTGGGGTAAAATTTTCCGGAGTTCAAATAGACCCCCATTCGTTTCTCCGGACGGGGGCTACTTCAGGGAACCCACGCCAATGGATGAAACACAGGGACATGTTCCTAGGAACATGGAATGTTAGGACATTATACATTAGCTCAGGATAGGGATGTATGGAGAGCTTATGTCCGCGCGGCCCATGAACCTACGGTATCGATAGTGACAGTGAGCTAATTAGTCCTTTACAAACACCAAGTTTCTGCTCCATATGTTACCAGAATGTTTCTACCTTTGCATATAAGCCTATAAGAAGATGCGAGAGTCATGCGCAAAGTGTGGGTGAATAAACGTGATCCAGGTGTGAAAACAAGAAGATTATCATAAGTAATGCAACGAGTGATTTCCAATTTATCTAGTGAATTTGGAAATCAAGAGTGTCATTTGTTAGGACTATTTAACGAATAAAATTAAACTGTTTACTCGCAAATCATTATTTAAATATAGTTATTTTAAAATATTGATATATTTAATGTAAACGGCGATGTTTGAATACAAAAAAATGACAAACGATTGTTACGCTTGTTCATCACTGCAACCAGATCATATTATTTTATTGCCAAAGGATCGCAATATTGTAAGAATGCACGCTAATGGAGAAATTTATAACCAACATTATAGGTATTAATTTATTTCTGATGTCCTATGAGGTAAATATGTCAATTACATTTTTCTGCAATGTTATTTCCGGGGAAATAATTCGTTTAAGAAAATGAAAACTGTGATTTCTTTTTTTATGATACGTATAATCAATTGCTACAAATGTTTTTATATTATCTCCCGCAAGCACTCCCAGCTGACATTCGTGCACTATATATGCAATCTGGTAGCCGTATTTCTTGGAGAGTCAGTCACTGCAAAATAATGTTATGACTTATTCAGAATGTTAAATGGAGGAGCTTTCTTCAATATGACTATTTAACTCATGACCCAAATGGGAGTCAATGACCAATCATATTTAAATTATTTTTTATTTACAACTAATCAAAGTTGTGTTTCACCTAGAATTTACCAACTAATGTTTATCATAATAAAGAAAGCACCTCCTTTTTAACATTCTGAATAGGTCATAGCATTATTTTGTAGTGACTGACTCTTTAAGAAATTCGGCTACCAGATTGTATATATAGTGCATGAATGTCAACACATAGCGCATACGGGAGTTAATATAAACACATTTGTAGCAATTGATTATACCACCAAAAAAGAAACCACTGTTTGCTCTTTCTTAAATTTATTTTTTCCCAGAAAAATATAATTGTCATATTTACATCATAGGACATCAGAAATGAATTAATATACAGTTTGATGTGTTTCATTTTTTCTCCACTAGAGTGCATTCTTACAATATTGCGTTCCTCTGGAAATATATAATATGATCTGGTTGCAATGATGAACAAAGAAGCAAATCGTTTCTCATATGTTTTCAAACATCGCCGTTTACATTAAATATATAAATATTTTAAAAAAATAACTATATTTAAATAATGATTTGTCAGTAAACAGTTAAATTTTATTCGTTACATAGTCCTAACAAATGCCACTCTTGATTTCCAAATTCTCTAGATAAATTCACTCCTCACTTCGTGAGTCGTAAATTTATCGATAATTTGGAAATCACTCGTGGCATTACTTATGATAAACTGCTTTGATAAATTCGAGATGAAACACGACTGTGATTGGTTGTAATTAGAAAATCATTGAAATGTGATTGGTCATTGAATCCCATTTGGGTTAAATAGTCTAAGAATAAGTAACTCAGTAATAAAATAAATGATGAAGAGAGACAGTATTGTCAGAAAATTATTAGTCAGTAGAAAGTGAAATAGTGAGAAATAAATATTATGGTTTTAGAAATGTTGCGTAAACATCTGTGAAGTTAATTTAAATATATTCCACCTAAATCCTACGCGATAGCCATCCGTGACAGTATAAAGATATACGTATTATTACTGATGTAATAGTAACAATAATTATTCTGTGCAAGTGACTGTTGAAAACATTTAGCTTTGTTTCTAACTTTTGTTCAGGGCAAACATACTTCCATTACTGTACGGGCTTACCACACATTCAATTAGTAAACATTACCAAAAAGATAAACAGATAGCGCACTAAAAACAGAGCGTAGCTTTACTATGTAATGGATGTTAATTCCTGGACCAACAAAACCTCGGTTGAAGTCATTGCTGCAGTAGTAATACTTGTATACAACACAGCTTAATTGCCAGATAAATAAATTAGTTTATTTGTCAGATAATTGTACGACCCCTGTGTTTCTGTTATTTATTTGCTGGATAAATAATATTTCCTAACATGTGTAATGTAGATTAAAAGATGCATAATTAACAATCATTTAGGTTTACGAAACAAGTGGCAGAATAGTTTGACAGTATTAACATACATCAAAATCTAAGTTTTATATGAGCGAATTCCGAAGCTATTGAGACTGTTCTCATAAAAAAAGTATTTTTTTCTGATCTCCACCGATCCTGTCTAGTGGACATCGAAAATCATATATTAATTAAGAAATGTTTCTTGAGATTTCCGCGTCGAGGATTCGATGATGGCCTCTGGCACTGATTCCGGCGTTTCGACGAGATCCCGTATGCCATTATCAAGAAATTCCGAAATTTTCACATGATTACATTAGGCATTATTAAATAATTCATTCCTTGATAATGGCAAGTGGCATCATGTCGAAACGTCGGAATCAGTGCCCTGAGACCAAGCTTGAATACTCCATACTGAAAACTCAAGAATCCTTTGTTAATCGTGCTTATATATATGTGTGTGTGTGTGTTTAACGCTCTACCTGCAAAATTTTTGTTTCATCTTAAACAAACTTCGCATGTAGCAAAGTAAACAAGTAAGGTCGAGTTAATTAACCAGCAAAATTGGACCATTAGGTATAGGAGTTCGCCTAAAACCAAAATTTAAAAATCGCTCTAGTGTTTCAAAATGAAACTCAGTATATGCCATTGAAATAAACCGATGTAGATATTCTCCGAAAACAGCGAACCGATTATTATTGAATGTGGGAGCTTACTCTTCTTCTTCTTCATAATTTGTAGGATTTTCATCCTGTTTATTTAAAAAAAACCACTCCTCGGAGAAAGACGTATTCGCTGTTTATCCATCTGTTGGCTGGTATTCCTCTTGTTCTTCTCCCTTGCATTGATCTATGTTCTTTAGCTCTTTTTGCAAGTCGGTTGTTTTCCATTTTTCTATATGACCTTTCCAATATTTTCGTCTATCGGGAGCTTACGCCAGATCCAAAATTAAAAATTTGACTATACATCGCCATGTTTGGTTCGTCGCAATGTATCCATACGATTTAGTTAACCCTTAAATCGGCAATGTATCCTATAATATACATTAGTTTCATCTATTTCATATTATTAATAACACGAATAAAAAATTAATCGGTAAATATAATTTAAATTGGTATCAAATTACAATAATATGCTAATAAATAACTGACGGTTATGCATGATTTGTTTTTTTCTGCGTTAAAAAAGAGACATTTATTATTATTATTATTATTATTATTATTATTATTATCCTGTTTAAATGTTGTATATATATATATATATATATATATATATATATATATATATATAGTAGTTTGTATTACTTAAACTTATGCCTGCCTTTTTTTTCTTGTTTTTATTATTAATTGTTTCATGACCATTATTTTTGTATATTGCCTCTTTGGGGTTTTCGAAGAAATAAATAAATAAATAAATATAAGTAGGCATCAGAAATTAAGTTTCTCGAATTTAACAAAATAAGTATATAGTCTGTAAATCAGCAGAATGACACGATAAATTCGAGTTGGTAAACAATTCGCATAGTTTACGCAGTTAGTGCGTAACATATTTTTTGTATTAAGGATGGTGGTCTCGAGGTAACGTCGTTTCCTCATACTCAGTGTGCATGGGTTGGATCCTGGTCGAGACAAGTTTTCTGTGTTGGTTTTTCCTCACTTGCAAGACGAATGATGGGAACTTTTAAGGCCAAAATAGCCCCTTAACATCATTTCGTGATCATACAGTAATCTCTTTGTATAATGTGAATATGTGTGTCGTGTCTTATAAGATACTTGCTGCCGCATCGAGCAAATCCTTTATTCTTGGAAGCCCTTCATTTCATTGTGTGGTCGAAGGAGTATGTATGTGATAAATAGTTTAAAATCCTTTCTTGACAAGCCGTGTTACTGTAGGTCCAGGTGGCATGGGGACACGTAAAGGTACCTAAAAGGGAGATGCTAATCTAAGCATAAGGAATAAATATGTATTCATAAAATAACAAGAAATTAATAGAAAAGGCTACTCTTTCAGCCCCCTTTTTTTTTTTTTGTTCAACTTGATGACCGATGGCGTCATTAATATATTAGTTAGAAGATAGGTTACACTGAAGACGTCTTTCTCGTCTGCATTAAATCAGTTTTATTTTTGAATGTTGATTGCAATGTGTATACAGTATTCTACTTTTCTCAGGCATCTAGGTTTTAAAAATACAAAAGGTTTGTATGTTTTTGTTCTAGCTGTAAAACTAATTTTTTAAATACAGATGTTTACTTAAAGAGGGTAAACTGATTTTATTAACTTATTACTTTAATCAGTAAATATCCTGGTGTGACTGTATTGCTAAAATAAAGTAAATGCAACTCGTTTAAATATTAATTTGTTTCAGAATATCCATATGTCACATATTTTAGTGTTTTTCGATTTACAACTACAAATCTGGACGTTTTTGTAAGTAAATGAAGAAAGGAATGATGCTTAGTTTCTACATAATCCGTTCCGTACCCGTATTAAAAAATTTTAATTACTTTCAAAATATAAACTAAACAAAATATATCAGTAATTTAAATCATTGTGTTCAACATTATAATAATAAGAGAAATCTATACTTTTAATAATCACGCTTGAACACCGTTGAGCTTAAAATGATTTCAATTATAAAAAATGTGTACCTTATAAAACAGTCGTCCTCAATTATAATCAGATTTGTATAATTTGTATAAAATATTCAAACATTTAAAACAGTACCATAAGAATTCCCGAGAATAAAGCATGTCTTAGAAAAGCTTTGAATATTAATAGTGTGACAACGTATATAACATAAGTTATTATAGTTGATGACGACTGTTTTATGAGGTACAAATACATTTTTATAATTGAAATAAAATAAATATAGGCATACACATTTGAGAAGATGCACATAATTGTTTATTTCATTTTTCGGGCACATAAATTGACTCTTATAAGAATATGTAAACTAAATAAAGTATAATTATTTGTAATAAAACGTTAGCCACAATTTTTAATTTGTAGTCAGACCCAATATAACAGTGTATTTTATTAATTGTTAACCGATTTGTGCCTAAGGGAATTTAAACCTGTAGCTTTAAATCTAAGAATAAACTATAGCAGTAGGAAAATATTATGAAACGTGTTTCATTTAAAGTGTGTTTAAAAATAAATTATTCTTATTTATCTACGCATTAAAGCTGAAAGATTTTTACGTGTCTTTTCACTTCAGTTCCGAGGTACGATCATGTCTTTCAATCATATATGTAGTCTTAATAGTGGTATTTTCTCTTTGGATATCCTGTCTCAAACTCTCGTCACTAATTTAATTTAATGTTTTCCATATTTTTGACATGATCATTCCAATTTAATTTTTCACCATTAATCCAATGGCTTATTGGTTCAAATGTCTACAGTTCGTTAATATATGTATATACATAGGCTATAGTGTTCTGCCTAAGAGTAGACATTTTACTGCAAACGCAGCATTATTCACTCTTTCCTTAACTCAGCTTCCTTTTAGTACCCGCATACAAACAATGTATTTTAATATTGTCTATTATCTGACATTTTTTTCTGCCTGTAACCTTCTTTCTGTTGACCATTCCTTCTAGGGCGTCCATCAGCAGGCAGTTTATTCTTAGCTAGTGGCCAATTCAATTTATTTTCCTCTTCTTTATGAGTTCCACCATTGTTCTTCCTTATTCCACTCTGTCTAGCACATTATTATGTTTTATTTTGTCTATCCATTTTATTTTCTCCATCCTTCTCCATATCCACATCTAATAAGCTTCCAGGCCCTCTTCTTATTCCGTCGTAATGTCCAAGTCTCTGCACCATACAATGCTACACTCCACACAATACACTAATTATTTTGCCAAAAGTCCGCAGAAAACACTTATCTTCTTGCTAAAATATTATTTTGCTATTGCTATCCTCTACTTTATTTCTTCACCGCAGTTCATGATACTACTGATAGTACATCCAGGTATTTTAAGCACTCCACTTTCTCAACTTAATCCTCATGTTTATTCCTTGGTTTCCTTCCTATAATCATGACCTTTGTCTTATTTATACTTATATTTATTGCATAATCCTTGAACTTGTAATTTAGCTCCATCAGCATGTTCCTCAGTGTCAAAGCATCTTCTGCTACCAAAGCCATATCATCAGCAAATCATATGCACATAATTCTCCTTCCTCCCATGTTTACGATTCCGTATCCCTGAAGTAGTTCTTCATTAGGTCTTCAAGGTAGATGTTGAAACGAGTAGGTGATAGAGGACATCCTTAACGTATTCCCCTTCCCATTTCTCTCCCCTCTCAAATTTCTTCTCCTATCTTAAATTTCATCCACTGTTTCACATAAAGATTAACGCCAATTTTCTTCAAGATCTTCAAAAGATTATTCCCACCCAATCTGTCAAAGGCCTTTTCCAGGTCAACAAATACTGCATTAACTTCTTTATAGTATATATATAAAAGCACGAGAATATTTATCTCTCAGCAGTTTTTCTGTGATTTCTTTAAAAAATTCGGCTATTATATTCAACCGTGCCACCAGTGGATATTCGATAGGATTTTGTTGGCCAATATGATAACACATGTACCCACTAGCGCCAATTGCCTATGTGTTTGCTCTCATATAAAGGGATTCTAACCCTAGTGTCCACTTACATTAGTGGGTAAATTAGGTTGAGAAATGTGCGAGTTAGTACAACAGATTTGTTTACCGTTCACTTGTTTATTAACGGGCTTTCGTGATAAATTGGCTACACTGTCTGAGCAATGACTAATACACATTTTACATTGTAGATATGCTTATTTCATGTTATATTGAGTTTAAATTTGTACTTTATTTTAAGACATTTTTCACATTTTTTGGGGAAACATTTTTTATTTTAATTTATGTTGGTGGCATGGTGGTATAGAATCTCCAATCTTTCACACCAACTTTACTCTCCACCTTTTGCTATAAAGAGTCTGTCATCGAACATTGCGTATTATTTCTAATAATTTCAGTTGCGTGCAATAGTCAGAGCTATTAACCCAGCTGTATTACGAATATATGACTTATGATATATAAAACTTACTGCCTTGTATTTTTTTGTTAGATGCGGTAAATATGGAGTTAGCTTGCCTTGTTACACGAGGTCATTTTTCTCGTTGAAAGGTCTGCACGAAAATGATCCATTATATAAATTATAAATTATATAGTCATTTACATTCATTTTTACTAAATTGACAAATCACATTTAAAGTAACACTTTAAAACGTATTAACAACGTATTTAATAGAACCCAGTGCCGATATTAAATTCAACTGTTGCTTTCCAGAAATTATATATACTCGTTCGTAATAATTCAATTGTTATTCAGATAATATAAAAAAAGCTTCTTAAATCAACAGGTTAATATAGCTGACAAAACGTATCGCACTATTTTATTTATTTATTTATCTATTTATTGTATCTCGTAAATATATAACTACCGTAACATACATAAAATATTGTAAATTAAAAAACGCAATTTCTAAAAATTCTATTATTGTGGAATTAGCCCTTTCCAAATCAGCCAATCACGTTATGTTTCATGAATCGATAAGTCGAAAGGTTATTCGACCTTGTGTATACTTATTCAAGTTGTGACGTTTCTGGGTTCAACTAGCTAGTGTTCAATAAAAAATCGATGGATAAGACACAAGTTTGTCTAGCGGGTATTCGCTGGTCTAGTGTGTGTTTTCGCTGGAATAGCAGGCAAATTCATTTAGTGGGGTTATTGCTATTTCATCTGCACCAAAATAGCTGGTGTTGATGGGGATGACATAGAGGAAACACTGTTTTCCTCTATGGAGATCATTTGAAACGCAGAAGGCTCCATCAAACTGAATGTGATTGTCTGTTGGCACGGTGGAAGTTTTGAATTTTGATGTTCACGCGTAATTGATTTGAATTAAATTTGGCAAATGTATCATTTTATTTTAATCCGAAATTATTAATATACTAATTACCCCAGCAGTGCTGGGGTAGCTGGGGTGGAATGCACGTCACTGAAAAATTTACTGCCAAATTTTGTACTAATAAAATTAGTAATAAAACTCTATTCAGGCATCAGTCACAAATATATATATATATATATATATATATATATATATATATATATATATATATATATATACATAATTATGTACCGTGTATTTTAGTATTGAGAACGCTCCTAGTATGTATAATCCCCTCTATAAAATAATCACAAATAAATCAGTACTTCATCCATGGCCAGTAACAACTTAATTCAACCAACTGTTTGCTGATGATGGGACTAGTTCCGAAAGACCTACAGTAAATTAATACTTTTACCAATTGAGAAGATGAATTTACAAGGTAAAGAGTTAAAAATAGGAATGGTTATATTATCCAAATTTATGTTCATATTAACTTATAATTTTAGCGCTCTAATCATATAATCAATAATGTACACAATGTGGGACTTAATGAATTTCCATGTCTTATTCCGCTAAATTAAAACTGTTATGATGATTTCACTTTTCTTATAACGATTCTATATAATTATCACATTTCTCTGATTACTGGGACAAGGTACATAGACTAGTATTTCTTGAATAATAGAGCCTTACAAAATGTTTAATTATAAGTACACCCTTAGACAAAACAAAAATGTCATCTGCAGATTCTATCAACCGATCGGGGAACTTCGTGAGCGCTCGCCGTATTCTCATCAACACGTTTCCAGTAATTGTACTGGGTTGTTTGCTAGTTAACGCAGTGCACACTCAAGGATCATAAAAGAGAGAGCTTGGCTTAGTGTGTTTCCGTGGTCGAGAGGTTTAACAGACATCACCTGCGTTCGTAAACTCGCGGTTCGATTCCCGTTCTATTTGTTTTTTAAACTCAATGTTAGAATAGCATTTAGCCTGTAATATAGGTTCATATTTAATTTTATATTTGAGTTTTATGCCTTTAATGCGAAACACAAAACACACAAAAATATAAATTAAAATATTCTTCTAATAAATAAATGAGAAAAGAAACTAATATCTTCTAAAATGAAAAGTTTAACAAAAACAATATCGGGTGTAAGAACCCTCAGAATCTATTACCGCTCTCAATCTGCGGGGCGTTAAGATTGCTTTCTGCCTATGTCATTGTACGTGCGTTGAGCCATGGTAAAATTCGATATGATTCATTATAAACAAACTTGTTAGAGGCTGTTGCTATTGCGCAGACATCTGCGCATCACAGTGTATTGAATGCAATACATTGAAATTACCTAGAACAAACCCTGGATGTGGTAAATATAATTGTTACAATAACAATATTAACATTGATTTAATTCAAATGTCAAAATAAAATGTTGTATTTAATTCATGTAACATTTTAATACAAATATCACGAGAAAAAAAGTGCACAATTGAGGACGCGAACCTACGACCTTCATTAACAGAAACTGCATGCTTTACCGCTTACCTAACAGGACACGTAGGAGTGCCTGCAGTTCATGCCAAATAGCACAATAGCTCAGGGACTGAACAATTATGACTAGTTTCCTAATTTGAACCCAGCGCTGTGCCGAGTAGGACCTAGAAGATATGTGCGTCCAAGAGATGACTCATTTTTTGTCAAAGGATGTACACTTATCAGCTTCTTACAGAATTATTTTTATTATGTAGCTTTCTGTTCGTTTGCAATTACTTGATGTAACATAATTTAATAATATATGGTTTGAAATTTTAAAGTTAGTCTCTTACATAGGTTTAGAGTACATATGTGGACTCAGAGACGTTACAAATTATTAATGTAAACAGAAAATAGACATTTGAACATCAGCAATATTTTTGTTAACATTATGCTTTCTGATATTTCTAAACTATCTACTACTCGATATACAGGGATATTCAGAAAGAAGGAATAGACTTCTAACACTTATTTCTTCCAAACTACAAAAGAAAGAAAGAAAAAAAACACAGTTCTAACTTTCCTGGAAAGAGAAAATTTCGAATTTCACTATTTTATGAATTCAATATGAGCACCATATATTGTACGATAAATATCAAAACAGTGACTCATTTCTTGCCACACACAAATCAGCTAGTCTCTAGTCATCGAATTCACAGCTTCAACAATTCGATGTCGCATATTTTCAAGAGTGTCAGGCATAGGGCGGATAAAACAAGTCTTTTACGTATCCCCACAGACAAAATTCACACGGAGATAGGTCTGGTAACCTGGGAGGCCACCAGCGATGATGTTGATTTTCTGCTCCTCCTCTTCCAATCCAATGTCCTATTGCATTGCCATTTAGATACATACAATCAACATGACAAGCAACAGCGCCAATGTGGCCGTGATCGGAACTTCAAACTTTTCTCTTTACAGGAACGTTAGAATGGAGTGCCTATTTTTTGTACTTTGGAAGAAATAAATTTTTGAAATCTGTTCCTTCTTTCTGAATAGTCCTATATTTGCTGGCTTGTAATTATATTGGGTAATGGTAAAAGTCGGCCATTGATGTATAAACGTAAATGGACAAAAGTGAATGTTCGCTGTATTGTAACGGCATTTATATTGGTGATAATGTCGTTTTAGCTTTGATTCTCTTTTTCATTTTTACATGTCTATATTTATGCAGATACAAACATTGTTAATGTCCCTGAGTCTAAAATTCTGCCACAACATTATAGAGTTTGCTCGAGGGTATTGGCTGCGTATTTTTATGTAAGCAACTGATAGTCTTCAGTAATTATTTCTTTGCGGGGATTATTATTTCATTATAGTTCAAATAACACTGTAGCCATCTTTAACAATTATCTGGAAGAATAAAGGGAGGTAGAGAAGTCAAATTAACAATGTCTTCCATTCACTCATTCACTTGGACAAGTTTCGAACAATGTATTTTAGTAACATTGGTTTAATGGTTTTCAACGTGAATCCAATTAAGAACGCTTCGTTATTTAGCCCTCTCTTTCTGTTAGAAAGAAGGGGAAGAAGGTTTTTATTTAAAACTTGTGCTCGCTACTTCTTAATTTATTGAGCAATTTTAAAAGCTCAAGAGGATGCTAAAGTCGTAACGTAATCCTCTTCAAGTGGCACTCCCTTCTTTCCTTATTCCTCAACTCTCTATTTTCTTTATTATTGAATTAGAGATAAAAAAACTCAACAATTTTGAGATATATGCACTTCAACAGTATCCAATGAGAATCAAAGTTAATTAATTTTTTATGTATTTCAGTAAGATATTTGACCATAAATATTACTGGCATTTATATATGTATATAATTAAAAATATTCTTACAACTTAATATAATAATAAGTAACAACAACAATATTATTAAGTTATTAGGTCTTCTCTTCCACTCATCCTTATGGAAAACAGTAGCGTAGAATTTTCTATTGAGAAAGTGTATGTTATATTGCAGATTTTCGCGGATATAAGTATGAATATGAAAGTTTTCTTGGGTTTTCCGCGTCTTGGATTCAAGTTCGGCCTCTGGCCACTGATTCCGACGTTTCGGCATGACCCCACATGCCATTATCAAGGAATGATAAGTTCGAGTCTCAGGTTTAGGTCTTATATAATAAAACACATAGAGTTTTCGCTGTGGTCTGTTTCCGCAGACGTACACCCATCCATGGTTTAGTTCTTATGTTGTTAAATACTGAAAACTGAAGGTATTTAACAACATAAGAACTAAACCATGCATGGGTGTACGTCTTCGGAAACGGACCTCAGCGAAAACTCTATGTATTTTATGATATAAGACCTAAACCTGTGACTCGAACTTATCATTCCTTGATAATGGCATGTGGGATCATACCGAAACGTCGGAATCAGTGGCAAGAGGTCGAACGTGAATCCAAGACGTGGAAAACCCAAGAAAACTTTCATATGAATATATATATAATGCACTGAAAATATTTTAAACGAGTGTCAAGTTTCTATCAGCAGTGATACCTTTATATACTGAGCCGAACAACCCGATGTAGAGTAGGGAACGTACGAAAATAAACGATGTGAGGGAGCTAGTACAATTGCAGAGAAGAACTCGTATATTTTAATCCACAAATGTTAACCTCCTAGCCACCTCCAGTCTATAATTTTAAGCAGTATGTTTTGAAAATGAATAGTACTTCTGTTTGAATCCTTTCAGCCAACCCCTGACGTCACTGCAATAACATTAGCCCTACAGCGGGTTGTTCATCTCGGCATATAATAGTAAATTCAAAATGACATCAGTTAAGATAATAAATTAAAGCAGAGAAGAATTTTTTGTAGTAAGGTTCAATGGATAAGCACAAACAGTGATAAGTTTCTGTGATATGAGATATGTTGTTACGTAACACATACGATCTTCAAAGAAAAGTGGTTAAGCACAGGTAGATATTCGTACTATTTTATGTGAAGTGAATGTGATTTTCGTATTTATTTATTTCATAATTACAACTGTAATATTAAATTATGGGTCAATAATTACAAGTATAGGTACCTGCGAGAGAGATGTACAGACTAAAATTGCAATGGCAAAAAATGCAACTAAGACATTACATGGAATAATTTGCAACAACAATATTACAAATCAAACTAAAATCAAAATTTATGAGAGCATAATACAGAATATTGTGTCATATGGACGTAAAACTTGGTCTTTGACAGAATTACAAAAAAAAAAAAAATTAGAAGAGTTGAATTTGATTATTTTAGAAGAAGCCTCCAAAAAACAAGACAGGATAAAATAAGAAATGAATTCTTTTGGAGAGAAATGAATGTCACCATATCTGTTGTTAAGAGGATTGAAAATCAAATGCTTAAATTGTATGGTCATGTACAAAGAATGGAAAATGAAAGAAGGCAAAAAAAAATATATACTAATTGTCACCCCCTGGAAGAAATAAACAGGGCAGACCAAGATGGAAATGGAAAACCTATGTTAGAACCATAATGGATGATAGGAATATGGAAGAGGGAGATTGGAATAATAGAGATAAATGGAAACTGAAGATGGCAAACCTATACGTGGGGGAGTGCCGAAGAAGAAGTGAAGCAGAATATTAAAAGCGTGTATTATTTTTTCTACACTCTCTGAAGAGTAGTTTTAAGCGTAACATTAACTAGTATTTAATATTGGTATCACGTTGCTTAAATCATCTATCTTGAAGCTAGGATTTGTAGTGAAAGTAGTTTTGAAAATAGTAAACTCGAAGTTACTCGGGGACGAAGTAGAATAATATAATAGTGGTTTGTAATAAATACCAATTCCAGAAAAAATAACTTTCCTCATCAGATTTATGGAAGGGACAAAATTAATTATAATGGTTTCGTTAGTGCATGTATGGGATTCTGCATTAAATTCAGAAAATGCAATGATGGCAGCAAAATTGTTCATGGAAATGGGGAATATAGTTAATACTTCAGTTAAATGTATCATGATGTATTAATATTTAATATATATATATACATATATATACACATATATATATATATATATATATATATATATATATCATCATCATGCGATATCATGGCAGCTGCCGCCGTCTTCCGGAACCAAACGTCATTCCTCTCTGTCCATCCATTGATCTTCCTCCAATCCTCTGATATTCATAACTGCTTGTACCCCTTCTATCCAAGTTTTATTCGGTCTTTCTCTCTTCCTCCTTTCTATTGGGATCCATTCCATAACAATTTTAGGCAATCACTGCTCTGGCATTCTTTTGACATGGCCATACCATTGTAATCTTTTCTTTTCTATAATGTTTATGATGTCTGGCTCCTCTTGTACACACATAATTTCCCTTATTTCTTAGACCCATAATCTGTTATGGCAGTGAAGCTTGGACCACCAGAACTCAGGATGACCGTCATATTACAGCACGGAGATGAAATTTCTGCGACGAACTGCAGGTTGTAGCCTTCTAGACCACCAAAGAAATTCAACAATAGCCAGAGAGTTAAACATCGTACCTATATCTGAATACCTCCAAGAATATGGAAACAATTGGCTAGCCCATATTCAGCGCATGGATCGTCACAGAATACCAAAACAAATTCTTCACTACATTCCTCGAGGCAGAAGATCTATGGGTGGAACTTTTCGGAGATGACGGGAGACCGTAACAGGCCACTGGGCCTAATACTTGAAAGGCAGATGATGATGATGATTTCTTGATTTTGTATTCTATCCATTCTAGATTTTCCAGCTGATCTTCTTAAAACATCTATTTGTGTACTTAAATTTTTTTTCATTTCCCTGGTAGGAATTTGCCAGACTTCAGCACCATGTGTTAAAATGCTCTGAATTACGGTTTGATTTATTTTTAATTTTCTATTTTTTGTAATATTTTTGCTCCACCAAACAGAGTTTAAAGCATTTACTGCTTGTTTTGTTTGTGCGATTCTATTTTTAATTTCCACTGTGTTATCCCCTGAGTGGTCTACTTTTGTACCTAAATAAGTGCATTCAATACTAGGTTTTAGTTCTTTTCCATTGTTGAAATTTATATTTTCCATTTCTTCTCCTATACACACATATTTAGTTTTCTCAAATATATATATTAAATTCAGTGTTATTTGAGTGTGATGCATGCTGAACAAGTCCGAGTGCTTGTGAACAAGATAGGGAGCTGGAGGTCTGATAATAGCGTGAATGTATCCGATTGGCAGTAACTGACGTATCATCATATAAGCTTAAAACCTGTCACTTTAGTAACCGGCACTACATATACTGTAAAACATAAATTTGGAGCTGGTTCTTTTTTACTTTTTGTACAGTGAGTTTCACTCGACTTGCGGCCACTAGCGTGGACGCTGCGTGGGCAGCGCAAGTTGATGAATCAATGCTTGCAGTCACATTTCACGCTATCGGCCGGCCGTAGGTCGAATAAAACTCACTGCAGTATTCTATGCACAGTCCAATATATGTATGTCTGTAGTTTAATACAATATATGTAGGACTAATATGTAAGTAGTCCACCGCTGTGGTCTCGAGGTATTGTGCTGCTTTGTCACGCAGCGGGCCCGGGTTCGATCCCCGGTCGGGACAGTTTTTCTGGGTGAGGTTTTTATCGGGGTTTTTCCTCACCTGTAAGACAAATGTCAGGAAAACTTTAAGGACCAAACGGTCCCCAAAATCATATGGCCATCATCATCATCATCCTTCACCGGTCTGGAAAGCAACGGGAAGCTACCACGCCTACAATTCCATAGTAAATCTGTAACGCATAGTATGAAAATGCTATGATTGCAGTGAAAGACCTGCCCTCGGGCAGAATTACTATTGAATTGAACATGTAAGCCAGGTAGGAAAGTAGGAACGTATGTAGGATTTTTAATTAACAAAGCTTCTTAGCACCTCGGATAAGCACAATTTAAATTTAAATTTGGCTTTCATTTTTTTTTTTTGAGAAGCTTCTTAATTCAAGCTGTATATTTCTTAACGTCCGTCAATTTACGACTGGTTCATATAACTACTTTCTTTTCGAAATCAATATCCATCAAACACGGCCGCATTTAAATCAGGATATCTTGAAAGGAGAAGCAACCATGGTAACTACCAGTCCACTGAGACGACAAGAAGGTCACTAGTTCTCAAGTTTTCTATTAATTTTTACCATCCTTATTGAGTTACAAGCAATCGAGTTGAAGGAAGCTATATTTGAGAGGCATAAATATATTTCCTGAAACTCACCGTCTCCTATTGACCTTAACGTTGGAAATTAATAAACAGGGGAGAAAACCAGAAATGTCCTAAAAGGCAACCTGGTGACATTAGACAAAGTAAACAAATACATGTTTTTTTTGCTAATGCCACAGGTTGTCTTTTTTGTAAAAAAACAATTAACAAAGTTTTTCCTTTATCCAAAGAAAACATAAATAAATATGTCGTAATGTCATACATAGGCCCACTTTCAAATAAAATATCTAAACACTTTAAAAAGTTGAACATTAATGTGGCATTTATAACTAATAAAACTCTACAAAATATAATAAAAAACAATGAAATCAAAACAAAAAAAGAAAAATTATCAAGTGTATATAAATTGAAGTGTGGCACATGTGACAATGTCTATATAGACAAACTGGTAGACCTTTTATCTCTCGGATAAAGGAACACATGAGAGCATATAACAGAAATTTAGAAAATTCAAAATATGCTAACCACCTATTCCAATTTAATCATTGTTTCGATCCAAATTTTGAAATTTTACATATTTGTGATAAGGGTAAGAAGTTAGATCTTTTGGAGGCTGTAGAAATTAATAAATTTAAAAGTAGTAAAAAACTGTTAAATTCTCAACTTGATTTGAATGAATCCCCTTTGTTAAATTAAAAAATTTAAATAAATATTGTTGTATTGTTGCTCAGATCAGTTGGAACACAATTCATAATTTGTTAACATGTCTGAAGAAGGTACAGTGTACCGAAACAGCTGTCACTGAATTATATAATAAACATTAAAATCAAATAAAACTACTTTTATTTTCATTTAATTAATTAATTATATTAGTTTACACTATTTTGGTACAATGACGATCTTCTACTTATTAATTTAATTTAGAATTGTGATATTCACTCTTATGGGATTAGAGGTGCGTTTTTATTTCATATTAAATAGTCATTGTCTACGCATAACAACAGGAAACGATTAAGAAGCGTGCCCGCCAACCCCCTCGAAATAAAATTGTCGATACCTGGGAAGATCTCGCCCGGGAAGATGAGGTCAATCCTCATCGAGAATTCTTCCGCGACCTCATCAGATCCATGCCGAATCGACTTCGGGCTCTGGACAAGATATTAAGTTCACTGGTGTCTTCTTCTTTTTTTTTTTTTTTTTTTTTTTTTTTTTTTTTTTTTTTTTTTTTTTTTTTGCTTTTTTGTTTTCTGTTTATATTTTTTATGTGAGGAAGTAGAACTTTAACTTCCATATATATATATATATATATATATTTTTTAAGGCCAGGTTCAGTCTACCCACAGGAGTTGGGTATAAAATATTCAACACTTTCTTTCTATTAAACTAGATAGTCCAGGAACTCTGAAAAATTAAAATAAACACGCATTAATATTAACAAAAAAACAGTCGTACCTGGGATCGAACGCGAGGCACTCCCCTTGATAATGTATTTGACAAAGACTCAACCGTATGTGCTACGGGGACACGATGGCAGGATTAGGCCTAATAGCTTTTGCGATCTTGGTCTCAGAGCTGTATCGTGTTTATCGAAACAGCTTATGAATCGGTCATGTGCACGAGAAAGAGTTGATCCATTATTTTTATATGATCATGTTTTCTTTGCGGTCCGGAATATTTAAATAAGTGGCAGGGTAAATTATTTATTGTTTGGCCAATTTAAGGTTAGGATAATTTCGATTTTGTATCTACCAGTCACATGCAATTGAATAAGACTGTGATGGTCTTGTTAGAATTGACTCCATCAGCAAGTCCCAAAAAGTTAAACTGACATTACTTCATTAACTGATTAATTTATGAAGTTTTGTTTAAAGGGACTATATAAATATAATAATATCCAGAAGACATAAATGAAAAAACACAAAATGGTAAGAAATGTTATTTTTAAATAAATAAAGTATTTAAAATTAAAATAATCGACACATGAAACAAAAACCAGATTGTATAAAACCCTAGGTAACACCCGGCGAGCGGTGCTACGCCTAAAGAAATGAAAATGAATGTGTTCTTATGTTTAGTTGAATAAGTGTAAAATTAATAATTATAAATTTATATCGCAATTATTTTTAAATACCTCGTGCTGATTATTTATCCGTCGTTATCCGGGAATCTACTTATCCTGAACTTCATGGCATAAATGAGCTGAAAGACGAAAATTAATGTGTTTTTATGTTTAGTTGAATAATTAAGAGGAACAGATGTAGTAATTAGTTTTAGACACCCCGTGCTGATTATCCGACGTTGTCCAGGAACCTACTCATCCTGATCTTCTAGGCATAAATGATCTGTAAGACAAAAATTGATGTGTTTTTATGTATAGTTGAATAAGCATGAGGAAAATTGAGTGTCGTAATTATTTTTAGATACCCCGTGCTGATTACTCGGCGTTGCCCGGATATATACTTATCCCGATCTTCTTGGCATAAAAGAGCTGAATGACGAATATTAATGTGTTATTAGGTTTAGGTGAATAAGCAAAAGGAAAAATGATTATGAATTTACATAGTACTAGCTAATACCCGGCGTGCGCCTCAACGCTTAATGAATGGAAATTAATGTGCCGTTATATTTAGTTGAATAAATAAGAAGTAATATAATTATAAATTTATATTTTTAGATAACCAGTGCTGATTACACGGCGTTGCCCGGGAATCTACTTATCCCGATCTTCTTGATATAAATGAGCTGAAATACGAAAATTAACGTGTTTTATGTTAAGTTGAATTAGTAAAAGGAAAAATGTATATTGTAATAATAATTTTATGCCCCGTGCTGTTTACCCGGTGTTATCCGCGAATCGATTCATCGCGATATTTTTGGCATAAATGAGCTGAAAGACGAAAATTAATGTATTTCTTATCATTAGTTGAATAAATAAAACGAAAAATAACTATACATGTATATCGTTATTATTTTAGAATTCCCCGTGCTGATTACCCGGTGTTGCCCGGGAATCTACTTACCTCGATCTTCCTGGCATAAATGAGCTAAAAGACAAAATTCGTTATTGTGAGTTATCCGTAAGGGAATACCCGCCACATGCTGCTATGCTTGCACAGGAGTCTACGTAATTGTCTCGATCTTCTTCGCATCAATGAAAGACAAAAATTGTTATTGTGAGTTATCCGTAAAAGATAAATATATACTGTCACGGACTTTTTTGTAGAGCTTTTTGAGATATTCAATTCTGTGTACATTAATTGTGTTTATTTGTTATGGTTTAGGAGGATAAGCCATTTAAGCGTCCCAAGTACTACTTTTTTCACGTTTTCCACTGTAAACGGCGATTTTTAAGGGTGTGGATATGAGTATCACAACTCTCTTATAGCCTATGTTCATCCCGGGAATCTCCTGAACATTTTGCAAAAAGTCTCATCACAATCGGATCAACGGTATGGCCGCGCATAAAGTACGAACAAACAAACATTAATTTTTACACGCTTTATATTAGCTTGATTTATATCTGTCTATGTAACGGAATCTTTCAACACGATTATCACCCACTTAAAAACATTGGATCGACTTGAAACTTTGTATACTTGTAAAGAACCTATAACAATACAATAATTTCATAAATAATATATAATTTTTAATAGGTTGCGGACTTATCGACTTTTTATAGCATCGTTCTAAGAAATTAACATGATATCCTCTCGTAGCTCAGTTTCTAGAGCGGTGGATTGTAGTGTTATACAAATTCAGTAATCCGTAGATCGCTGGGTTCAAATCCGGCCCGGAAAATTTTTCTTTTTAAAAGAGTGTTACTTTCAGCTCATACTACAATACTATCGAATTTAAAAATATTTATATTTTTATCTTATTCTGTAAAATATTAATAATAATTTTGTAAACTTACCACATGGTAATTTATCCAAAAAATATGAGAAGGATACGATTAACTGTAAATATTTATCTATATTAAAATATTCAGACATATTATAATAATATTACAGTAATGATAGATAACAATAATTAAAAACTATATATATAATTATATTCGTGCCTAGACACTAAAATTTAGTAAGCAATTAAAGTTACATGGAATTCCGGTATATGACAATCAATTGAACTAAAATTTAAAAACAAAAATAACAGTTTCAAAAACTAAAACAACACGCTTTATTAAGGAACCGAACTAAAAAATGAAAAATTAATTTTAATTTCCAACACGCTTGGGATAAAATTAAAGTGGTCAACAAAAAATTCATCTCCAACACATCTAGAATAAAACTAGAGTTATCTACAAAAAAAAATAATTTTACCACCAAAAGCGTGGGGTGCTTTTTATGGTTTTTACGCTTTCTTCTTAGAGGCTTTACTTTTACCAATATCTGTTTATTATCAAATATATTAATTGACATAGAGCACCCCACGCTTTTGATGGTAAAATTATTTTTTGTAGATAACTCTAGTATTAATCTAGATGTGATGGAGATGGGTTTTGTGTTGACCACTTTAATTTTATCCCAAGCTCGTAGGAAATTAAAATTATTTCACATTTTTTAGATCGGTTTTCTAATAAAGCATGTTGTTTTAGTTTTTTTAAACTATTATTTATTATATATTACTAGCTAATACCCGGCGTGCGTTGCTACTCCTAAATAAATGTTAATGTGTTTTTACCACCAGCCGTGCGCAGTTATACTTGCCCGGGAATCTGCTTATCCCGATCTAAAAGTGGTTATTGTGAGTTATCCGTAGAAGATAAACATATGCTGTCGCGGACTTTTTTGTAGAGGTTTTTGTGATATTCAATTCTGTGTACATTAATTTGGTGTATTTGTTATGGTTTAGGCAGCGTAAACCATTTAAGCGTCAAAATAGGGACTTTATTTCACGTTTTCACTACAATGGGTGATTTTTGGGGGTGAAGGGGTTGTATATTACAACTTTCTTATAGCCTATGTTCATCCCGGGAATCTCCTGAACATTTTGCAAAAAACTCCTTCTCAATCGGATGAACGGTATGGCAGAGCACGCTTGCCCGGGAATCTACTTATCCCGATCTTCTTGGCATCAATGAAAGACAAAAATGGTTATTGTGAGTTATCCGTAAAAGATAAACATATGCTATCGCGGACTTTATTGTAGAGTTTTTTTGAGATATTCAATTCTGTGTACATTAATTTGGTGTATTTGTTATAGTTTAGGTAGCGTAAGCCATTTAAGCGTCAAAATCGGGACTTTATTTCACGTTTTTCACTACAAAGAGTGATTTTTGGGGGGTGATGGGGTTCAGTATCACAACTCTCTTATAACCTATGTTCATCCCGGGAATCTCCTGAACATTTTGCAAAAAAACCCCATCAAAATCGGATTAACGTAATGGCCACGCATAGAATACGAACAAACAAACATACAAACAAACATTAATTTTTATATATAAGATTAGATTAAAATAAAATAAAAATAAATCAAAGTGTTTGATCGCCTTATTACATAATTCTTGTTTGCATGTAATACAAGGAGGTGGTTCTCTTACATTTAGGACTTGGCGATGACATAGGCTTCAATAGGCCTGTAGTAATAGGAAGAGCCAGAGCAGTGTGTTCGCTCTGCAATCAACAGGTGAGAATAATGTCGCGATGAGACTAAATTTAACATAAGAAATATGTATCTGATTTCCTTTACGGCTGCGGGTGTTAATAGTTCTAACCAGAGACAAGTCTACAAGTTAGTTACGAGTGGAGGACGCACTTCCAGTATGATTTATTGTTAATTACGAAACATTACTCTAAAGCTATCAGTATACGTTCTAACTGTAAGATGTATTTGAGTATTTTTTAGTTGTATTGTACTTATTTTATTATCATTCATTTGAATGGCTCCATAAGGAAGATAGTATCATAGTGAGCAAAAAACCTTGTCGTAGATTACTGGATATCGGAATTGGTTGTGGTAAACATTCATTCATTTGGACTCGGGAATGTTCATTTTTTAATAAGGATTTGTTATCTTCAAGGGATATTTCATGTTCATTATTTGTGTTATATAATCGTCATCAAAACTTAACAAAATGATTTATAATACCGGTATTACTTATTTATTATTTTTTTCAGATAAATACAAATTATGTATTATTGGTGTTCAGCCCATGTAAAACAAGCCTTCACTCACAAGCCTCTAAGCATAGGAAAGCCGGACAGATTTAATGGGCATAGCCATAACAGATTTAAGGCTAAACGACTAGGAATGGCGGGCATTGTTAATATAGCAACTAATCGAAGATGAAAGGAGGAAAAAAGAAAAAGAAATAGCGAAATTACGACGAACAATTGATTTACAGGGATACATCTTGTTATGCAGTATAGTTTGAACAACAAGTACATGCTCAAGCAGGTGTTGCAATAATTATAAATAGTAAATGGAATCAAAATAAAAAATTATCTTATACATTTTATAATGAGAGGATGGTTTAAAATACCAACACGTCACGTACCAGTTTTAAGAATTCACTGCACGGAAGAGGGAAACAAATGAAGACATTGAGAAATTTTATATTAAATATGATTAATAAAGTGAAGAATACAGATGTAATTTATCTATATCGTGATTGGAATGCAGGTTTAGGAAAATTGCTAATTAAAGGTGTAGTGAATATAACCTATATGGAGAAGAAAGAATTAATAGGAATGGACAAATATTACGAGAGTTATGGACATACAATACATTAATGATAATTAATACATTTTATAAGAAGAAATAATCGGCCGCGGTGGATTAGTGGTTACGCTCCTTACGCGGGTTCAACACCGGCCGCGGTCGATTAATTTTTTTAGTATGGAAAAAATCCAAGAAGCAAGTCTTCAGGGAGGAACTTTAACTAAGCCGAGGGTCCCGAGTCTGAAAATTTTTAGGCCCGTAATAGATCCTTAAGCCTGTATAAAGAGGCCTCTAAGCAAAATTTACCGATATTAACGTCCTAGTAATACTTTAATTGCCTGTCAGATGTCTCATTGTGTCGGTGTTTTGACCGCAAGCCATCCATGACATATATGAGCAAATAAAGTAACTAAAAAAATTAACTTGGTATAGTAACTCCTTACAAAGGAGAGGCTATGGCTCAACAATGAGCTACGCCATTATAAGTAGATAAATAAGAAGAAAGACGTACATACGTTTACTTGGAGGAATAGAGATCAAGTATAGGTCATGCCGTTAGTTATCAAAAGGCAAGCGTTGCTGGTGAAAGATGCAAGAGTATAATGGATCATATATATATATACAAACCATTATTTATTAGTGACTAATGAATAGTGAAGTTCGAAACAGCACCTGCAAAATTACAGGGCAGATTAGTTGCAGTTCTATTCAAATGAACAAGTAGAGGAAATAAAGTTAAATAGCAAAAAGAAAGTGGAATAAACTTGAGTGTAGCCCGCACTAATAAAGTTTATGGTCTTTGGGAAAACCATCTATAAACGGTGCCGAAGTCTCAAATGTCTCAAGCCGTCTTAATGCAAACTATGTAAACAAGATCTTGAGATCGAGGTCAAGCTAACTGTCCGGAGAAAACATCTCATCGCCAAGGGTGTGAATGTTGTCATGATGTCAAAGATGTAGGCGTGAATGATGCAGCCAATGAACATATGTATTTTAATATTAAAAATACATAAACCAATTGAATGAGTGTAAAAAAAATATAAGTTACCGCCCTACAGATTCTCGGTAAAGGTGCTGATAGAAGTCTAAGTAAAATTAATTATCAGAACAGTCGCGATCTTGCCTGTCGGAGAGAGATAGACTCTCGCGATCTTGCTTTTGGCAAGATATATATTTATTCTGAGTCTCTATTAATTTTCTACTTTTCACCTAAGAATATTTACATACTTACTCACTGGCACTATCGAACCTGTAGACTCATGACTGCGCGGACATCCCTATCTTGAGCTAATGCTTTTCAATCATTCCCTGTATAATCTACTTCCCTCAAATCATAGTTAATGTTATTCTCCCACCTCATTCTTGGCTACCAACTGGGCGTTTTCCTCTGGCTTTCCTACAAGAAGCTTCCATGCACGTCTTTCATTCCCCATACGTGCAACGTGTCCTGCCCATCGCAGTCTACGAGACTTAACTGTTCCTATTATATCTGGCTTCCTATAAAGACCATGTAGTTCATTGTTATGTAGTCTTCTCCATTCACCTGTCTGTTCATCTCTCTTTGGTCCAAAAAATTTCCTAAGTACGTTATTTTCAAATACTCGTAATCTCCTTTCCTCCCTTAAAGTAAGAGTCCATGTTTAGCACCCATATAGTATAACTGGTAGAATAATAGTTTTATATATTTTCAGTTTAATGTTTTTTGAAAGGAGTTGGGACATCAAAACTCTCTGCAATGCAAAATAGCATGCATTACCAGAATTGAGCCTATGTTTAATTTATTTGTGCATCTCATTCCTATTTGTGATTATTGTTTCTAGGTATTTGAATTCATCCACTTCCTGAAAATTGTCCTCGTCGTTAGCTGTGTATTTCCAATATATAATGTATATCTACGTGTGATCATATATTTAATTTTATTGATATTTACTTCCAGTCCTAATTTCTTAGTGTTACTCAATAGTGCGTGCGTGTTGTTTAGTATCTCCTCGCTATCGGCCAATAGTACTACATCATCAGCATAAACTAACAGCTTATTAACACCATTGAGTTGTAGGCCTTCCTCATCCTCTAAAGATTTGATGGCATGCTCTAGTACAAAATTAAATAATAGAGGAGAAAGTGCATCTCCTTGCTTCAACCCATTCTGGATTTCAGAAGTGTCCGAAAACGGTTTGCCTACACGCTCCCTACTCCTTGTACCAATTAGACACATTCGTATAAGTCTAACTAACCTTTTATGAATTCCGAACTCCAGCAGGATACTAACTTCTCCCTCTTAATTGAATCGTATGCTTTTTTTAAGTCTACGTATAGTTGATGTACAGTACTATTATATTTATATTTTCCAACTAAGAATAGGCGATATATTACAAGTTTGTCCCAATTAAGTGAGAATAGCAGAGGTCACTTAGTCATTATCAAATAAATTACGGGAGAATATAGTCAGTTCCCGTTCGAAATAAAGTTTGGGCTATCTACACGGTCTAAGTTCTCGAGATCGTGAAGTTTGAAGGATCGCTCCAGAACACCTATTATTTCGAGAGTCTCAAGGGCGACAATTTAAAGTGAATTGATAATATTCATGTACATATAATATACGAGTGTGTACTAGTTAATTATATCAAAATATTATAAAAGTTGCCTTTAAGTTGATCGTGATTGTCCCCCGAGAACCCATTGATCTGCCGATGTAGGGAACGTGGGGCAGAATGGGGTATCTAATGTTTGATCCAATGTATTTTACATTATAAATAAGTAAAATTTTGTTCTCTGATATGGATATGTTCATTGGTATTTAATAAACAGAAAAACATAATCATATTACAAATTAATAAAAAATTCGGGGATATACATCCAATAAAACTAGAGCAAAACATTTACTCCGTTGTGCTCCATGGATGGGGCACAATGGGGTACTAATTTTTTATTTGTATTTTGCATTACTAATTAATAATATTTATCAGTAAACTTATAAACTATAGCACAATGATTCATTTTTCACAAAATACACAAACATGAGTGGCATCATCATCATCACTATCGACTCCAGCACAAGAGTTGTGAGCCCACTGAAGACAAGAAGGACATCTAATCCAGCCTTCTTCTGAAGAGTCATGACAGTAGAGACAATCATCTTCCTCAACGTCATTTTTGGCAGAGCCAGAATGATTTTTCGAACTAGGTAGGTTTAACCTGACTGCCTTAACTTTGGATGGTCCTGGTTTCGAGTCACTTTCTGGTAAAGCAAATCATCTTTTTACAGGCCTCTTTTCTAATTTATCCTTTTCAGAATGTTGCAGTGCACTTCTCTATGTTGATGATGTCAAAATTGCACTTTCGCCTCGATTTTTTTTAATTTACCCGCTTGGTCGGGGTTGGGAGCCCTTTGTGTGAATGGGTGTGTGAGATTTTCTTGGCTGGGCACATTGAAAATGCCTGTGGTTGTTGCTACGCCTAGATTTTCGATGGAAGGAAAATGTTTCTGACGTCAGATTTTCCTGAGGTTTTGGAAGTGTTTGCCTTGCTATTATTATCAGAAGCAATCTGAATGTCTGTTGTTGCAGGAAGGCAAGAAATCTGCATCATCTAAAAACATTCACATTAACTGGCCATATCCCAGTTTTTTTCGAAAAATCATTGACGGCTGTAGCCATTGTTGAGGCACGTACGTAAGCACTACCCGTGTCCGCCAGTTGGAAGGCAAGTCCTCGAAATTCATTTACACTGAGACCGAAGAGTTGGGCTTCCATTTTTTTAGGTATTCAAGTTCGGTTTCCTGCTCTTCACTAAAACGCAGGAGAAATTTCCATCGATTTCCTTACTGTGTAATCCACATTTTCTCTCTTTTTCTTCAGTGTCATTCCAGAGTTGTTTGAGGCACTTGGAATTGACTAGCTGCCGTTTTGTACACCATTGATCCATTTGTAACCGCATTAACGGCTTCTAACATAGACACAAGGGACAATTCTTCAATCTGTGTCTTATTTTTATAATTCCTCACCATTTTGAAACTACACAGAGGAAAAGAGTCAGTCAGTAATTTGAAGACCGCATGGGGCAAGGCGGGGTAGTACCCTGTCTTGCCCTACCCCATTCTGCCCCACGAACTCAATTATAATTTATGACGTTATGACCGGATTATTTTGAAACAAAATCTAATGCAGTAAACATGTTTACAAAGAAAATGGAATAATCTTTAACACAGTAATTGTTAGATATTATTCAAATGAAGCTTAGATGTATTTGCATGCACTGAAGAGAAGGTGTAATATTGCAAAAATCTCTTCACAACTGACCACACAAGCAAAAAAGTAACAAAGACTTCACTGATGGCGAAAAACTGATCTGTACAAGCAGCTGAGACATTACAGAGATACTTTTGAGAAATTCCGATATATCGTGCCACATACTGAGAGAAAAATACACGTACCCCATTCTGCCCCACTACCCCGTTCTGCCCCCTGTTCCCCTATATCCTATCGAGTTAGACCCCCGCACAGGAAACGTATAAGATCATACTACTAAAATATTAATAAATAATTTATATTTATCAGTAAAGGCTAAATCATTATATAATGGAAATAACTACAAGCGAGGATAATAATAATGAATGGGAAGGTCTAAAAATGAATGTAGAAAGTTGATAATGAAGTATTAGATAGGGTATATATATATAGGAAAGAAAATAAAGGGGGAGATTAAAATTATGTAATAAAGAAATAGAGTATTTTATTAAATAAAAACAAAAAATAACTTATGGAATATGTTAAAATTAAAAACAGAAGTATGTCAACTAAGGTATATAGAGTGATTCACAATGGTATTACAGACTTCTAGGGGTTGTAGAGGGAACTTAGTAGATCAAATTTTCATAAGGAAGCCATGTCCGGAAAGTTACAATTTTGATGTAAAATAAGTTTGAAGATCGAAACACAATGGGTTCATACCGTGTGACGTGTGATTCAGAATACGTACGTATTACAGACTTCTAGGGTTTGTACTACACCTATTGAATCGGGAGAAAATCTAACTAATTAACTAAATCACTGGCTTTATCGAACCCATAGGTTCATGGCCGCGCGGATATAAGCTCTCCATACCCAATGCTTTCCAATCACTCCTTCAAATCGTGGTTAATATTATTCTCCCACCTCATTCTTGGTCTATCAACTGTACGTTTTGTCTCTGGTTTCCCTTCAAGAGGCTACCATGCACCTTTTTCACGTGCTACATGTTCTCCTATCGCAGTCTACGAGACATAACTATTTTTATTATATCAGCCTTCCTATACATATAAAGTAGCTCACTATCATGTAGTGGAAGTAGCTCACTATCATGTAGTGGAAGTAGCTCACTATCATGTAGTGAAAGTAGCTCACTATCATGTAGTGGAAGTAGCTCACTATCATGTAGTGGAAGTAGCTCACTATCATGTAGTGGAAGTAGCTCACTATCATGTAGTGGAAGTAGCTCACTATCATGTAGTGGAAGTAGCTCACTATCATGTAGTGGAAGTAGCTCACTATCATGTAGTGGAAGTAGCTCACTATCATGTAGTGGAAGTAGCTCGCTATCATGTAGTGGAAGTAGCTCGCTATCATGTAGTGGAAGTAGCTCGCTATCATGTAGTGGAAGTAGCTCGCTATCATGTAGTGGAAGTAGCTCGCTATCATGTAGTGGAAGTAGCTCGCTATCATGTAGTGGAAGTAGCTCGCTATCATGTAGTGGAAGTAGCTCACTATCATGTAGTGGAAGTAGCTCACTATCATGTAGTGGAAGTAGCTCACTATCATGTAGTTGGAAGTAGCTCACTATCATGTAGTGGAAGTAGCTCACTATCATGTAGTGGAAGTAGCTCACTATCATGTAGTGGAAGTAGTGCACTATCATGTAGTTGGAAGTAGCTCACTATCATGTAGTGGAGTAGTAGCTCACTATCATGTAGTGGAAGTAGCTCACTATCATGTAGTGGAAGTAGCTCACTATCATGTAGTGGAAGTAGCTCACTATCATGTAGTGGAAGTAGCTCACTATCATGTAGTGGAAGTAGCTCACTATCATGTAGTGGAAGTAGCTCACTATCATGTAGTGGAAGTAGCTCACTATCATGTAGTGGAAGTAGCTCACTATCATGTAGTGGAAGTAGCTCGCTATCATGTAGTGGAAGTAGCTCGCTATCATGTAGTGGAAGTAGCTCGCTATCATGTAGTGGAAGTAGCTCGCTATCATGTAGTGGAAGTAGCTCGCTATCATGTAGTGGAAGTAGCTCGCTATCATGTAGTGGAAGTAGCTCGCTATCATGTAGTGGAAGTAGCTCGCTATCATGTAGTGGAAGTAGCTCGCTATCATGTAGTGGAAGTAGCTCGCTATCATGTAGTGGAAGTAGCTCGCTATCATGTAGTGGAAGTAGCTCGCTATCATGTAGTGGAAGTAGCTCACTATCATGTAGTGGAAGTAGCTCACTATCATGTAGTGGAAGTAGTAGCTCACTATCATGTAGTGGAAGTAGCTCACTATCATGTAGTGGAAGTAGCTCACTATCATGTAGTGGAAGTAGCTCACTATCATGTAGTGGAAGTAGCTCACTATCATGTAGTGGAAGTAGCTCACTATCATGTAGTGGAAGTAGCTCACTATCATGTAGTGGAAGTAGCTCACTATCATGTAGTGGAAGTAGCTCACTATCATGTAGTGGAAGTAGCTCACTATCATGTAGTGGAAGTAGCTCACTATCATGTAGTGGAAGTAGCTCACTATCATGTAGTGGAAGTAGCTCACTATCATGTAGTGGAAGTAGCTCACTATCATGTAGTGAAGTAGCTCACTATCATGTAGTGGAAGTAGCCTCTCTATCATGTAGTGGAAGTAGCTCTCTATCATGTAGTGGAAGTAGCTCACTATCATGTAGTGGAAGTAGCTCACTATCATGTAGTGGAAGTAGCTCACTATCATGTAGTGGAAGTAGCTCACTATCATGTAGTGGAAGTAGCTCACTATCATGTAGTGGAATGTAGCTCACTATCATGTAGTGGAAGTAGCTCACTATCATGTAGTGGAAGTAGCTCACTATCATGTAGTGGAAGTAGCTCACTATCATGTAGTGGAAGTAGCTCACTATCATGTAGTGGAAGTAGCTCACTATCATGTAGTGGAAGTAGCTCACTATCATGTAGTGGAAGTAGCTCACTATCATGTAGGGAAGAGTAGCTCACTATCATGTAGTGGAAGTAGCTCACTATCATGTAGTGGAAGTAGCTCACTATCATGTAGTGGAAGTAGCTCTCTATCATGTAGTGGAAGTAGCTCACTATCATGTAGTGTAAGTAGCTCACTATCATGTAGTGGAAGTAGCTCACTATCATGTAGTGGAAGTAGCTCACTATCATGTAGTGGAAGTAGCTCACTATCATGTAGTGGAAGTAGCTCACTATCATGTAGTGTAAATAGCTCTCTATCATGTAGTGGAAGTAGCTCACTATCATGTAGTGGAAGTAGCTCACTATCATGTAGTGGAAGTAGCTCACTATCATGTAGTGGAAGTAGCTCACTATCATGTAGTGGAAGTAGCTCACTATCATGTAGTGGAAGTAGCTCTCTATCATGTAGTGGAAGTAGCTCACTATCATGTAGTGGAAGTAGCTCACTATCATGTAGTGGAAGTAGCTCACTATCATGTAGTGGAAGTAGCTCACTATAATGTAGTGGAAGTAGCTCACTATCATGTAGTGGAAATAGCTCACTATCATGTAGTGGAAGTAGCTCACTATCATGTAGTGGAAGTAGCTCACTATCATGTAGTGGAAGATCTTCTTGCACGAATTCTGGCGCTAGTAGAAATTATAGAGCACACAACAGGTCATTGTAGGGTGTGTGTATGACTACATGCTTCGAGGTACACTTTGTGCGACGAACAAGAGGGTCACCATATGTAACCAAACTTGTAATACAACCGCTTAAAGTGTGTAATACTTTTTGTGAAGCACAAGACAAGGCATATGGGCCCATTATGTTCCAACCTTCAAACTTATCTTACATCAAAATGGTATGTACCGGACATGGGTTCCTTATCAAAACTTTATCTACTAAGTCCCCTCTACATCCCCTAGAAGTCTGTAATACTTTTGTGGATCACTCTGTATAGGAATATGAAACAAGGTATAATATATTGTAAAGAAAACACACAGGGACAGGTGGGATATATTTAATAAGTAACATTAAGACTGATGTAGCCTACATAATATTAATTGACGTAAATAAAACAGAAAAAAGATAATGCACAAATTGAAGTGATTACGGATTAACCATTATAAGAAATTATGGTGCAACACAAAAAAATGAAAGATCTGATATATCAAAGGAAATTGATGGAAAAATGAACTTAATAACCGTACAAGAATTGTTTGCTCTACTTAACAAAAGAATAAAACGCATCCTTGGTCTTAGGGAATTTATATTGAATTAATTAAATACGGAGGATTATTATTAGGCCTACTAAAATTACTTCTTCATGTATTAAGTAAATGCTGAATCAGTTAAAAATTCCAGATGATTGGTTATTAATATTTTATGTATATTTTAAAAAGGAGAGCGGAATAAATCTGATAATTATAAAGGGATTATTTTACTTAACTCAACATATTGTGGCGCATCATAATAGCGATGTCCTTCCAGTGGTGTCGTGGATAGATGTACAGTAGGCCAGGAGGAACAGTGGAACCCTGGTGTCCCAATCTCTCTGATCATTTGATACCGCCTTGCATACATGTTCCTGTACAGTTTTTTCACAGCGTTCTACCATCCCATCAGATTGTGCATTAAGGGGTGTGGTACTGGTTTTGTGTACCCCAGGCGATGCAGCAACTCCTTCATTAGCTGTGACTCGAATTTTCGACCCTGGTCGCTATGTAGCTCCATTGGTACCCCGTAACGACACACGATATAAATTATATGCAGCAATACTGAACAACAGATTGAAGCCAATAACACAATCTTTATTGTAGAAAGAGCAGAGTGGATTCAGGATAGCTAAAATGTGTTCAGACAATATATTTACGATTAAGCTTTTGATAACAAAAAGGAAGTAATTTAACCCACCTGCATATATATGACATTTACAGATGTGTATTAGATATTTAATAAAATTGAGAGGGGAAAATTATAGGAAATAATAGAATGGTAAGCATATCCAAACCACTTAACAAATTGTTTAAAAAGTGTGTGCGTATAATAACACTTGATTTAAACTCAGTTTCCCTAATTATAACGGGTGATATAAGACAGGAGTGTGTGTTATAACCTACTCTTTTTAAAATTTTTCTGGACGATATTTTAAATAGATGGAGAGAGGAAGCATCATCAGGTGTCTGCATTGGAGGAATCGATGTGAAAATTCTATCACATGGAGACGACATTGTAATTATATAGGATTCAGAGTATAAACTTCAAAAATCAATTTCCTTGTTACATCAGATCGTAATGGAATATAATTTTAAAATGTTTACTTCTAAAACAAATATCACGGCATTCTAGGATAAATACCCGATAAGAAGACAAATTATTTTTTATATGTGTCTAGAACACGTCCGACGTTAAAATGACTTGCTTTGAGTCGTTACTTATGATCTGGATGCAGATAAAATAGATAAATTAAATATATATCAAATGATGTGTGGAATAATTGAAAACTGAAAACATCACGAATAGATATTCATAAGAAGTTGAATAAAGTAATGGTAGTGCCGGCTTTAATACGTGGCAACGAGATGTAGATAATAAGGAAAAAAAAAGATTATAGTCGTATCCATGAGCCAGAAGTGAGATTTTTGAGATCATTATTGGGATATACAAAATTCGATAAAATAAAAACTCAAGGATAGAAATATATAAAATATATTTGCAATAAAAGAAAAATAGAATAATATATACATAGGCTAAATGGAAGGAACATTTGGAAAGAATGGACAATAGGAGAATACTGGAAATAATTCTGTCATATAAACCAAGAGGATGACGAGATCCTGGACGACCAAGACAGTGGTGAAATGAGGCTGGAACAGGCCATTCGGCCCAAACCATGAAACGCAGAAGAATCAAAGGACAAGGCCTCCAGGACTAGGTGTAAGCCGTCGGTTCGGAGTCTGAAAATTGTAGGCTTATAAAAGAACCTCATGGCTGAATAAAAAAATCTCTGTTCAAAATTTAATCGACACTCATCCATCCAAGTAATATCTTTGTTACCTACTAGATGTCCTTTCAGGCGATACGTTTAGTTTTATTTTATAGTTTCCGAATTATTGCATTCAACTTAACTATAACGTGGGATTCGTGATCATTTTGAGTTTTCTTTATTAGCAGATATTCAATTCAATCTAAAGTTGTCATTGTTTCACCTTTCCACTTATTTAAAACAGATGTAAGATATTATTTTTCAGCCTATGTTCCCCTAATTAAGCCGTAAATATGCGTGAATACATTAGTTAGCAAAGGTTGGAATTGGCACGGCAACACTGAGAATTAATGGGCTACTTTGTTATATTCAATGTGACCGCGCCCTGCACCAACGCCTTTCTTCCCTCCTAGGGTCGGTTTCACCAACAGAGGTAACTGTATTACGCCAGTTTAAGCTATGTATTATACATGGGGAAACTGGCGTAATACAGTTTACCTCTGTTGGTGAAATCGACTCTTAGTCGGAAATGTTGACTAATAACAATTGAAAAACAAATCTGTCAATCTTCACATTCTAGCTTCCAGCATAACATAGGCAAAACTAAATTTTAATCTTTTTTACGAAATAAAATGTAAAATTATAAATATTAAAACAAAATAACGATATAAGAATTGAAATAAAAATATCAGTAACATTTATAACTGTAACAAACTGTTCAAATAAGTTATAGGCCTAACTGATTGTTATATTCTCGTTGTCTGTTCAAATAAAAAATTGCACTAAAATCATTATTTAATATTCTCCTGAAATTATTATATTGGTCAGTGATATTTGGTTAGATTCTGATAAGTCGTTTCATCATCAATTATTTTTAATGTGGCTTCCTAGGACAGAGAACATTAAGAGAGCTTTAACAACAATCTCATAGCAGCAAAAAAAGCAATATAAACTGCAAAAATATAGATTTCTATTATCCAGCAAACATCAGTTCTTTGTGACTTACGACATAAGATGTGCAGTTGAAATTGTACAGCATACTCTTATTTACCTGAAAATAAGAAAAAGAGTGATTACAGTTTTGAATATAATATTTAAGACAACTTAAGATATAAATGCACAATTACCGTAATATTGCATAAATTACTTATTTTGTGACTTAGGCTTTCACGGCCGGATTTATTATGATGATCTTGTAGAAGATTTCCGGGCTGTTGGCCATGGTCTTGAGGTTTGTAGTTCCCCGACGTTTCGCCAAAGACTGCGTCTGGCATCCTCAAGGGCCCTCTTGAGACTGGCAATTTTGTCGACTACCTGCCCTATTTATAAGTCGCGGAAAAATGTATAAATAGGGCAGGTAGTCGACAAAATTGCCAGTCTCAAGACAACCCTTGAGTAAGCCGGACGCAGTCTCTGGCGAAACGTCGGGGAACTACAAGCCTCAAGACCACGGCCAACAGCCCGGAAATCTTCTACAAGATTATCATAAATTACTTATTATTTGATAATAGACACTTATAAAGAATGTACGTATTCACAAGCTAACTAACTCACTGGCACTATCGAACCCGTAGGCTCATGGCCGCGCGAATATAAGCTCTCCATACATCCCTATCCTGAGCTAATGTTTTCCAATCATTCCCTATATGATCTACTTCCCTCAAATCATGGTTAATGTTATTCTCACACCTCATTCTTGATCTACCAACAGGCTGTTTTCCCTCTGGTTTTCCTACAAGAAGCCTCCATGCAAGTCTTTCATTCCCCATTCGTGGCACATTTCCAACCCATCGAAGTCTACGAGACTTAACTGTTCATATTATATATACTTTTTTATATAAAGACCATGTAGTTCACAGTTATGTGGTCTTTTCCATTCACATGTCTGTTCATCTCTCTTTGGACCAAAAATTGTCCTAAGAACTTTATTCTCAAATATTCGTAAATTCTTTTCTCCCGTAAAGTAAGAGTACTTGTTTCGCATCCATGTAATATAACTCGTAGAACAACAGTTTTATATTATTTTCAATTTAGCGTTTTTCGACAGGAGTTGGGACGTCAAAAGCCCCTATAATGCATCATAGCACGCATTTCCAGTATTGAGCCTATATTTAATTTACTTGTTCATTTCATTCCTATTAGTGATTATTAACAAGTTGTATCATTAACTTTTAATATATATATATATATATATATATATATATATTATATATAGAGAGTTAGTTGTGAGACTTGGAAGACAGACTGCCCTGAGTAACGCGACCTCAAATATCTATTGCGCTATCCCAGTATTATGGAGATGAATGGAATGAAAGTTTATTCTACTGTTCTATGTAAGTTGTAGGTCGTCTTCCAAATCTGACGCACATGATTTGCTCTCATAACCTATACCGCCATTTTTTATCCCCTCCGGTTGGTCCCTTTAGCTCATTTGTATTGCCTCTGAGTCATGAGGTAGCACTTTGGTGAGCTCTCCACCGTTGAGGTTAATATTATTCCAATTTAAAAATATGTACCTTATAAAACAGTGGTCCTCAACTATAATAACTTCTGTTAGAAATGTCGTTACGCTATTAAAATCCAAGGCCTTTCAAAGACATGCTTCATACTCAGGAATTCTTATTGTACTGAGGATGAAGCATGTCTTTGAAAGGCCTTGAATTTTAATAGTATAACGACGTTTCTAACAGATGTTATTATAGTTGAGGATCACTGTTTTATAAGATACAAATTTTAAAATTGAAATGGTTTATAAACTCCAAGAAATTCGAGCTCATTCTTTTCAAAAAATAAATAGTTCATGATTAAGTGTTGATGGATTACAATACAAATTTAATTAAACTAATGGTTGGGAATGAAATTCGGGAAATGGGACAAACCGGATAAAACACCGAAATATCCGGGTAATACTAATGGCCTTCTGGAACCGCCAGGATTCGAACTAGATATCCCAATGAGTCGCGGCAGCTGCACGCGCTAGTCACACGTATATAGAGACGACTTACAATATAGGCTACTTACTGTGACTATTTAACTCATGCCCCAAATGGGAGTCAGTGACCAATAATGTTTAATTGAATATTGTTTAACAACCAATGACAATCGTGTTTCACCTTGCTATTTATCGATTTCCCTTTACAAGCTCCTAAGTTTTTGATAAAGAAAGTTACTTCTTTTTTAATACTCTAAACAGGTCAGAGCATTATTTTGCAGTGACTGACTCTCCAACAAATACATTGAATGTAGCAAATAATGAAGAGGTTCCTTCGAAATATACACTTGATAATTGCGTATTCAATAATTGCGTTGTTAAATAATGGTTTAATTGAGTTGTTTAATAAAAAATAATTAATAACCTATAATGTTGATTATAATTTACAGTTTAATGTGTTTCATTTTCTTACAATATTGCGATCCTATTTGGTAATACATAATCGGATCAAGTTGCAGTGTATGTGTGTGTTTGAGTGGGTGTCAAAGGATCCGGAGATGGCGCTGCTATCAGGTTATAGGATTTTTTTTACAATTTTTTGAGTGGGTCCCTGCATAGCTTAGATTCACAATTGGACCCGGCAGGTGGTGCTGTGATCGGGTTATAGGGTATTTTTTTATATTTTTAAGATTTTTCGCATATCAGAAAATATAACCCGAAAATTGCACCCCTCCCCTTCACCTTCAATATTTTTAAAATAAAAAAACCGTTAAAACCTTCTGATAAGTTCATAAAAAATTGACCTTCTTAGAATACTTCGGGCAGGACTACGTCAGTCGGGTCATCTAGTCTGTTATAAATAAAATAGTTAACGATATATTAACACCTATTTCTGAAACTAGTTTATCAACAGCTCAGAATTGATTGAGGAAAGGTAGACCCTGTACTGGTAGAAATATTTCTCTGACACAAATAATAGAAAACTACAGTTAGTGCAGAAAGTACTGATAGACTTTAAAATAACACAGACATAAATAATTTCATTATTCATCACTACGTAAAAAAACAAAAATATACACCTTTAAATTCAACTCTATGAAATTAAATACAAGCAGTTTCCTGTGTTGTAACAATACAATTAACGAGTAAAAATAATTTGTACCTGAACAAAAAAAATGAACATACAAAAAGTATTGATACAGTACTAAGTTTTGGTCAACAGAATGTTCACATGAAGTCGAGTGGGGGTGGGTCTGGTAGTGTTGTTATTCACTCTAGCCTTGTGTAGTTGTGTGTGTTCTGGCTACAGATTAAGCTGCAATGGGGCGCAAAGGAAGAAAGACTACAGTAGAAGAAAGGGAATTAATTATTGGTTTGAATATCAGTGTAAATCGCTAAATGCAATTAGTGAAATAATTGGAAGTCTAAGACCAAACATTCGGCATATAATTGATAAAGTTGGCGAACGAAAATCTTTCGAAAATAGCCACAGATCAGGACGTCCTAGAAAACTATATGTTAATGTTGAAAAATTATAAATGTGAAAAGTAAAGCAAAAATCTAAAAGTAGTGCCTCTAAATTAGCAGCTCGTATCAAGAATGACTTTAATATTAGTATTTCTCTTAGCAATGTTCGTAACAGTCTATGGGCTAACGAACTGCATGGGAAAACAGCCCGTAGAAAATGTTTAATAAGTGAAGAAAACTGAAAGATAAATTAACTTCGCTAGAACGTACATAAACAGTCCCAAAGAATTTTGTAAAAAAGTAATTTATACTGACGAGCCAAAAATCAACATTTCCCGTTCAGATGGAAGAAGATAAGTCTGGAGGGATTAAAATACAGAGCTACAAAAGCAAAATGTTCAACCCACTGTGAAACATAGTGGTGATTCTTTATTAGTATGGGGATACATGAGTATCTCTGGAGTCGGAACCTAGCATTTTATCGATGGTGTGATGGATCACAAGCAGAAAATGAACATACTGAAGACCAATGATGCTAAGTCGTCCTCAAGCCATCTTGGAATCAAAGGAGCTCCCAACCAAGAATTGAACTCAAAAAGAAGAGACTCAAAACAGTCATAATATGAGACTGTATCATTACGTTTTGTTTGTTAATTTATGTTGTTCGTGTATAAATTATTTTTTACTCGTTAATTATGTTAAAACAGAGAAAACTGGGTTTAATTAACTTTGTAGAGTGCAATGTAAAGGTGTATAATTTCGTTTTTTTTTATATAGTGAACAAATAATTAAATTATTTATTTCTCTGTGTGATATTTTTAAGTGTATCAATACTTTCTGCACTAACTGTAAGAGAATTCAGACTACCTACATATTATGTATTTATTGATAGTGCAGAGGGTTTTGGCAGAGTAAAAGGAAAACTGTTATGGGATATATTAAGAGGTATAGGGGTCCCAGCGCACTTAATGGCAGCGATACAATCACTGTATGGAAATATTAAAACAAGAATGTCGTTAATGGAAATCTTACAGCTGACATTAATCAGGGAGTCAGTAAAGGGTGTCCGTTTTCACTTATGGATTTTAATGTTTATATTGTCGATATCATTAAAATGTGTTAATACATTTTAAATAGTATTTTAATTATTAAAAATGTAAATTTTACATTAATCTTTGCTGATGATCAGATTATTATAGGGAGAACAGTAAATGAAGTCCAACAAGCAGTCCATAAGCTAAGCCAGGTTACTCATATATACAACATGATTATTCCTACGATTAAAACCAAGGCACTGACATTCCAAAACTACAACCGAGAAGAGGTAAAATTGTAATGAATGGAAAAAAATAATTTAACAAATTAATGAATTACAATATCTGGGATATAATATAGGATACAGGAATTCTTAAAACGTCTAAATAGAACTAAACAGATTTAGACAGTTTTGTGAAACTATAAAATAGTATATTACGAAGCAAGGTTGAGAAGTGGTTTTTACAGAAGCGAAGAAATGTTTAAAAACCAAATGATAGCGTGGTTTTTAATTTCCGAGATTCTGTAAAACACTTTACAAACGTGCGCTGTATGTTATTTTTTGCGCAATGGTGTTTTCAAAATAATAATATTAAAAATATTAACGTATTTGCTGAAAATATTTGTGTTCATTATAAACAACTGACTAATGTTAACAGTGGGGGCAATGTTGATTAGTTGAGTTTATTAGTTGAAGCCGTGACACCAGTCAGTCATAAAATGGCGGCAAGTACGTATGTCTTGTTTTATATTGTTTCAAATAAAGTTCAGTTCATTTAAAATGCAGCGATTTGTTTCGCATAATATATAATACCACCACCTTTCTAATATATTTATGTATATACGATGTACGTAGTATGAATAAAGGGCAGTGGTATTACTTCCCACACGAGGTTTGTGATATGTAATATTACAGTATAGTTATTTAGGTTGGCAACCACGAAATGTAGGAAGTTGAACTTTCAGTCATGGTCGCTATTTCTGTAAGTACGACAAAACACATTATCGCGCAAAAAAAAAAATTAAAACAGTGTACAAAAGCTGGCATAATAACTTCATGAAGTAATTGCATTGTCATTACCTGTTATGAAGCCAAACTGGATTTATTAGGCTTAAAGGACCTTCGGGACTTGGAAAATCTGGTAGCGGTGTCCTAGCCGAGCGTTAGTATGAGGATGTACAGATATACATGTTTTGAAATAAACAAATGGAGTCTTATTTTAAACTATTTTATTACTAAAGTATAAATAATTAGGAATCCTAAATATCTCTAGCCCTAAATCTATTCCAAGCCTATATTTAAACTACAGTACTTTCTTGGGGGGGTTGAGAAGAGGGCGTTGTGGAATTTTTAAATCTAACCAAATCTACATGATTAAAAATGTTATTGTTATATCCCTTTTTGAAAATATCGTATTAAAACAGTCTACATTGTTTAGACTTCTAAGATCAGAATAGTTAAGGTAATTGATTCTTTTACAAAAACAGACATGGACTACATATTAAGAAAAATGGTCGGTGACTTACCCTCCCGCAGTACACACACAGACAGACACGAGCCCCATCACTTCTCAAGTGTTATATTATTCACTTTTGACCTCGAATTACCCGTAACTGTATCATACTAACATTCCAATGAACTAAATGTAGGGATGTTTACAGTTAGCTTCAACAAGACTTTGAATGTCTAAAGTCCATCTCAAACGACAACAGACTTGAATGTCTAAACTCTATCTCAAACGACTTTGCAATAATAATTAAAATAATCTATAAAACAATAAAAAAATCTATATAAAGAACTATGTATTCATAACATTACCCTTATATGCAAATGTATGCTGGACCTTAACATCAGACCAATTAAGGGTCGGTTTCACCTAGAGAAGTAACTGTATTACGCGAGTTTTCCCCGTGTATAATGCATAGCTTAAACTGGCGTAATACAGTTACCTATGTTGGTGAAACCGACCCTAAGACAAATTGAATGAACCGAAGTGAGATTTCTCCGATTTGTATCAGGTTATAAATTGCTAGAGCAAAAATAGAATATAATAATAATAATAATAATAATAATAATAATAATACTTTATTTATTCTGGCAGAGTTAAGGCCATAAGGCCCTCTCTTCCACTCAACCAGCACAAATACAAATAAATATTTGACAAATATAGATATATAAGCATTAGAGAAGAAATAATATAGAATTAATTATTCTATAGTTTAAAAAATACAGAAGAAAATTGGAGATATCGCATTCAACCAATGGCTGACTCAATGTTATCGAAAGATGCTCTACACTCTGATCCAAAAGGGAAAAGAAATATAGATGATCATTGAAGATATAGTGTGAACAACTACTTTGAAATGGAACAGACCTATTCCTTGAGGCAGATTATTATGATATATGTAACAATAATGCTTCGGTAACAGTTGAAACTCTTATAATTTTATTTTCAAATGTCTGTATTTTATAGTAATTAAAACGATCTATGTATTTGTGATATGTGTGTGTTTGTATGTATAAATGGTTTACTGGAAGAGAAGGGCTTATGGCCATAATTCTGCCATCTAAAATAAAGCATTATTATTATTATTATTATTATTATAATTATTATTATTATTATTATTATTATTATTATTATTATTATATGTATCATGTCCACCGCTGTGATCTCCAGGTAGCGTGCTGCCTTGTCATGCAGCGGGCCCGTGTTCGATCCCCAGTTGGGGCAGTTTTTCTGGGTGAGGCTTTTATCGGGGTTTTCCTCACCTGTAAGACAAATGCCAGAAAAAACTTTAAGGCCCAAACGGTCCCCGAAATCATTTGGCCAATCATCATCATCCTTATCGTTATCATCATCATCGCCCTTCACCGGTGTGGAAAGCAACGGGAAGCTACAAACACCTAAAATTCCCCAGTAACGCTGCAAGCATAGCATGAAAATGCTATGATTGCAGTGAAGGACCTGCCTTCGGGCAGAATTACTATAGATGGTATATATATATATATACGCCTATAGTTTGATCCTGCTTTTGCATGGGTAATTATAATTAATAACAATTTAATAAGAAATATATAGATATTTAATAAAATAGTTATTCTGTTTCCTTTACGAAATGATATATTGTATATTCTTCTTCTAAAATTACATCATACCCCAACTTCCGGCATTAGGCTGTAGTATCCTATTCCTCCAACTTTCCTTGTCTAATGTCTTTTTCGTCTGTTCTGGTAAGCCAAGGAGTTCTCTAGAGTTAGTTGCTATTGCATCAGTCCATTTAGCCTTATGTCTTCCAACTGGTCTTTTACAGAATATTTTTTCTTCCATAATGATCTTTACTATCCTGTATTCATTCATCCTGTAGATGTAACCACCTCATTCTAATATTTTCAATTCAATATGAATAATTAGTTCCTCCTATATGTTTCATACAACTGACGATTATATCCGATTCTACCTTTAGTATTGCTCCAAAAATCCTCAGTACCTCTCGTCCAAATACACAAAACATTCCAATTTTCTTAAATATTGTTCATATTTCACTTCCATAGATGAGTATCCCGATAATAGTTTTGTATATCTTTATTTTAATTTTCTGATGTATAAAACATTATTTTCTGAAATATATCAGAGCAAATTTTGTCTAATTTCCTTCCGTTTCGGTTGACTCATCACTTTGCTTCATGATCATCCATTAAGTTTTTTAAATAAATTAATCTATTTCTTCAAGGTATTTAGCGTCATATAGATTTGTATTATATATTTCCTTGTATTTTTAGTTTCGACCAACTACTTTTTTTCCTTGTAAAAACCAGTTTTATTATGCATCTTCAACCATATAGAAATGACTATTTAACTCATGCCCCAAATGGGAGTCAATGACCAATCACGTTTCAATGATTTCTGTTTTACAACCAATCAGAGTCGTGTTTGACGAAATATTTATCAGTGTTATAATTACCATATTAAAGAAAGCTCCTCCTTTTTAATATTCTGAACAGGTCTGACCATTATTTTGCAGTGACTGAGCCTGTGAGAAATACGGCTACCAGATTGTATATATAGTGCATGAATGTCAACACATGCCGCATGCGGGAGTTAAATATTTGTAGCAATTGATTATACCACCAAAAAAAGAAACCACTGTTTGCACTTTCTTAAATGTATTTTTTCCCAGGTAACAATCCAGAAAAATATAATTGTCATATTTACATCATACGACATCAGAAATGAATTAATATACAGTTTGATGTGTCATTTTTTCTCCACTAGAGAGCATTTTTACAATATTGCGTTCCTTGGCAATAAATAGTATGATCTGGTTGCAGTGATAAACAAAAGAAGCAGTAGAAGCGTACCTATTTTCTCATTTGTTTTCAAACATCGCCGTTTACATTAAATATATAAATATTTTAAAAGAACTATAGTTAAATAATGATTTGTGAGTAAACAGCTTAATTTTATTCGTTAAATGGTCCTAACAAATGCCACTCTTGATTTCCAAATTCTCTAGATAAATTCACTCCTCACTTCGTGAGTCGTGAATTTAATTTGAAAATCACTCGCGGGCATTACTTATGATAATTTCAACAGATTATCAATGTTGGTACAATAAATTTGTTTAATTCTTGAATCAGAATTATGAATGAGGAACTGAGTTCGTTATTCAATACGTTTTGACAAAAATAGTCCATCAGTGTGTTCATAAATCGAATGACAAATTTGCATACAGGGAAAATTTGAATGCTTTTACAAATTATCTAGAGGTACTATTTCTCCGAATAAGCAGACACGCTGCCAAACCTTGTATTTGTTTGTACCGACATAAATTTGCAAGTAATTTTGGTGAAAATTGACAAACCAAATCACAAACAAACAACTGTCGAAAACCCCCACTTCGCCAAACACCAACTCCGTTACCGCACATTTGTCATTCATAGGGTAAATCATCCTGATGTGGACGGTAGAGTACTCTAATTTCCACTCTGTTGGCCTGAGTTTGATTCGTAAAGATATAGTTTGTTTCCATCCCCAATCTTAATACCTAGGTGTGTGTCCCATGTTGTAAACAGTCAAGTGGTGTAGGAGATGGTCACCTGACCATTTTGCTAAACATAGATTCAGTATGGCTCGCCACTGTGTATCTGTCTAATGCCCGATTCTAATTTTCTTCAGGCTACTTAGAGACTTTAAGTCAAACTAGTGTGGGAAGGCTAAAGTGAAAGAGGACAAAATAAAAATAATAAAAACTGTTGCCAGTCATAAGTTGGTCTTCCGGACTGAATGGCCATGGTATTGTTTTATTTAAAAAATATAAAAATCATTTATTACTAGAAACTATTAAAACACAATTATTGAAACATTTTACATTTAATCTAGCCACCCTTGAATGAAGCCAAAGTCTTGCTTTCAGTGGTGCATTCTTATACAAACTAACTTTACAATACAAAAACAAAAACCGGACCGTTAACAAAATAACTAGACAGAAACATCAGGCACTCTTAGCTTTAAATATAAAAAAATATATATATTAGATAATACTTTTTTAAATCCATTTACGTAATTGGTTATAATACATATTATGCATATGATCCTAACTAATAGTTATATAATTTCTATTTGAACTAAAGTAAAGTGATCCCACAACAGACCCGGAGGCCCTTGGGGTAGTAGGAGGTTAAGGCTCCCACTTTTTCTTGACAATCGGCACTTTTTATGTCAGCCGGGTTGTCAGCCCTGCGTGACGGCCGCCTTTACCCCAGAACAAGCGTCTGGTACTCATTTCCGTTAGAGGCTGAGTCGACCCCAGGGCCATAGTGCCGCCAGAGGGTTTGGGTCAGTTTAAAAATCCTAACCCCAACGGGACTTGAACCCTCGACCCTCCGGCTTGTAGCTCAGTGCCTTAACCACTACGCTACGGCGTGCCCCTTTCTATTTGAACTATACAACAATATTGACTTTAATTTAAAATATTTTATATTTACTGTAGCTTAAAAATACAATGCAAGTGTTGTATATTAAGTATCTATTTGAATAATAAAGTTATATTGGCTTTATTTCTAAACTATTTTATAATTACTGAAGATATATTTTTTTTAAATTTTCTTAAATTCTTTATATCCAATTTTGAGATTTCAGGACAAGTTAATAGAAGTTTATTATATATTCAGAGGTCCATAGTAGCTGCTGGTGTTTTACATTTTGGCTCTATTAAAGTTGTAACAATTTTCCTCTTCGTATTTGGTTTCCTAGATGTCAGTATGAGGCGGAACGCTGACCACGGACCACACAAATTACATCTATACGAAAAAACACATGTAACTAAATTAATATGGTTCAAATTCTTCCCTGTAGGGGAAGAGGGCCTACATCTCTGTTAAGGCAAACATGGGCTTACAAGATTATAAGAAGATTAAAATTGTGTATGATTTTGTCAAAGTGTTCTAAATGTTTATGAATAAATTTGAATAATGTGTGTAAAAATAATTGTTCTATATTAAAGACCATAAACATATGAATCAATAACTTTGTCGGAAAATCTAATGGTTTATTCATAATAATTTTAAAAATCTGATTGTATCATTTGTAATGGTCTAAGGGCATTTTTATAGGTAATAGGCCTACCCCAACATAGTATACCATGTTGTAGTATACTTTGAAATAAGGCATAATAGCCTATACTGTTTTGATAAGTTCCATGATTATTATATTTTTTAGGGTTTTGAATATCTGTGTACATATCCGTAAGGGCCCTAATAAGGTTGGATTTATTGGTATTTTACAACCATTCAGAGATGTCATTAAATTATTGTTTTTCTCAGTTTATTACAGATAAAATTTAGGCCTATATGTTTAATCCATTTAATATTACAATCAAATATAACGCCTAGATATTATTTGATTTTCGTTGTTTCTTCTATAGTATAGGACAGTTACATTTATGTTCGATACATTTTATTACATGAATAGTAAATTTATGTTGTTTTTTTTAATATTATTATTTTTAGATGTCCGTACTGCAACAGGACACGACTGCCTAGGTAAACACTTTGATCGTCTTCTACCAACTCAACAGTGTATCCTCTGCATCACTATGGAAAATATGAATGCTGATCGCATCCGAACTTGCCCAACCCTAACAACCAACAATTTCGTGTACAGATACTGGGAAGCCAGGGAAAAGATGGTGAACATTTTATAATATTTCTTGTTACTGTTTGTTACTGTTATTGTTTGTTTTCCCACGAAAAAAAGGGGGTAAGTTCTAAGATAATAAACTGAAAATGATAACAAATCTATTCTCAGTTTTTGACCCATCAACAAGAGTTTATAGCCTTGTCAGTCATTGGCTATTGAAAGAAAAAATCAAAAGCCACTGCATTTAAATAAATATATTATTTTTAGATGTAACTGAAAATGAAATTATTTTAGGTTTTGTCGAGTTTATTACACGTGAGTTTAAATTAAACCACATTTTAATACATTTTAAGCAACAATTTATATTGTCATAAACATTAACACTGGTGAATCATTATATTATGCTTTATTACAATTTAAATTCCACGTTTAATCTACTGCTGCGTTAGACATCTTCAGGAGAGGAGATTTCTCTTGCTTCCTATGAACTCCTCAACTGTCGGCTGCAGACGTTGGAGACCGTTTCCTACGTCCAGCCAGTCTGTAGCCGACAGTTCAGAAGTTCACTGACAGCACACAGAATCTCCTGAAGATGTCTACCGAATCAGTAGATGAAACGTGGAGTTTAAATAAAACTGGACCACGGCCAATCAGCCCGGAAAACCAACTTAAGAGTCAAGACACCGGCCGTGAAAGCCTACAATTCTATATTCCCAATCAGTTTGTATTTTCATCAGCGTAACAGTTTTAAGTTGAAAACGAACAATTTTAAACTTTCCAAAGTAAAACATTTCATTTTGTGTGTTTTTATTTCAATATTTTGCATAATAAGCCTTAGAGATATTTAACCCTCAGGTGTCCTCATCTAGGGGATATGTGGATGGCGACCACAAGGTGCCCAAGCTGAGCAAAACATTTCTTCCACTTACTTGTGTTTTGCACTCTTTTAACTTTACTATCTAACCTCTCTTGGTTAACTCTTGTTTTTTTTTGACCCGACGTTATTAGGGCATCCGAGGGCTAGGGAGTCTTTCCTTTCTTCCATTTCTTCTTTCCTTTATTTTCTTTTCTTCTCCAGAAAAGCCTGACCAGAGGCTATAAGTTGGCAGCCCCATCACTGGTCTTGCCTTCCTTTGGCCAGCAACCAATCGAAGGGACTATTATTATGCTTTCAAGTCTTATACGAGAATTTCCCGGGGAGGGAATATTTTCTATAGGATCGTAACAGGCCTTGGCCTAATACTTGGAAGGAAGAAGAAGAAGAAGATATTTAATTCCGTATAGTAACCAGTTTTATCAAGCCCAAGTTAAATAAAATTGTAGATACTTTAAATTTTAAAACTTCTACAACGAAATTAAAACATGAAAGGTAGTTACTGTACAAAATCCATAATATTAATAAATGATTATATTATTGAACAAATAAATAAAATAACGTAATTGGTTAATACAGTTATATCGTGTAATAATTATATTTTTCTGATTTATTAATTTTAAAATTAAATGTCAACCATTAATAAATGTATTGCATAAAAAGTTTTAAAAAAATGAGATCTCAGTCCTTCTCAACAAAGTAATCATCACTGATACACTGTAGGCCTTTCGTAACATGTTATTCCATCATCAGCAGCTGAATAAGTGCTGTTTTCGATACGTATTCTGTGCAAAAGGTTAAGGTCATTAGGCGTGTTCTCATTAAGTAGGTATCCATTCCTATCATATCTTTTAAGATATCAGTATGTTCTAAGGTGTTTATTTTGTAGTTGTTACACTCTCTGTGTACTATCGAAAGTATGTTGTCAATTGTGTTAAATTAATGACCTGTATGAATTATATGTTTCGCAAAACACGATTTTCCTTCTTAGTATTGGAAAAATCTAAAATGATTGTTAAAATTTCTCTTGGTTTTGCCGATATAAAATTTTTATAACAACTGTTGCATTCGAGTATAAACTCTTATACTTTCATATATGTTGGTTTCGTCTGTTTTCTTTGAGAGCATATTCTTTAATTTATTGTTTATTTTATTAGCTTATAAAAGAAAGGCTACGTACATTACATACCTCTCCACGATTGTGAGTAAACATTGATGATATATCCAAAATGTACTACATTTGCAGAGGGGACTGGTAAATATTTACATAATATTACATGAATTCCGTTAGACACCACAATTATTGTCTACAAACCGATGCATTTTGATATTCTCTCTCGCTTTAAATAAATAGCTTATCCTTAACTAAAACATTAATGTAATTCAGACGCACTAGAACTATTAATTTTAACTTAAGCTATGGACTTATAAAAATAATGTATTGAATAATGAGACAAAATTATCATAAGTAATGTCATGTGTGATTTCTAATTTATCTAGAGGATTTTGAAATCAAGAGTGACATTTGTTAGGACCATTTAACGAGTAAAATTAACCTGTTTACTCACAAATCATTATTTAAAAATAAAAGTCATCCCACAACAGACCCGGAGGCCCTTGGGGTAGTAGGAGGTTAGGGCTCCCACTTTTTCTAGACAATCGGCACTTTATGTCAGCCGGGTTGTCAGCCCTGCGTGACGGCCGCCTTTACCCCCAGATCAAGCGTCTGGTACTCATTTCAGTTAGAGGCTGAGTCGACCCCAGGGCCATAGTGCCGCCAGAGGGTTTGGGTCAGTTTAAAAATCATAGTTAGTTTAAAATATTTATATACTTAATGTAAACGGCGATGTTTGAAAACAAATGAGAAATGTTTGGTTATGTTTCATTTGTTCATCACAGCAATTTGATCATACTATTTATTGCCAAATAGGAACGCAATATTGTAAGAATGCACTCTAGTGGAGAAAAATGAAACGCATCAAACTGTATGCTATAACCAACATTGTAGCTAATTAATTATTTTTCTTTCGTAAACAAGTTAGTAAAATCATTATTTAAAAACACAATTATCAAACGTGTAGTTCGAATGAATCTGTTCATTATCTGCTATATTCAATGTATTTGTTAGAAAGTCAGTCACTACAAAATAATGCTCTGATCTGTTCAGAATAATACAGATGAGGGGCTTTTTTTATTTTGGTAATCAAAATTCGATAATTATCGAGGTGAAACACGACTGTGATTGGTTGTAAAACAAAAATTGATTGAAACGTGATTGGTCATTGACTCCCATTTGGGGAATGAGTTAAATGGTCATTTTAAGTTAGTCTGTTGTATTTGTACTTACAAACTTTCGTCAGAATGTACTTTTTTAAATTCCGAAAAGCTGTAAAAATCAAACAATTACTATTTATACTTAAAAGTAGGAGGGGGATAATTATCGAGGTGAAACACGACTGTGATTGGTTGTAAAACAAAAATTGATTGAAACGTGATTGGTCATTGACTCCCATTTGGGGAATGAGTTAAATGGTCATTTTAAGTTAGTCTGTTGTATTTGTACTTACAAACTTTCGTCAGAATGTACTTTTTTAAATTCCGAAAAGCTGTAAAAATCAAACAATTACTATTTATACTTAAAAGTAGGAGGGGGATAATTATCGAGGTGAAACACGACTGTGATTGGTTGTAAAACAAAAATTGATTGAAACGTGATTTGGTCATTGACTCCGATTTGGGGAATGAGTTAAATGGTCATTTTAAGTTAGTCTGTTGTATTTGTACTTACAAACTTTCGTCAGAATGTACTTTTTTAAATTCCGAAAAGCTGTAAAAATCAAACAATTACTATTTATACTTAAAAGTAGGAGGGGGATACTAATGACATGTCATATTTTTCTTGTACGTACATTTATTTTGAGTTCAAAGTTAGTAAATAACATACATGGCCTCAGATAAATATTTGCTGATCTCTATTGTGTTTTTAAAAAATCATATTTCGCATGTTTTTTTACATTTTTGGCCACACTGATTCTGCTTTCTGTAATGAAGTCACATTTTAGATATATTTGTGGATTTTTTAAGTCGTCAGCCAAGTTTTAATAACCAACAGAATATATGTAAGTTGCGAGATGCAATGGTCACTTGTTCGAAGTAGCTTTTTATTTAGGAAATTTATAAAAATACGAGATTATTATAACCCACGCTTTCATTCTTGAAAGAATAGTTACAAAATGTATAAAAATCGAGAATTCATATGAAATGTTTATTAGATTCATTAAATTATAAGGTCATATTTGTTAGTCTTTGCTGATGATATAACATTATTGGGTGATAGTGAGGAGATACTAAAGGCCAACACGCACAATCTATTAAGTAACACTAAGAAATTGGGACTGGAAATAAACATTAATGAAATTAAATATATGTTCACACATAAAAACGCATTATGTATATGAAACGGACACCTGAAAACAATTGGGGAAAATTTTGAATAAGTGGCTGAATTCAAATACTTAGGAAATAATTACAAACAGGAATGAGATATGCAAAGAAATAAAACGAAGGCTCAATTCCTGAAATTCAAAAAACGTTAACGGAAAATATATAAAACTATTATTCTCCCTGTCATATTACCCTATATGGATGCGAAACGTGGACTCTTGCTTTAAGAGAGAAAAGGAGATTACAAGTATTTGAGAGTAAAGTTATTCGGAACATGTTTGGATCAAAGAGAGTGAATATATTGGTGAATGCGGAAAACTACATAAAATTGAGCTACATTATATTTATAGGAAGCCAGATATAATAATAACAGTTAGGCCTCGTAGACTGCGCTTCGCAAGGCATGTGACACAAATGGGAAATGAAATATATACATGGAAGCTTCTTGTAGGAAAACCAGAATAAAACGCCGAGTAGGTAGTTACATGATGTGAGAGAATAATATTAATAATGATTTGAGGGAAGTAGATCATACAGAGGATGATTGTTAAACATTACTTGAGGATACGGATGTGTGGAGAGCTTATGTTTGCAAGACCATGAACCTACGGGATCGATAGGACCAGTGAGTTAGTACTGTCTTTGTATTTTTTGGGTCTTATTTAAACACGTTTTAAATTTATAAATGCATTTTTATCCCTCCATGGTATGTTTACCTTGTCGTGGTGGGCTGGCTTGCGTGCTTAAATGATCCCAAGAGCTATGCTGGCGGTACGATTGCTGCCGATATGGTTACCCATTCCGGACAGGTCAAAGGCGATTAGCCAGACGAAAAAAGTATCTTGGTAGAAAGAGTGACGATCTTTTACCGTAAAAAAAAACAACCGGAAAGAAATGCGGACATGGGTTCCAGTAAGGTAAAATTTTCCGGAGGTCAAAAGGCCCCCCATTTTGTTCTCCAGGCGGGGATTACTTAAGGGAACCCATGCCAAAAGTTCAAACACAGGGACATGTTCTTAGGAACATGGAGTGTTAGGACTTATACAATAGCGGGGCGCTAGAGGTATTAACTCGGGAAATACATAAATCACCCTTGGATATAGTCGCTTTAAAGACGTGCATTTATGCTTCTTACGGCAAAACCAAAGGGAAACACCCAGTTGGTAGAACAAGAATGAGGTGGGAGAATAACATTAACTATGATTTGAGGGAAGTAGATTATACAAGGAATGATTGGAAAATATTAGCTCAGAATAGGGATGTATGGAGAGCTTATCTCCGCGCGGCCATGAACATATGGGTTCGATAGTGCCAATGAGTTAGTTATGTTTGTATTTTATTTATTAGATCATATAAATCCATAACCTACGTGTGTGGATTACTATTATATAAATCAGCTGTAAAATTCTGTAAATGTTGGAAATCCTAAAACTTTGAACTCGGACTTTCTAGAGAAACATTTTATGAATATTCAGCCTGTAGAAAGTCATCGTTGGGATTACAAACTTCAGGTATGTCATTAGATGCATCCTTAGTACTATATTGTACCAAAGAAAACATTGTCCCTGTATTTTTATCTTAGTTTATTTTCTCTCTTTGTAAGTACTTTTATATATTCCACGCCACCCAGAATTTAAATTGTCATGGCATGTAGAGAGAGGATTTTGAACTCTGGATCGCATACTTTTCTGATAACAGAAGGGCGATGAGAGCCTTCCCACAAGAGCCATCAGCTCTACGCCAGGGCCAACTCAGAGACAACTGAAACATCTAAGACAATACCTACCATTTACTCATACATACATTCTAAAAGAAGACTAACATGATATGAATGACTGTGATTACAAGTTATGTTCGGGGAACATTTTGACCTTAAACATTCGTTATTTATACCAGAAGCGAGGAATAATCCCCACTTCATCCAGGAAATTTGAGCTCACTAGGATCGAACCTTGTCTCGCGGTATAACTAGCCAACGACGTTACGCAGAAACTTTTATTTTTTTACTCGGAACCAAGACTGCCCTGAGCACCTGAAAGATCTATTACATTATTCCAGCATTACGGGGAGGACTGGAAAGGAATTCACTCTACTGTGTTATGTTGGTACACCGCTTTTTGGTGGAGAGGGGCCGCGGCAGCGAAGGGGGACTACAACCCTCCCAAGGACCCTACTACAGTCCAGTCGCTCAGTCCCCTGCCCTGACGCTTTCACAACAATGTTGCCGATATGGATATTCAGTGGAGGGGCCGCTTTGTGTACCATGCGGTTAGTAGAAATACAGCCGACAACATCGCAGCAGTTTCAAACCTCACTAGCGGTGTCAAGAGCAGTGATTGGTTGTGGCAGACGTTCACTCCCAATTCGACTATTTTCTTATTAGCAGCACAGGACGAGTTTCTCCCTTTACCCCTCGTACAACCTAAACCTCAAAACAGGATACTCAGCGGCTGGACTTTACATACCTCCAATCACATGTTTTCAACACCTGTGGATTTTCAACCAAATTATATATCCTAACATGCGATGAGATGAAGGGTGATAGGAAATTATTAAATGATAAATGAAATGACATGAAGGGGAGGGAAGGTGAAATGGAGAGTGTTCGTGGAATGAAATTCTGGAAACGGAAGATCCCCGAGATAAACCCAAAAATTCCAGATATGGTCCAGCATCAATCTCCTGCGGAATTGGATCTTGGGATACCGGTTTGCCGAATATAATATCGATCATAGTCATGATCAGATGATCTCAGGAAATATTTTGGCCTTAGTTCCCTCACATTTTCTTACAGAAAAAAAACGAAAAAATCACATCTAGGAAACGTGTCCGACGGTGATCGGAACTCGGCTTGTTGTGAACGAGGCAGCGACACCTCAGCGGTGGTCGTAATGCAAGAATGCATATCATGTAAACTATACATAGTTTAAATATCTTGGATATTATCTCTCTATCTGGGATGAAAAGGATATCACTGAAAAAATTACTAATTATAATAAAAGTTTGGAAATTATTAATAAAGTTATGAAACCATCCCTTGTACAAAAAAAACACCAGATTACGTTTATATAACACTTTGGCTAGACCAGTGTTTACCTATGGTAGTGAAGCATGGACACTAAAAAGACAGCATGAAAGCAGAATAACGGCTTGTGAAATGAGATTCATGCGCAGAACAGCGGGTTACACCAGATGGGATCGGAAAAGGAACACTGATATCTTAAAAGAATTGAAGATTACGTCAATTCTGGAATATATTAAACAGTACAAAATAAATTGGAAACGCCATCTTGAAAGAATGAGTTCAAATCGGATCTCCAAAGCTGTTTATAATTATATACCAAGAGGACGAAGATCTCTGGGCCGTCCTGTGAAACGCTGGAGGGAAAATGTTCTATAGGATCGTAACAGGCCTTGGCCTAATACTTGGAAAGAAGAAGAAGAAGAAGACGTAGTTATATAAAGAAAACTACGTGAAACATTTAGCTTATATGGATATTTACTTCATGGTTCAGGTCCGCACATAAAATGTGTATACCTTTTGTACTGTGTGCATGAAACTCGGTATGGTTTTAACACACAATTTACCTCGATTTTAAGACGCTTTATTGATAATTAAGTTTAAACCCGCAGTTTCAGCACATACTTAAAATATGTTAATAAAGCCGTTAACACTGTCTGGAAAACACGATCGAAGTAATAAGAAGATATGTCTTGCTTTTCTTCCAAAAGAGAAAATTATTTGCTTTTCATTGGAATATTGGGCAAGAACCCAACAGCTGGGAACGATATTTCCCTCTTCTTTCTAGAATTTAGCATTCCGGTGCTTCTTTCCGATACGAGGATAGTCAGGATTGTGGTAAAAGGACAGTTTCGCAGCCACTAAATAAGAAACCTCAATGGAAAACAATGATATTTTAGAAAAATTGCTAAGAGTTAAACACATGGATTATGAATTCCAGTTGCGAAAGACTTTTATTTGTGAACGCGGATAAAACACACGTGATTAAAAAATAGTGATTTAGCTCATTCAATATATATTATGCACGTTAGTAAGAACTGGGTTGTGAAATTACGTAAATAAGATAAGCCCATAAAATGCCTTCAAGAAAAGAGTCTCAAACTTTCGAAAGGATAGCTCGGTTATTTTCACACAGGGAGCCTTTCATAAGTAATGCCACGAGTGATTTCCAATTTATCTAGAGAATTTTGAAATCAAGAGTGGCATTTGTTAGGACTATTTAACAAATAAAATTAAGCTGTTTACTCACAAATCATTATTTAACTATAGTTCTTTTAAAATATTTATATATTTAATGTACACGGCGATGTTTGAAAACAAATGAGAAACGATAGGTACGCTTCTACTGCTTCTTTTGTTTATCACTGCAACCAGATCATACTATTTATTGCCAAGGAACGCAATATTGTAAAAATGCTCTCTAGTGGAGAAAAAATGACACATCAAACTGTATATTAATTCAGTTCTGATGTCGTATGATGTAAATATGACTATTATATTTTTCTGGATTGTTACCTGGGAAAAAATACATTTAAGAAAGTGCAAACAGTGGTTTCTTTTTTTGGTGGTATAATCAATTGCTACAAATGTTTAACTCCCGCATGCGGCACTATATATACAATCTGGTAGCCGTATTTCTCATGGGCTCAGTCTCACTGCAAAATAATGGTAAGACCTGTTCAGAATATTAAAAAAGGTGGAGCTTTATTTAATATGGTAATTATAACACTGATAAATATTTCGTGAAACACGTCTCTGATTGGTTGCAAAACAGAAATCATTGAAACGTGATTGGTCATTGAGTCCCATTTGGGGCATGAGTTAAATAGTCCATGAAAATTCTTCTTGAATGTTGAGTTTTATTTTGCCTCCTCAGAATTTGCATCCTTGGCTATAATGCACTTTTCTACATAGTATTATACTTTGATAGCTCTCTCCTTAGAGTTCTCCATAGTACTCTATCCTTTGCGATTCTTATCGAGTTTGCGCCGACTGCGGTCTTGAAATCGTCTGGCTGCCTACACTTGGGATAGCCCCCTCCTCCTTTTCCTAGTTCGAACACATTGTTGTAGCATTGACCTGTCTACCTTACTTCATTCTAGCACCAAGGCCTCCCCTTTACCACATAAATTCTTGTGCCTATTTTCTCACGCTTTCATCTTGGACTTTGCTCTTAGTTCGAAGTTAGGCAGTCTATCGATTAATTTGATTCTTCATTCCATTTTCCGATGGAATATTTTTAGCATTTTCAACTGCCTTTGCGTACTGATCTAAGTTTGACATCCATATATTAAATACCGGGTCATCAAATATTTATTAGAAACCTATTTAAAACTGTCATCTTTAACTGACTTATATGTAGGACATATTTGAAACTCCGGAATTTGTTCCTTGCCTCGGTAATCCGTCTACTTATTCCTTTATCCCTGTTCTACTTCATTGTTACCAACGGAACCAAGTAAATGTATTCCTCTACATGTGTACGTACATATATATAGTCCACCGCTGTGGTCTCTAGGTAGCATGCTGCCTTGTCACGCAGCGGGCCCGGGTTCGATTTCCGGTCGGGACAGGCTCCTGGGTGAGGTTTTTTTCGGGGCTTTACCTCACCTGTAAGACAAATGTCAGGAAGCTTAGGGACCAACGGTCCCCTAAATCATTCGGCCATCACCATCATCCTTTTCATTATCATCCTTCATCGGTATGGAAAGTAACGGCAAGCTATCACACCTATAATTCCCCCAGTAAAGCTGCATAGCATGAAAATGCTATGGTTACAGTGAAAGACCTGCCCTCTGGCAGAATTACTATGGATGGATATATATATATATATATATATATATATAGTTAAAATGTATCTATTTGTATATGTTTTCCTTAATGTTTTATGTACTACATACTTTTTTATTTTACTAACTGTACGTTTCTGTCCTGTTAATGGAATCCAAAATGTTCTATCGTTGTCGCCATCTTTCATATATTAGAACCGGTCCGAAAAATACCGAATTCATCCTGGACACAGGAACATCCAATAAACGTAACGTAGTCGGTTCTGGTTGTCTGTTATTTACCAAGCTCGCCTCTGGTTTCGACATTTTAGAGCGTAAAATTCTGTAAATGCTTCTTTCGTAAAGTACGTCAGGCCGCGGGTTTCGTATCATGTTTTTTAACACGTAAAAAATCCTCATACCTAAATAGAGGCTTCTATGCAAAATCTGTCGGTTCTCACTCTACGTCTTGAATTGCGACGCTAAAGACCTGAAATGTTGAAGAGCATCGTTAAATAATAGTAACAAACAAACGTTACTCCTACAACAGGCTACAAGTATTCTGTTAGAATTCATGGTTAATTTACTACGGGTCATGTTAACGGGACAGAGATAAGAGACGGGCTAAGTCAGAATGTAAAAAAAACATAATGGTTCATCAAACATAAGGTTCGATGTAACCTGGTAAAGGAAAATGTACATTTGCAATGCGGCGCAAAACTCTGAAGGTAATTCAGGAGCAAGATTGAGTCGAGAGAAATCTCTATAATTTGTCTCATGTGTGCAACACTGCGTCCGGAAACAAGGTCTACACACCGCTTGGTTAAGTTTTTTTACACGCTTTATATCAGCTTGACCTGTATTTATCTATGTAACGGAATCTTTCAACGCGATTTTCACCCACTTAAAATCATTGGTCCGACTTGAAACTTTCTATACTTGTAAAGGACCAATGATAATGCAATAATTTCATAATGTTTTTTTTCTAAAATCCTGGTCAGAATCATCAGAAAATAAAAAAAAAAGTGTCTGTGTAATTATGTAACGGAATTTTTCAATACGATTTTCACCCACTTCAAATCATTGGATCGACTTGAAACATTGTATACTTGTAAAGGACCAATGACAATACAGTAATTTCATAAAAGGTTCTAAAATCCTGGCCAGAATCAGCAGAAAATCAAAATAATAAAAACCGGTACACTCAATCGCTCTAAGAGCTCAGTTGGTAGAGCGGTGGACTGTAGTGGTATATAATTTCAGTAATCCATATGTCGCTGGTTCAAATCCGGCCCGGAGGATGTTTTTAGTAGAGCATTACTTTTAGCTCATACTACAATAGTATCGAATTTAAAGATATTTGCATTTTTATCTTATTCTGTAAAATATTAAAACTAAAAAAATAAATAATAGTTTAAAAAACTAAAACAACACGCTTTATTAGAAAACCGACCTAAAAAATTCAAAATAATTTTAATTTCCAACACGCTTGTGATAAAATTAAAGTGGTCAACAAAAAAAGGATCTCTAACATATCTAGAATAAAACTAGAGTTATCTACAAAAAAAATTAGCATCAAAAGCGTGGAGTGCTTTATATGAATTAATATATTTGATGATAAACATATATTGCTAAAAGTAAAGTCTCTAAGAAGAAAACGTAAAAATTATAAAGAGCACCTCACGCTTTTGATGGTAAAATTATTGTTTTTTGTAGATAACACTAGATTTATTCTAAATGTGTCGGAGATGATTTTTTGTTGAGCACTTTAATTTTATCCCAAGCGTGTTGGAAATTAAGATTGTTTTTTCATTTTTCAGTTCGGTTTTCTAATAAAGCGTGTTGTTTTAGTTTTATAAACTATTATTTATTTTATTTACACTGGAACTTAGAGTTACGTTCTCAGTGAACAAATTATTTTTCGTTATACATTCTCTAATAGTTTGTTAGATACACACTAGTCGAAAGAGAAACAGACCGAATTAACATTTTAAACTGGGTTTTACAAATATCAATCGAATGAAAACGGTGAAAACTGAAACCAACAAGAGATATTTCACAGTTCTTCAATGTTGAAGTATTTCAATACCAACAACAGCAGCTAAAATTACTGCATGTAATGAATTATTTACACAAGCCAAATAAAGTAATTTTAGAAAAATGGGAAGAATTATACGGAGACCACTAGGTAATTAAAGAGTAAAAAGAGGAAATACTTGAGAGAAAATATTAACAAACTTGAAGTGATTGCAAAAAATTAGAATATCAGAGCATTGTATCTGGAAATTGGGTTAGGGAGGAAAGGTTTTCAGGCTAGAAAGAACATAATTAGAAATGAAAATGGGGATACGATTCCTGATTCAAGGGGTATATTACATATATGGAAAAATTACTTCAATTAAAATTAAGTAATTAATTTAATTAAAGAGCCTTGGAAACTCCTTGTAGGAAAACTAAAGAGAAAGCAGCCACAAGGTAGGAAAAAATGATATTGGAGCATAATGTTAACCAGTGATTTGAGGGAGGTAAATTGTACTGTAATGGCAGAAAAGAGTTGGATCAGGATAGGGAAGTTTGGAGAGCTTATGTCCGCGCGATCATGAACCTACGGGTTCGATATTGCCGGTGAGATAATTATTTTAAAATAGAATAGAATAGAATAGATTTATTTAGCCTGATGGAGTTAAGGCCATGTGGCCTTCTCTTCCACTCACCAGAACAAGCATATGTTACATATGAATACAAAAAAAAACAATAATAGTCATATAAAACAGGACAAACATATGTTACACATGAATACAAAAAAATTACAATAAACATGTTACATATGAATACAAAAAAAAGTTACAATAATAGTCATTGAACAATTAATTATGTCATATTGAATAATAATGAAATTAATGTCTAATAATAGAATGAAACTAAATACAATTAAAATTAAATTAATGATACAATGAATAAAAAAGGAATAACAGCTCGAATCTACTATGCATAAAAAGAAGAGAAAAAAAATACAAAGAAAGTAATAAACTACAATGAATTAATCTACACTTTTTATACAAGGCATTAGGTAAATATATTAACAAATCCTAAGTCTATTTTTATTAAATAATGCAAAAACGCATTATTAATTCTTAAAAAGTAGTATTAGTGAGTTGTTTCTGTTAGTGATTTTATTTTCAATTTATTTCTGAAAGATGGTAAAGTTTGGCAGTCTCTGACATAGGATGGAAGTGAATTCCATGTTCTAGCAAGAGAAACTGTAAAAGATTTCGAATAATAGGTAGTATGATGAGGAGGGATATAAAGGACACTGTGCTCAAGGGATCGGGTATCTAAGTTATGTGTATCAGAGAGTTTAGTGAAGCGGTGTGATAAATAATAAGGTAAAGATGTGTGTAATATGTTATAGAGAAGGCATAGGGAATGGATGGTTATACACCTTTATAAGTCTATCTCCTCAACTGTTAAAAGTATTTATTCACTCTAGGCCTTTCCGAACTAATCCCAACATCAGCTGAAAGTTCTTTGAAGTTACTTGCTATTTAAGAGTATTGATACCTGATATTTGTTTAAAAGTGTGCAACAATTCCAAAAAATCCTTCACCCAAGAAATGTACCCCCTGCCAGGGATCGAACCCGGGCCTACTGCGTAGCAGACACGACCTTATCCCGAGACCACGCCGGTACAGGAAATATATCTTTATAAAATCTATTTTGCATTATGAAGTCTTGTTGCATTAAATACGCATATGGTTTATGTCAGCGATACTCATTACGCGGCCCGCGGGCCGCATGAAGCCCTTGAAGATATGTATTAAGGCTCTTGGAATAAATTTCCTTCATTACATTACATTTAAATTTTTAATTTTAAGTATAAAATAATATTATCTTTATTGAAATTCTACAAAACTTTGGATATCCCTGTGTAAACAGATATGGTTTCTTATATTTGGCTCTCTTGTAACTTCTAGTGAGTACCACTGGTTTATGCCAAAACGATTTTATCAGAATTTCAGAAATGTTTTGCATACTAAATAACCATTACATCTTTTTGAAACACTCTCCATTAACAATTTTACGTATTTCCATCCTTTGAAACATGAAAATGCTTCACCCGTAGTTGTTGTTAATATCTTAATATATAAAAATTACGTGTCATGTTGTTTGTCCGCGATGGAATCCTAACCTACTGAACCGATTTTAATAAAATATTGCACACCGTGTGCAGTTTGATCCAACTAGAGACTTAGGGAAGTTTATAACTAAATTTATAGTCGCATTATTTTTATTGCAAATTATTTGTTTATTATTTAACAAAGAGTTATAATTATCTGTGAGTTTCATACGATTCTAACAGATGGCCGTGTAAGGTAATTGGTTTATTATTTAACCAGGTGGCTGTGCTTTTTGTTGCAACCGCGAATTTCAATTGAATTACAAATATTGATTATTTCATAATTTAAGTGTGTTTGTGTTTATTTTATTTTCAATGTATTGATAATAATATTAATTTCGTGTGTAAGTATTAGTTTTAAGTAATCTGGCTGAAAGACGGCAACTTAATTTAAATTTAACTGGACGGAGAAGGGACATTGAACAGTATGGCGAATCAGTTCTAGAGACCATGAATGATAAGATATCAAGTGAATTTCCGCAAATTGGTATAGGCCTATGTGACATAAATCTTACATTTAAGAAGAATGTCAATTTAAAAACATATGAAGGTCCTAAGGAACGGAATAACAGAACTGTAAGTAAGTCTGTTAGTTATAATAATATGCCTAATATTACAGAAACAATCTCCATGCCTCAATTAAATGAAAAACAAGATGACTATAATATATCACAAGATGATATTACTATACAGAGATTTCTTGATGATGATGAGAATCCAAACTGCCAACAAGTTCGTAGAAAAAAAAACGAAAGTATAATGAAATCAGCAAGCCTCCTCAAAATATTCCATCAATAAATGTATATAATCCTTATGATACACTTATGGATGATACTGAGAATGCAGACAACATAAATTAATCTCAATCAACAAAACCACTTCCACATAAACCACCACCCATATTTATACCGGGTGTAGTTAACGTACCAGAACTAAAAAATTGTGTAAAACAAAAACTTTCTGATTTAGATTTCTCACTTAGTTTACTACAACATATTTTAACGTATACCTTAGCCACAGCAATGCGTGGCCGGGACTATATATATATATATATATATATATATATATATATATATATATATATATATAAAACAAAGTCGGATTAGTTACACTATTTATAACTCAAGAACGGCTGGACCGATTTTTTTTATCTTTGATTTGTTGGATTTGTTTCCGCTTCGAATAGCAGATAACTATTAAAACATCGGACAAATTAACGTAAAAATATTTAAAGGCGATACGACGTTTGCCGGGCCAGCTATATATATATATATATATATATATATATATATGTCAAAAATTTAATTATAACATCGAAATAAAGAATTTGCTCACTTGTTAAATGAGCTACTAGACGGCAGTAGAGACAGATTTCTCCGCTACCTCTGCTAATAAAGAATGTATATAAAGAAAAATATACGTTTGTACTAGATTTGCTTGGTTGCGTAATTGGTAGCGCACTGGGTTGTCAATCCAGAGGTACGGGTTCAAAACACTTCCGAGCATATATTTTTCTTATATACTAGTTAATACCCGGCGTGCGCTGCTACGCCTAAATAAGTGTAAATTAATGTGTTTTTACGTTTAGTTGAATAAGTATAAGGAACAATAATTATAAATTTATATTTTTAGATACCCCGTGCTGATTACCCGGCGTTATCCGGAAATCTACTTATCCCGATATTTTTGACATAAATGAGCTGAAATACGAAAATGAATGTGTTTTATGTTTAGTTAAATAAGTAAAGGGAAAAAATATATATCGTAATTATTTTTAGATGCCCCGTGCTGTTTCCCGGCGTTGTCCGGGAATCTACTCATCCCGATATTCTTGGCATAAATGAGATGAAATTAAAAAAATAATGTACTGCTTACGATTGGTTGAATAAGTAGAATGAAAAATAATTATAAATGTATATCGTAATTATTTTAAGATTTCCCGTGTTGATTACCCGGTATTGCCAGAGAATCTACTTACCTCGATCTTCTTGGCATGAATGAGCTAAAAGACAAAATTCGTTATTGTGAGTTATCCATGAAAGAATACCAGGCATGTGCTGCTATGCTTGCACAGGAATCTACGTGTTTGTCTCGATCTTCTTGCCATCAATGAAAGACAAAAATGGTTATTGTGAGTTATCCGTAAGAGATAAACATATGCTGTCGCCGACGTTTTTGTTGAGCCTTTTTGAGATATTCAATTCTGTGTACATTAATTTTGTGTATTTGTTAAGATTTAGGCAGCGTAAGACATTTAAGTGTCCAAAAAGCTATTTTCCTCGTTTTCCACTACAAATGGCGATTGTTAAGGGTGTAGGAGTTGAGTATCATAACTCTCTTATAGCCTATGTTCATACCGGGAATCTCCAAAACATTTTACAAAAAGCCCTATCACAATCGGATTAACGGTATGGCCGCGCAAATAATCATTAATATATATATATATATATATATATGTGCGTGTGTGTGTGTGTTGTGTGTGTGTGTGTGATATAAAAATAAAAATATATGCCTGAGTCGGAATTTGAACCCGAGTCTCTAAACATATTTGCATTCATTGCCAAATGTCAAATATATGTATATATATATAAGAGCACTGTTTTATGTTACATTTGCCCTTTTTTCTTCTCCAATAATTCCATTGTGTTGGAAGCCCTATTCGCTGAGGCATTGTCATGGAGAAAAGGAAGATGTCCACTGTTCTTCTTTAGATGCTGTGATCTCCAAATGGCAAAATAACCTTCGGCAGACATTCAGTCACATACCACTCAGCTTTGACTACGCGATGTGTATCCGAGGTCACAGAGGTGAGATCATTCATCTTGATGAAGAAAGTGGTCACCATCTTCTTTCCTGAGCTCCTATTTTCTGAACTTTCGTGGATGGTTCCTCACGTCGAGAACACCAAGGTTGACTCTTCATTTCGAGGTCATAATGGTATACCCATGCTTCGTCACCAGGGACGATATTGTGGGTGTCTTTGGGCTATCCTGTACCGGATTTCTCAAGCATAGTGCGACACTAATCCACTCTCGTGTCTTTTTGGGGTTCTGTCAGAAATTGTGATACTCAACAGTTATATTTCTTGGCGAGGCCTAAATGATTGTGAGCTATGGTCTGTCCCGCGGTCGATCCAATATTAAGGCCCTTTTAATGACGAAAAATGAGAGATGAGGATCTTCATCGATCATTTTTCTCATCGTGTCAAAGTTTTCTTGGGCCACTGCCATTCCTGGGTGACCAGGGCGAGGTTTATCTTCAAGAGACTCCTTGAAAATTCACAAAATAAATTTCCAAAAATGTAAAAAAACACGAGCAAAGAAGTATGACATTATTTTACACATACATTGGGCCCATAATTTGTTCATAATATTTCATTGTCCGAAAATGACTCATGCACTTGCATTTTAACTCAGATTTTGCACCTTGGTACACAATCTTGTGGTTGCGTGTGTTCCAAGATTGAATAAATATTTTTTTCATAAGTAATGCCATGAGTGATTCCAAATTATCGATAAATTCACGATATCACAAAGTGACGAGAAAATTTATCTAGATAATTTGGAAATCAATAATGTTTAACGAATACAATTAAGCTCTTTACTTAAATAATTATTCAAATATAGTTATTTTTAAATGTTTACATATTTAATGTAAACGGCGATGTTTGAAAACAAATGAGAAACGTTTATTATGTTTCATTTGTTCAGATCATATTATTTATTGCCAAAGGATCGTAAGATTGTAAGAATGCACCCTAGTGGAGAAAAAATGAAACACATCAAACTGTTTATACCCAACATTATTAATTAATTTCAGATGTCCTATTATGTAAATATGCCAATTATATTTTTCTGGAACGTTATTATCTGGCAGATAATACGTTTAAGAAAGTGCAAACAGTGGTTTCTTTTTATTGTGGTATAATCAATTGCCATAAATGTTTTCCATTATATCCCGCAAGCAGAATCTGGTTTCATTCGTGTACTATGGCCTATATATATATAATCTGGGAGCCACTTCCATTCTAGGATTCTTACATCTTAACATATAAATTGTTATATTCTACGTATTTCATAGAAAATCAGTCACTGCAAAATAATGATCTAGTCTATGCAGAATATTAAAGAGGTCGAGCTTAATTTTAATATGATAAAATTAAATTGATAAAATCGAGGTGAAAAACGACTGTGATTGGTTGTAAATAAAAAATCATTAAAATGTGATTGTTCATTGACTCTCATTTGGGGCATGAATTAAAATGTCAAATAAAGATAATTCCGTAGTAGTCAGTCTTCTGGTTTAAGAGCTGCTAAAATCTTTCTGCATTTTATCGTATTCGTCATTCTTTATTGGTAACTTGTAGTTGATGTTCGGGATTTCGAACCCTGCCAGGATTAGTGGATTTCTTCAAGGTATAAAAAGTTGAATATGGCTTCACTTTGTAGAGAAGTGGTAGTTAAATTTGATTTAATAGCACTCTTGTCACGCCTAAGGTACATGCTAAAGAACATAAATATTTACTCGGATACATTTTTCTAGGTTTAAGGGCATTTCATTTTCTTAATTTACTGGACAGGAAAAACTGTTTCCTTTTTTCTTCCCAACGAAAATGTGTTTAGGATTTTTATGTTTTAAAAATTCAGCGATCCCATCTTCTTTTTTTACGACCAAACTTTGTATCCAGAGACGAACGTAATTACTAGACTACCGGAACTGAACTGAAAGTGAAATAAGCCATGTATGTCGTGTTGTAGGTTATAGAAGCAACTAGATTATAAAACGTCCGCCACGCAGGAAATGCGTAAACTAAGCGAATTATTCGGCAGTGGAATTTATGGCCCTATTTTGCTGGTTTACATAATATATGTTTCTTTCGCCAAATTGGATGCACTCAATTACTGATGCCAACTTATTTAAAAGTGTCAGACTGCAGTGAAAGAAAAGCGTGCATAACCGTAAGTTATTATTTTTTGCAACTTTTGTATTATCCTTTTTTTTTAGTAGGGAGTTATAATTTAATAATATTTAATGTATTTCAAGCTTACCTATGGTTTATCTTTTTAACTATACCTTTAGCTTTAGTATGATTTACTTCTTGTTTGGCTGAAACTAATCGAACCTCCTTTGATTTTTCTGAAGAGTTTGATACCAATTTAAATATCTATCGATTCTATTTTCAATTCCTTTGTTAGAATATTAAGTAAATTGGACTAATATGTATTATAGGATGCATTGTCAAATTAAAAGTTAAATAAATTACATACAAAACATGGCAGTTGTTACACCTTATCCGCTAATGGAGTGATCCTAAAATAAACAACACTTGTAGTATCCTTCCGCCATTCGCGCAACAATTATTGTACTGTCACATTGACAGGGAGCACGTGTGAAGTATATAAGACATGTGATCATTGAGTAGGGTAGATTATAAGAAATCTGGTGAGATTCTTCACTGATGTTGTGAAATATATTTTTAATAACTGTTTTTTGACCATTAGTGAAAGGTTTATCGGCCACGGTGGACTAGTGGTTATGCTCCTTGCCTCTGGTCCCGAGGGTCGCGGGTTCAAACCCGGCCGGGGTCGATTGATTTTTTTAGGATGGAAAAATCCAAGGATCCCTCCTCCGGGAGGGACTTTAAGCCGTGGGTCCCGAGTCTGAAGATTTACAGCCTCGTAAAAGATCCTTAAGCCTGAATGAAAAGGCCTCTAAGCAACATTTACCGAATTGTCCCGTCCTAGTACTACCTTGATTTCCTAGATGTCAGTGTGAGGCGGAACGCTGACCACGGACCACACTAATGACATCTATAAGACAACAAGTGTAACTAAATTAGTATGGTTCAAATTCTTTCCTGTAGGGGGAGAGCCCCTAAATCTCTGTTAAGGGAAACATGGGCTTAAAAAAGAAGAAAATATAGGTGACGACACAGCAACGAAAGACTCGATACCATTCAGAATTTTGTTTTGCATCAGAATGCACTCAAGCATGACTCAAAGCATCATCCATATCTAATAAACTATTTTAAGTTGTAATTATTGATTAGGTATATTTAAGAATATTTTCTATGTTTTCAATATTATTATTTTTATTCACGAAAAATAAAAAGTATATTCAGAGGACATGTTTTTAATTTAATGAAGGGAACTATTTTTATCGCGTACTCATTATTCTACGTCGGCCTCCAAAACCAATGAAAAGCGAGCAGGTCACGTGGTTTTGCATTGACGTGGATCACTTTGAGAGCGGATAGAATTTAGAGTTAATTTTTAATAACGGGTTTCAGGTAAATCCACACTTCTAATGGTCAGATTACGCTTATTTTCATACAAAGCCTCTCTCTCCTTTATGTTAATGGCTTGTAATGGCACGTGTTTCATTTTGAAACATCGAAATTTGCTACCGATAGTGCAATTTTTAATTTTCGTTTCAGTTGAACTTTCTACCTAATGGTTCGTTTTGCTAGTTAACGAACCCGACCTTACATTTTTAAATGATATAGACAACTATGGACAAATGAAAGAAATTTTTAAGACATGGCAGATTTCAAGTATGTTGGAACAATAATTACAAATAGGAATGAGATAAACAAAGGAATTAAACAGAGGCTTAATTCTGGAAATGCATGCAGTTATGTATCACAGAGACTCTTGATGTCCCAACTCCCTTCAAAAAACGTTAAACTGAAAATATATAAAACTGTTATTCTCCCAGTTATATTATATGGATGGGAAACATGGACTCTTACTTTAAGGGAGCAAATAAGTTTGCGAGTATTTGAAAATAAAGTTCTTAGGGAAATATTTGGGACAAAAAGAGACGAACAGACAGGTGAATGGAGAAAACTACTTAATAGTGAACTACATGATACGTGTAGGAAGCCAGATATAATAAGAACAGTTAAGTCTCGTAGACTGCGATGGGGCACGTATGGGGGATGAAATCAGTGCATGGAAGCTTCTTGTAGGAAAACCAGAAGGAAAACGCCCAGTTGGTAGACCAAGAATGAGGTGGGAGAATAACATTATCCATGATTTGCGGGAAGTAGTTTATACAGGAGATGATTGGAAAACATTAGCTCTGGATAGGGATGTATGGAGAGACTATGTCCGCAAGGCCTTGAACCTACGGGTTCCATAGAGCCAGTGAGATATTTAGTTAATATTACAAAACAAGATTGGTTCCGATAAATAAAATGTTGTAGCTCCTAGAGCGTAAACGGGAAAACATACACATAATATATATATATATATATATATATCATCACCATCATCATGAACAAATTCGTTTTAGGCTATGTGGCCTGTACGGTAAACCTAGCGAAGATGGTCTTGATTTTCCACCGATGTTTTGGTCTTCCTTGGTCCTTATGTCCAGTTGGGGTATATTGGAATGTTAATTTTGGAAGTCTATTTCTTGCCATTCTCCTCAGATGATTTTTCCATTCTTGTTGGCATCTTTGTATATCTTCATTTAAACTTGTTACTCCAAGTTTTTCTCTGATAATAGTGTTCCTTTGGTGAGCCAGTCTATTAACTCCTAACAATGATCGTAAGAAGCGCATTTGGCTTACTTGAAGTTTATGAGAGTTTCTTTTGTTTAAAATCCAAATTTCACTTCTGTATTTTAGAGCAGCTTTTGATGTGATGTTATGTAATCTTAGTTTTGTCTCTGTCCTCAATAAATATATATATATATATATATATATATATATATATATATATATATATATATATATACGTCCACCGCTGTGGTCTCGAGGTAGCGTGCTGCCTTGTCACGCAGCGGACTCGGGTTCGAACCACGGTCGGGGCAGCTACTCTTGGTGAGATTTTAATCGAGGTTTTTCCACACCTGTAAGACAAATGTCAGGAAAACGTTAAGGCCCAAACGGTCCCCGAAATTATATGGCCATCATCATCATCATTATCATTATCATCCTTCACGGATGTGGAAAATAACGGGAACTTACCACACCTAGAAGTCCCTAGTAAAGCTGTAAGCATATTATGAAAATGCTATGATTGCAGTGAAGGACCTGCTTTCGGGCAGAATAACTATGGATGGATATATATATATATATAATATATATATATATATATATAAGGGTGGACCGCTCGAATGGACCTAATTTCAATTGCTTGTTACTGGCAAACGGTTGAAGATAGGAACTTAAAACAACGTTCATAGTCAGAAAAACTCACCAAGTTTCGAATCCTGTCGGTAGATGGCACAAAGATACGTTTCTCGTTCTTAGATTTAATTGTTTGTGAAAATGGCGACTCCGCAGATGAAAGCGCAAGCTGTTTTGTGGTATGCGGAGTTTAAATCAATCATTAGAGTTCAAAGGGAGTTCCGGCGTGTGTTTAACCGTGATGCTCCAACTGCTAGAAGCATAAAGAAGTGGCGTGATACATTATTAGCTACAGGATCTGTGTTGAAGAAGCATGGTGGTGGTCGCAGAGCATCCGATGAAATGGTAGCAAATGTTCAAGCCGCATTTGAGCGAAGCCCCCGGAAGTCATTAAGAAGAGCTTCGCGGGAACTTCAAATACCAAAATCGACATTACAACGGATTGTCCACAAACGCCTCAAACTGCACGCATATAAAGTGCAGTTAGTGCAACGTCTGGAGCCGAATGACATGCCGAAACGAGTGGAATTCGCCAATACGATGCTGGACCGTCTCGGCGCTGATCCTGACTTCATGACCAAGATTTTCTTCTCGGACGAAGCCACTTTCCATTTGCCAGGCAAGGTAAACCGGCATAATGTGCGGATCTGGGGATCGGAGAATCCTCACGCTATTCAAGAGCATGTTCGTGATAGTCCGAAGATGAATGTTTGGTGCAGTTTGTCACATAATAAGGTCATTGGACCGTTTTTCTTCGCCGAGAAAACTGTTCGTGGTACCACATATCTTGACATGCTGGAGCAGTTCTTCTTTTCCACAAATTGAACAACTGCAGCCTAACATCGTTTTCCAGCAAGATGGTGCTCCTCCCCACTGGTCCAATGAAGTTCGTACGACTTTGGACAACATTTTCCCTGGCCGTTGGATTGGTAGGGGAGGACCAATCGCGTGGCCCCCGAGATCTCCCGATTTAACACCACTGGATTTCTTTCTCTGGGGCTATGTCAAAGATAAAGTTTACACCACCCCAGTCAAAGACCTTCGTGATCTTCGTGAGCGCATCATAGAGGCTATTGAGAACATTCCAGAAGACATACTCCAACGTACTTGGCAAGAAATTGTTCATCGCTTTGATATCGTCACAGTGACTGCTGGGGCTCATATAGAGATGTGGTGATCTGGATATCAAAACTTGGTGAGTTTTTCTGTAATATGAACGTTGTTTTAAGTTTCTATCTTCAACCGTTTGCCAGTAACAAGCAATTGAAATTAGGTCCATTCGAGCGGTCCACCCTGTATATATATATATATATATATATATATACAGGCCTATACCGTATATAAATTTTGGTCATAATCATTTTCGGTGTCTAGAGGAGAATAGGATATGGGGAAGATTTGTAAAAGGTTTTTAAATATATTATCACAAGAATTCCTTCGGAATTCGCTAAAATGTTTTTGAGAAAATTTCACCCTCAGCTCGGAATCGGCCACTAATGATCTGAGTTCAAGAACATTGTTTGTAAATTCTCCAATTCTTTTCTTATTTTATTATTATTATTATTATTATTATTATTATTATTATTATTATATAATGCAATAATTATAATATTTCACAATTCAAATAATGACATTTCGTATCTATGAGACGAAAAAACAATTGCCTTTTAATTAGTTCCACTCTTCGGGTAAAAAATTACCTATTTTTATTCCACTTAACTGCTGTTATTCGTCTATTTTCTACTAGTGTAATTTAATTTAAACGAAATACCTCTGTAAAAGCTACAATCATCAACTTTTTTTAATTGCAATGAGTCCTTTCTGCACACATACATACACACACACACACACACACACACACACGCATATATATATATATATATATATATATATATATATATAGATCATTCCCATGTGAGGCTATGATCGTCTTTTTTCTGGAGACCCTGGGAAGCAGAGTAAAGCACCGAGGAAGATTTATGCACGTATACCTTCTATTAATGACACTTTAACTATAGAGCCTAAACCAGAATACCAGAAGATTTATGCACGTATACCTTCTATTAATGACACTTTAACTATAGAGCCTAAACGAGTCATAACTTTATAAACTAATATTCCTTTTGTATTACTTCTGTTTCTTAATATAAAAAATCAAAATCAAAATAACAATAGATTTTTACATCAGTGTCGAGGCAGGACCTAGTAAATACAAAAATCTCTAAGGAAGAAGTTAGTGCATCTCAATCATTTCAGCCTTCTGATGTGGAGAATTCTAAAATAATATGAAAGTATGATAATAATCTACAAAATGTTATAACATGAGAAATTTCAACCATTGTAGGCCGGTACCTATCTTGGAATTTCTCCCTTAGAACCGTTGTGATGTACGAGGTACAAAAGGCTGTGTCCAAAAAATCATCTGCCGGTTTTAAGTGGAAAGTACAGACATTGAAACCAGAATCCAGTAATGCCAACCCACTTTACGGAGCAGATGGACATCCCTGCTTATTAAGAGCGTAGAAGATTAATGAGAGATGCCAGGCGGATGGCTTTTAGTGAGAGTATCCTTCTACTGAGTCAGGAGTTGTATTTACTTGCTTATAGTTTAAATGAGAGATTTGGGGCTGGATTTTATTGCATTGCATTGGTACACCACAACGCTTTTCAAGATTCAATTTCAAGGTAGGTTTTGGCATGCAAATGGTTTACATCTTCTTTGTAAGAAAGAAAGCCACAAGAAAACTATAATAAACAGTTGGAAAATAAATAATTATGGCAGCTGTGATCTCGAGGTAGCGTGCTGCCTTGTCACGCAGCGGGCCTGGGTTCAATCCTCGGTCGGGACTAGTTTCCTTGGTGATAGTTTTTTTCGGGGTTTTTCATCAGCTATAACACACATGTCAGAAAACGTTAAGGCCCAAACGGTCATCGAAAATCATCTGGCCATCAATATTATAATTAACATATTCATTACGTTTAGGAATAGGGCCTCTCCTGGCGCATCATTATCATCATCATTATCATTTAACATATATCATCGGGGCAGCGTAACTCCGCCTTCCAGGCGCCCCAAACTCAGAAGAGGGTTACAATAACTTCATGCCAGGAGAGAACACCTGAATGTCGAAATGACAAGTCGTATCATTGAATAATAATAATAATAATAATAATAATAATAATAATAATAATAATAATAATAATAATAATAATAATAATAATAATAATAATAATAATAATTATTATTATTATTATTATTATTATTATTATTATTATTATTATTATTATTATTATTATTATTATTATTATTATTATTATTTATTATTATTATTATTATTATTATTATTATTATTGTCCCACCGCTGTGGTCTCGGGGTAGCGTGCTGCCTTGTCACGCAGCGGGCCCGGGTTCGATCCCCGGTCGGGGCAGTTTTTCTGGGTGAGGTTTTTATCGGGGGTTTTCCTCACCTGTAAGACAAATGTCAGGAAAACTTTAAGCCCCAAACGGTCCCCGAAATCATATGGCCATCACCCTTATCATTATCATCCTTACCATTATCATTAACATCATCATCCTTCACCGGTGTGGAAAGCAACGGGAAGCTACCACACCTACACAATTCCCTAGTAAAGCTGCAAGCATAGCATGAAAATGCCGATTGCAGTGAAAGACCTGCCTTCGGGCAGAATTATTATGGATGGATTATTATTATTATTATTATTATTATTATTATTATTATTATTATTATTATTATTATTATTATTATATGTATTATAATACCGTAAATATAAATGGCTTGATGTACAGTAATGAAAAAGGAGTTGTATTTTGTAAAATAACCAAAATTTAATGATAAAAGGCGTTAATGTTATGCAAAAGACAGACGATGTGTTTATAACCAATATATATGTAGCTTGCTTTTAAAAAAACATAAAAAATGGTAAACTAGAAAACATACAAACTCTTCACCACATACTGTAATAATTGTAGAAATAAAAAAAATCTGAGGAAACCCTTCTTGCTCAAATTGTTCAACAAAGTCAAAGTGATAGAGGTTTAAATAGAGAATGTTTGAAAACACTTTTCCTAGATATACAGTTTTTGCTAAAGGAAGATGGTTAGGATAGGTTGGATATGGGGGTGGGAAGGGGGGGGGGAATCTCAAGAATGTATGGAAACATATCAGGAGGACATATTTGCATCTAAACCCAGTAGACCAAGAATGAGGTGGGAGAATAACATTAACTATGATTTGAGGGAAGTAGATTATACAGGGAATGATTGGAAAGCATTAGCTCAGGATAGGGATGTATGGAGAGCTTATGTCCGTGCGGTCATGAACCTACGGGTTTGATAGTGCCAGTGAGTAAGTAAGTAAGTAAGTAAACCCAGATTATACGGAAAAGGTTCACAGTGCTTACAGAGAGACCTACAACCGGTTTGGAAACAAATACTATATATATAACCAACTAACTACCTGACACTATCGAAACCAAAGGTTTATGGTAACGTGGACATAAGCTCTTCATACATCCCTATCCTGATCTAATGTTTTCCAATTATCCCTTCATAATCTCATTTTTTAGGTCTACCAACTGGGCGTTTTCCTTCTAGTTTTCCTACAAGAACCTTCCATGTAAATCTTTCATTCCCATTCGTGCCACATGTCCTGTCCATCGTACTCTACGAAACTTAAGTGTTCTCATTATACTGGCTTCCTATACATGCCATGTAGCTCACTATTATGTAGTTTTCTCCATTCACCTGTCTGTTCATCTCTTTTTGGTCCAATGTTTCTAAGGGCTTTACTCTCAAATACTCGTAATCTTCTTTCCTCCCTTGAAGTAAGAGTCCATGTTTCGCAACCATATAACATAACTAGGGGAATAATCATTTTATAAATTTCAGTTTAACAAGTTTTTGAAAGGAGTTGGTACATCAAGTGTTCCTGTAATGCATAATATCATGCATTTTCAGAATTGTGCATCTCATTCCTATTTGTAATTATTGTTCCTAGGTGTTTCAATTCACTCACTTCTTCAAAATTTCCCTCATTTGTCATTAGTTGTCCAATTCCTATTATATAATGCATTTCTGTGTGTGAATATATATATATATATATATATATATATTCAAGGATTGAAAAAGAGATCAGAGTCCCCTTTGGTTTAGCTTGGGGCCATGGAAATTTCTAAAAATTACCCATGATTACGATACGCGATTATGTCTAATATGCGGGAGTTCTGAAGACTTGAAACGATTTGGCATATTGGAAGCGTCAGTTATTAACGAAAATATTTCTAAATTCAGATCAGGACAGATTGGCATTCTACGAGTCATTGGTATATCTCTGAGTCATTTAATGCTAGGTGTGTATTAATTGTAGAATTTTAGTTTATAATTCACGTCGTTGTAATCAATATAACTCTACCAAATATATGGTAAAATATGTTTGTAGAATTTAAATTAATAATACTGTTATTATTAATAGTAATATGTCACAGATCAAATTAAATAATTCATTAAATATTCAAAATGATTCGGTCTGTAGAGTAATGGTGATTTTTAATGCATTAACACAATTTTAAAGGATAATAATTTTATTTTATTAATTTATTGAACAACCATATTTGTCTCTCTCTCTCTTCCCTCTCCCTTCTCTCTCCTCTTCTCTCTCTCTCTCTCTCTCTCTCTCTCTCTCTCTCTCTCTTTTGCTCACCCTCTCCTCATTTAGAATCTTTTTAAACATTAAAGAAAATAACTCTAAATTATTTCTTCTTCTACTTCACTTCACGAGTTAGGCAAAATGCCTGTTCCGCCTCACAGTTGTTCTTTCCATCTTTTCACTGGCCTTCCTACATTCCCTGAACCTCTTGGCTTGTAGTTAAATGGTGCCTTTGGTAATCTTGTTATGTTCAATCTTTCTACATATCTAAATCATTTTTCTCTATATCCCTTGGTTTTATCATTTAATGGATATATATTTAACTCTGTTCTTATATCTTCATTCTTTAACAGATCCATTCTTGTGCAGCCTTTTGTTCTTCTAAGGAAGTTTATTTCTACGCTTTGTATTCTACTTCGTAATTTTTTGGTCATTACCCAAGTTTCATTCGCATAAAGTAAAGCAGGAACAGCCAATGTTTTATAAAACTTTAATCTAGCATCTCTTCTTGTTTTGTTTTTAATGTTTGATGTATTGAAATCTAGACGTTTCACATTTACGTCTCTCTCAGTTTTTGTGTTTATAGTAAAATTACAACCCATCCATCCATAGTAATTCTGCCCGAAGGCAGGTCCTTCACAGCAATCATAGCATTTTTAAGCTATGCTTGCAGCTTTACTAGGGAATTGTAGGTGTGGTAGCTTCCCGTTGCTTTCCACACAAGTGAAGAATGATGATTATGACAATGATAAGGATGATGATGGCCATATGATTTCGGGGACCGTTTGAGCCTTGAAGGTTTCCTGACATTTGTCTTACAGGTGAGGAAAAAACCCCGATAAAAACCTCACCCAGAAAAACTGCACCGCCCGGGCCCGCTGCGAGACAAGGCAGCACGCTACCTCGAGACCACAGCGGTGGACAATTAGAACCAAAATAACTAAAATTTGTTACTTGTTCCAGAGGTTTTTGTCTATTATGATTCTTGATATTATATGTTCACTTTCACAAAATGCCAATATTTTCGTTTTTTTTCCTTTGATATTTTATAAAATTATATTCTTGGTATAACTGATTTAATTGATGTAAAAGAGTACTGTAAATTATTTTCATTTTCTTGAATAATAACCACATCGTAAGCATACATTAAAACATTTAATATTTTTAAATGGTCCATTTTTGTACCTACATTAACATTACTTTTCCAATTTTGGATGATGTCATTAATATAAAAATTAAGAAGAAAATTGTGGGAAATAATGAAGGAGGAGGGTACCCGGCGCAACTTATAGAAGGAATAAAAAGTCTTTATAATGGTACGAAAATTATCCTTAATTTAGATAATTATTCCAGAGAAGAAATTTTAATAAATCAAGGAGTTCGACAAGGGTGTACAGGAAGAGATTGTTCGTCTGTAGTGTGGCCAACTGACTCTCCATATCTCTGCCCACTTGATTATTTTTGTAGGGACACAAAAACACTGGTTTATGCGACCCTTGATCATACAGATAAACTGTCAGTTGCACGAATAATCGCAACAGATGATCTGATCCGCGAGGCACCTGGTAACTTGAACGGGGTACGAGAATCCTTTAGTCGCCGATGTATCTTTATTGTGAGAACGCAGGTGGCCAAATTGAACAATTTCTCTAATGAAAATGTAGGTGCTTTACTTTTTTCTGGTTAATCAAATGCATTGTTTTTTTAAGCCCAATAACATTATGTATGCCATGTGTACATACACTGTACCTCTTTCTGTTATTACTCTTGCATCGATAGTAAGACTGCTGTAACTACTGAGCTAAATGCGCTTGCTTGTTGCAAGTTACAGTCTCTGCATCATATTATTTCTATTTTAATTTGAAACGATCAGTGGCGTGTGTTATGCCCCAAAATTTAGAGGTTTTTTCTTTGTTTATTAGACTGAAAATTGATAGTGTGATGGCCGGAAATTATAGTTATCAAAAGGGTATTAAAAATTGATTATTTCCCTATAAATATTTGACCCCCCCCAGGAGCTATCACCTTGACGTGGTGGGGGGGCTTAGTACCCGATGAACCAGACGACTCTACTGGGGAAGATTGACTTAGGTTAATCTTGCTGGTGGGTAAGAGGCGAGGGGAACTAAGTATAGCTCACAACGAAGGAATGGCGTCTGTATCCATATTGGGCGGCCACATCTTCGTCAAGTCAAGTCTTCAACGGTCAACAGGGCGACAAGGAATAGCACAGCTAAACTTGTAGGGCTTGAAGAGCGGAAGAAGCAGCCCTCTCTTGGGGGTGGATACCCAGAGGAGCATGTTTGGAGGCTCAGAGGAAGCAGCCCTTCCACCATCCTTGTCCTGCGAAGCGCTCGTAACGCTTCCAGGAGACATTTATCTTACTGAGAAGCTTCATGGAAATCAGCCGGATTGTCATAAAAGGAACCGACCCAAGCAAGATAAAAGGATACGATTTGGAATAAAGGACATTTTGAAATTAGGAAATTGGAACGTAAGGGGAATAAATACAAAAGAAGAAGAATTAGAAAGAGAATTAAAGAAAAAAGAAATAAATATAGCAACAATAACAGAAACAAAAAAGAAACTAAAAGGAACAAAGGACTTACAACACTATACTATGTTGTATAGCGGAGTAGAACAGACAACAAGAGCGCAGTGTGGAGTAGCAATTTTAATAGATGAAAAATGGAAGAACAAATTGAATAGCTATGAGTTTATAAATGAAAGAATCCTGATAGCCAGATTTAAAATTGAAAGAGGATATATGATGATAATTGCTGTGTATGCCCCAGAGGAAGGCAAGAAAGAAGAAACAAAAACATTTTATAAAACATTACAAACATTAGTTGATAAATATACAAAAGATCATCATTTAATAATAAGTGGAGACTTAAATGCCAGAGTAGGCAATGTCCCTATACCTAATGTAATAGGAAATAATGGAGAAATAACAATAAATGAAAATGGACAGGATTTGAGACAGTTTTCAGCCTATAATCAATTAAAAATAATGAATACCTATTTCCGAAAAAAGGACATACATAAATATACAAGAAGTGGATATAACTCAAGATCAATAATTGACTATTTAATCGTAAACAACAAGCTAGGAGCCTTGGTAAAAGATGTGAGAGTACATAGAGGCAGCGATATATACTCTGATCACTATCTCGTGATAAGCAAAATAAACATAATAGCTAAATGGCGGAAAAATAACATAAAGAACAAAAGAAACCAAGAAGAAGTATATAAAATATATTTATTACAAGATCAAAGTATTAGACAACATTATGAAAGCAGAATGAATAAATATATATCAGAGATAGCGACGTCAGAAGATATAAATATTGAATGGGAAAATATATCAAATGTAATACATAAAACAGCAAATGAGATATTAGGAAAGAAAAATAGAATAAGGAATAGGAAGGGCTTGAGAACTTGGAATGCGAATATACAAAATGCAGTGAATGAAAAACAAAAAGCATATCATACATACTTACGACTGAAAACAGAAGAATCTTATGAAGAATATAAAATGAAAAGGAGAATTGCTAAAAGCATTATAAGAAAATCCCATCAGGAGTCATGGGATAAATTTATAAGCTCAGTAGAACATGATATGTATGGAAGACAAGAAATAGGTTATAAATTAGTGAAACATCTAAATCAGACTGAGAAAGATTCTGCCAGATTGAATATAATCCCAGAACAAGAATGGATCCAGCATTATGAAAAACTTTGGAAAAAGGAGGAAATTGAAGGAAAAGAGAACAATGAGGAAGAAATAAAAGTGGAAAATATTGATGTAATAGACATAAATGAATTAGAAATGGCTTTGAAAACCACTAAGAATAGGAAAGCAACAGGATTAGATAATATAAATATGGAATTAATCAAATATAGTGGAATATTGTGTAAACTACGAATACTTCATCTAATTAATATATGTTGGCAGACCTATGGGATTCCAACCACTTGGAAAACAGCAATTGTCAAGAATATATTCAAAAGAGGAGACCGGAGAAATTGCGAGAATTACAGAGGGATTAGCTTAATGAATACTGGCTACAAAATATATACGAAAATAATAAATAATAGATTGAGAAACATAACAGAAGTAATAATAAGTGAAAATCAAAGTGGATTCAGAAAGGGAAGGTCATGTATAGACAATGTCTTTACACTGAAACAACTCATAGAAAAGAGAAGAGAACATAACTTAGAAACTCACATAGGATTTATAGATTTGGATAAGGCCTTCGATCGAGTAAACAGACAAAAATTATGGGAAATATTACGAATGAAAGGATACCCGCTGTGCCTTGTAGAAACAATAAAGACATTATATGAAGACACAAATATAATTATAGATACCGGATTCAAAAGAACAGATGCAATCAAAACAAATACTGGATTACGACAAGGATGTAGTTTATCACCCACTTTGTTTAATATATATATAGACGATATTTTTAATAAATGGAAAGTTTTAGTAAATCCAGGAATAAGAATGGATAATAAAATGTGCATAAATAATCTTTTATTTGCTGACGATGTAATCATAATACAGAAAAATGAAGACGACTTACAGAAATCAATGCATGCATTAAATGAAATATGTAAATTATACGATCTAAAAATTTCTGTAAGGAAAACGAAGACCATGGCTTTTAGAGGAAGAGATCCAGTGAGAACCAAAATTATTTTAGAAAATCAAAGTATAGAACAGGTGTCTAGTTTCAAATATTTGGGCTGTGATGTTGGCTACAATGTGGAAAGAGATATTGACTCCAAAATAAATAAATTTCAGACGGTGTGTGGAACAATACAGAGAACATTCAAAAATAAAATTAGAAAAGAAACCAAGATAAAAATGTATAATGTTATGGCGGTTCCCACAATATTGTATGGATGTGAAACTTGGGCTCCAGTGAAAAGACAGAAGGATAGAATACAGACGGCAGAGATGCGGTTCCTAAGACAAGTAAAAGGATGTACAAGACTTGATAGAATAAGAAATGAGGATATAAGAGAAGAATTGAAAGTACAGCCTTTGTTGGATAAAGTCACGAATTACAGACAGAAATGGATTGATCACATGGATGGAATGAGCAAGGAGAGATATCCATTGTTAGCCAGAAATTATCAAGCAAGAGGAAGGCGTGATGTTGGAAGACCTAGAAGACGTTGGGCTGATGCAATATGAAGTCGGAACGGGCAATTGCCTAATCCTTGGAGTGATGATGATGATGATGATATTTGACATTATAATTATTAGGGTTTTTTAGACAATTATTTAATCATAAATGCATATCCGATGGACGTGTACCAATCTCGTATTGGCACGAAAGGATTTCTTACAACCGCTTCCACGTCAGGTGAAAGCGACCCACTTTAAGTATATAAAAACTAGGGGTTTCAACCCCTAAATCATCTCGTCGGTGGCTAGCGATCTCTAGCCCGTACGAGATCTCAACGCAGTTGTAACCAGCTCTACTTGGATGTCACCTATCATAATCATTTGTAAGTCTGCTTCTTTATTTTGACTTAAACTAAATAATATATGTCTTATACATTTGGTTTGCTGGAATAAACTCAGTTTTCTAACTTAGTCGGTCTAAGACATTTAACTTATTAAAGATAGTTTATTATTTTCTCAGGTTCATTAAGTATTCAATTGAGGCAATTGGTTTAATGTAGTAAATTTAGAGATAGAATAATGTTTAACTCTTTAACTAATTTCTGTGGTGGTTTTTGTTTATCTTATTTTAATTATTGTTTTAGTCTGTTTCTTTTAAATATAGTATTATTGTTAAAATATTCACTTTATTTATGTGAATGACTCTGATTCCTTAGTTTTTGCTATCCCTTGCAACGTTAGGTAAATCCTGACCTTGTTTTCATGTTAAGCCCGTCTCATTTATTGTACTCGGCCTATATTTTATATCATGCTACCACTTGACAGGAGATGGGCTGTAACAGCGTGCAAACCATTTTACAAATTTAATCATTACTTGGACATCTTTATTAGTCGACTATTAGTTAATTATCTCGAATTGTTTATATAATACCCCTATATACGTAGTTATTCTTGTGCGGTATAATTCATTTACACCCTGCATATATATATATATATATATATATATATATTTACATGTTAACCACAGTGGTCTCAAGGTAGCATGCTGCCTTATTACGCAGCGGACCCGGGATCGATCTCCTGTCGGTACAATTTTTCTGGATGAGTTTTTTTCGGAATTTTTACTCACCTGTAAGACAAATGCCAGGTCCCGTAACATCATCTGTATATCATTATCATCGTTTATAATATTCACCTAGACAAAGTTTAGAATTAAGACGTTTCCGGACGCATCACTGCCATCGTCTCACAGAATATAATTGGGGCAGCGTAACCTCGCCTTTCATGCGCCCCAATCTCTGAAGTAGGTTACAATACGTATGCCAATCAATGCCAGGAGAGAATAATTACAAACTGGTGGCCAACTATTAAGAGTTAATCATCCATATTATCAAAAATCAGTCATGCAGGGAATGTATAAACTAGGCGAATCCCTCTGCAAGTCTAATTTAGAGTCCAGGTCTGTTTAGAGAATATATATGATATTTGTTTTGTTGAATTGGAGAAACTGAATTTCTGATGTCAGCTTATTTAAAAGTGCCAGATTAAAGTGAAAAAAAAAAATGCATGACCATAAGTTATTAACGATTATCATGCAGTTTTTGTAGCCTATAATTTGTTTCCAATTAAAAAATATCTACCGTTTCATTTTTCCATTAATTTGTTAAAAATATTGAATAAATTAAGCTAATCTATGCCCATATTATATGTTTTAATGTAGGCATATATGATGTTACATTTATAATTTAAGTGTTAATTAAATTATATGGGTTAATTTGTGCCCACAAAAAAAACAGTTACCAATTAAACACGGTGGTTTGCTAGAGTAAATTTTTAATTATTGATAACGGGTAAACCCCCAATTCCAATTATCGGTTGCAGCTGATTTTGGGAGAATACCTTCCTCAGTTTATTTCAATAATATATACTGAGTTTCGTTGTGAAACATCCAAAATCGAAACCGTTACAGCGATTTTATTAAATGCTAGCTAATACCCGGCGTGTGCTGCTACGCCTAATAAATGAAAATTGATGTCCTTTATATTTAGTTGAATAAGTAGAAGGAAAAATAATTATACATTTGTATTTTTAGATACTCCGTGCTGATTACCCGGCATTGCTCGGGAATCTACTTATTCTGATCATCTTGACATAAAAGCGCTGAAATACAAAATGTATTGTGTTTTAAGTTTAGTTAAATAAGTAGTGGAAATAATGTATATCGTAATTATTATTAGATCCTCGTGCTGATTACCCGTCGTCCGGGAATATACTCATCCCGATCTTCTTGGCATAAATGAGCTGAAAGGCAAAAATTAATGTATTTCATATGATTAGTTGAATAACTAAAATGAAAAATAAGTATAAATGTATACTGTAATTATTTTAAAATGCCTTGTGCAGATTACCCGGTGTTGCCCAGCAATCCACTTATCTCGATCTTCTTGGCATAAATGAGCTAAAAGACAAAATTCGTTATTGTGAATTATCCGTAAAAGTTTACCCGCCATGTGCTGCTATTCTTGCACAGAAATCTACGTGCTTCTCTTAATCTTCTTGGGACTAATGAAAGACAAAAATGGTTAATCGACTTATCTGTAAGAGATATCCATATGCTGCCACGGACATTTATATAGAGCTTTTGGAGATATACAATTCTGTGTACGTTAATTTTCTGTATTTGTTATGGTTTAGGCAGCGTAAGTCATTTAAGCGTCCAAAAGAGCTAATTTTTTCACATTTTCCACTACAATGGGCGATTTTTAAGAGTGTAGGAATTGAGTATCACAACTCGCTTATAGCCTATATTCATCCCAGGAATCTCCTGAACATTCTGCAAAAAGCCCCATCACAATTGGATCAACGGTATGGCCGGGCAAGAAGTACGAAGAAACAAACAAACAAACAAACGAACATTTCTATATATGGTCAACGAACTCGACATTACTAAATTAATTAATTAATTACTATATGTCTAATTTAGTTTCTATGAAAGAAAAATTGCTACCTCTTGTGCTATTACGGCCACACACACACACACACACACACAACATAAATAAATTAATTAATGTTTATATCATGACCATTTTTTGCTATATGCCAATTTTAATTTCGCTGGAACACAAATTGTGGCCACAAAACACAAAAAACACACATACACACACACACACACACACCACACACACACACACATGTATATAATTATTATATCATTTCCGGTGTGTTTTAGGTAGGATCTGGTGAAGATCTGTAAAAACTCTTTTTAATCTTTTCATGAAAACCTCAATGACTTTGGCCATTCAGAATACGATAAAATTTAGATATTATTAGATATTGTAGCATTATAAATCTCGGAAGAACCATGATGATTGTATTTTTGCAGGTTTGAAAATTTCCAAAATGTTGCCGATTTTGGTAAAACACCAAGACTGTAGCCTTGGTTGTATATTCGAGAAATTTGGGTATTTAGGCTGTATTTTTTTGCATTAGATATTCCATACACACAACTGTAGACTGCATTTTTTAATTTTTTTAATTCAAAAATTTTAGCGTAGTGGTTAAGGCACTGAGCTACAAGCCGGAGGGTCGAGGGTTCAAGTCCCGTTGGGGTCAGGATTTTTAAACTGACCCAAACCCTCTGGCGGCACTATGGCCCTGGGGTCGACTCAGCCTCTAACGGAAATGAGTACCAGACGCTTGTTCTGGGAGTAAAGGCGGCCGTCACGCAGGGCTGTCAACCCGGCTGACATAAAGTGCCGATTGTCTAGAAAAAGTGGGAGCCCTAACCTCCTACTACCCCAAGGGCCTCCGGGTCTGTTGTGGGATCACTTTACTTTACTTTAGAATTTTTAAAACATGTCGACTTTCTTGGTAAAAAGACCTAAACATGGAATGTACAATCGGGATACTTGGGACTCATATTGGATTTTTTGCATTGTAAATCTTGGAGATACTCTATAGAATGAATTTTTACGAATTTCAAAATTGTGAAATTTAGACTTTTTTCAAAACCGAAAGTCCCAAGACTATATCATTGGAATACACAATAGAGAAATTTGGGATTTAGATTGAATTTTTTCATTATAAATCCCGGAAGGAACCTATAGTTTTCAAAATTTCGAAAATGTTGGTACTTTGATAAAAAAAAACCAAGGCTATAGACATGGAATATGCAATCGGGAAATTTTCATTAGGAATCTCGGACAAAAAATTTAAACAGTCTTTTTGCAGTTTTGATAATTTAAAAAATTAACATTTTTGGTAAAATCATGATTATAGCCTTTGCTTGCACAATAGACAAATTTGATATTTAGACCGCATTTTTTTGCATTAGAAGTCCCAGACACACTCTGTACACTCCATTTTTTGCCTTTTTAAAATTTTTAAAATTCTATATTTTTGATAAGGACACCAAGGCTATAGATCAGGAAGACACAATCGGAAATTTGTGACTAAGACCGGAGTGTTTGCATTATAAATCCTGAAACACCCTGCGCACTATATATTCTTTTCAGTTATTAAAATTTGTAAAATCTCGACATTTCTGGTAAAAAGACTGCAAATAAAAGCCTGCCATTCACAAAAAGCGTAATTTATGTGAATGCCTTAAAAATTATAAATTATTTTCCAATGTTTCTGGTATACGGAATATATATTTATTTTTAATATAATTATATATATCCGGTTTAATTTCGAGAAAATGCACATGGAGGCCACAAGAGAGATTTGCAAATATAGACTTACAGATTTACCATCACTCCTAATTGTAGTATTTCTCCGATTTTCTGCTCAATCTCTTTCTCGTTTTATTCCAATATTATATAGCCTACCTATTTCATTAATAAGAAAATGAAAAATAAGGTCGTTAAAATTTTATTTTTGAATTTTGGTTTCTGATTAATTCCCACAAGTAGTTATCCATATTTTCCGATTAACGAACTCGTCCTTACTCTTCTTCATTGATTGCTATATGTCGCGTTTGGTTCTTAAAAAACAATTGGGATCACTATGATATATGTGAATATCTGGATGGTTTAACCCTCAACCGGAGTTGTGGGGCCTTTTATGATACCAATGAAACTGGAAACCCCTGATATTCTTTTAAAATCAATTTTTTTCTAAATCCTTTTTTGTGGCTTTCCCTTTGTTTAATATTAACCCTTAGCCCCTGTCTGTAACCTGTAAGTACTGTTACTTTCTCTGTGCATAAGTAAAATGAAGAGTGGTATCCTCTACGACCCCACAACTCCAGTAGCGTTCCAGTATTTTTGTTGAACGTTAGTTTATGTAACAATGGTATAGTTGGTGTTCATATGGCCTATCATGCCCGTAAACGCTTGATACTGATTCCCTGCTCTTTGAAAAGGTCCTTACTATAATTATGCAGAACATGAAACAGTTTCAGAACTAGAATGTGACTCTAAAATATTTAGCATATCCTTCCAAACAAATAGGACACCTATAATAGAGATCACAGAGTACGAGTTTAGAGATGATCTAACAACTATTTCGTATGTACCTAAAAAAGAAAAAGCTGTCATTATGCTGTCTTAACATGCACCATTCGGAATGTACTGATCCTGAGACATGCAAATCACAAATTATATTCGTATTTTTATATTAGTACGAAAGGGGGAGTAGATACCTTTAAACAAAACATTTTTACATATAGCACAAGCAGGCGAAGACGGAGATGGTCCCTTGGCTGTCTACTATGCTATTCGAACAAAAATGATGTCAGTTGTTAGGTATTGCAATCATCTTTCAAGGATTACAAGCCTATTTCTCACTTCGAATTCCTGAAAACTTTAGGGCGACAATGTACAGAGCCATACCTGAACGAAAGACTTGTAAATGATAGACTACCAAAAGAACACAGAATGATTGTTTTCAGGATTTTGAAGAAACCATTTCCGAAGAATGGAAGACCAATCAAGGATGTAAAAGAAAACAGTGTGCAATGTCTCCCCCGTTCAAACCAAAAGAAAACGAACCAATATTGTGTTAAATGTGATAGACCAATTTGCCAGAACATACTGATCAGTTATGTGTAGAATTAGGAACATTCTATTATGAAAGAAAGTTTTTGTTAATTACATGGGGTTTTTATTCAGTGCATTTTGAAATTTCAGTGAAAAATGTGTCCGAACACAACATCTGACAAATGAATTGTATAGATATTCGTGGTAATTATTGTTCTATTTTTCACTACACTTGTCCAATATCCTATAATTTGGTGAATTTTCCGTCCCCCTCAAATAATTCATATTATTCCACAATCAGTTAGTTAAATAAACAAACTGTTTTATAATTCTATTTTTCAAAATAAATACAAATACAACTGCACGCACTATCACATTTTCTGTTGGTATCATTTTCTGCCCCACAACTCCACTAACAGCATACAAAACGCACAATTCTATTTAAGGGTTAAGGTATCGTGCCTTAGTTCTGAGCTTCGGGACTTGCGATGGCTCCTATCCCTATGGGATAAAATATTTTCTTACGGAATATTGACCAGTATGGATCCGGCTGACCTCAGGAATTAGGGTAAGTACATAAATCCAGCCTCATTGGTCCACGTCCCGAGGGGTGGGCAACGGGAACTACGAAATAGCCTTGGGGTGATGTACGGTGGGGACTAGTTTCCACGTGACCGCTACGGTAGCTGAGAATGCTCAATAGGAATACCGAAAATCGGCAAATCAGGCTTTGGTTAGGTCCTCCAAATGTGAGGGTTGGCGAAGGGCTGACAACCCGTTCCATAAAAAATAATTGTTACGTTTCCTGCGAAGAGAGATAAAGTCGGACAGATCAACAGTCATAGACTTCGGCTAAGAAAAAGGACAATGATTTTGGCAACTTGGATCTTATAAGGTTAGAATACTAAGAATAATGAAGTACTTAACGAGATCACATCTTCTAACTCTAAACTACATTAATATTAATAATTTCCACTGCAGCTCCTTTTAACTAGACATAAATGTTAAATATTTGTTTATTATATAGTAATACCAGTTATTAACTTTTTTGGGAATTCTGTGCCAGGAGTATATTAAAATAATAAAACAAAAAAAACACACACACAAAATATTTAATTAATGCATATGGATTTTCATCAAGTAAACACCAACTCAATTGATTATTTAACACAAAATATTGTTGAAATATGTGAATAATTACCTGAAGAAAATGCGTGTGTTGATTTTTTACGAAAACAAGATAAATGTCTTAAAAGTGAATGAGAAGTTGATGTAATTTTAGCATTGAGTCGCTATATTTACAATGGAAAACATGCATTAATAACTGTATACACAGAATAGCCAAATTATTCCTATGGGACGTCAGATTATCCACTATGCTGTAAACTGATCTATTGCCCATTTTCTCATCCAACGAAATAATGTTAGTGTAGAATACAAAGTGGTAGAAGGGCTTAGTTGCGAGTGAATAAATAAATGTTTTAAAAATAGCAATCTGTTATTATATCATGTTGGCTAACATGTCGCTAGCAATAACTTGTTCTTTGTTGGAACATTTCTCATATGGACTCCTGGCACAGAAGAGTCGCTTATTTTTTGTGATACGTTAGCTGTTTGAGTAATGAATAATACGAATTTTACATTCCAAATATGGTAATTTTAGGTTAATTCAGCTCAACTTATCACCTCATTTTAGGGCACTTATGTGATTATTTTAGGGAAAAATAAATTCCATGGCAAAATTAATTTAATATATCGTTATGTGAATATTTGTTGTAAACCGAAAGTGCCTTTTTGCGGTTCAGTATAGTATCTTTGTTCTCCTCCTTACTACAGAACATTTGTGTACTATGCCAATGTCCTCTTTTCCGTGTGGCTAACCCTTCCCTTTTCATCCTTTCTACCGCGCATCTCTACAGCGCATATCCCCCCTATTTGCGAACCTTTATAGGCAGTGTACTCTTACCGAACATCATCATTCGATCAGCCTAGCAAGTGGCGTTTAGTTATTTGAAAGCGGATTCAAAAGTGGAATCCAAATCTAGTTCACCATGCAGTTGGGAAGTTAATATGGTGGTCTACATATATAGACAAGTTGATTAAGACCGAGAAGAGGTCGATTCTGAGTTAGTCCAGCTATGTACGGAAGAAGGCATTCCTAAAAAGCTTGGACATGTGTGTGACTGTGGAATTATGTATGGTATGGTATTTATTCAGTTATTTTTACAAGCTAAGCTTGATTGATTGATCAAGAATCATCTTTTGTTATTAATTTATTATTTTGTTTTACAATCAAACTTGTTTATATTAAAAGGTTATCTTTTACTCTATGCCCCTTGTTATTATTCAAGTATAGTAATTGCTCACTATCCTGTAACAAAATCACTCACTGTACGCAATTAATAATCAGTATCTATATTTGTATGTCTGTTCATCAGGGAAAGAAAGATGAATTAATAGCCGCCTTTTATGGGCCCGAGGCAGGCTGCTTTCTTGCTGATAACATCTTTGAATATCACGATCACATTAATAAATACAGCATTAACAAAACTCGATCCCGGACAAGTGGTAGCAGTACTGTGGTTTACTTACCCACAAATGGTTAGCAGTCAGCGTGGTTTTGGGTTTCGCAACCCCCACAAAGGGTATGCAGATCGCGTGGTTAAGGGTTGTGTTCCTTTCGTAACCCCCACAAATGATAGGCAGACCGTGGTTTGTTCTCGTAACCCCCACAGTTGTATTAAACAAAATGCACACGGTAAAAATGCTGCTGTATATGAGTAAACCAGTGTAAACATGTTGGAAACTGACTATAGCGGCAATGTCTGTTATCACATTGGCAATGATGACGCCAGCAGTCACTTGTTCTCCGATCAGATAATCACAGTAGCCATGATGGTGACACAGTGGGCTAGAATAGCCAAAATAAATTAATATGTATTACAGAATACATTACTAATTCATGGGTTAATTAAATTGCATGGCATAAATTGCGACGAACCAAAGAGCATAGTTGCTAGAGTCATTTTTTTATTTCGAGTTTCTAGTAATTCCTCACTTCTGATAGTCAGATTTTTCTGATTTTTGGAGAATAATATCCCCAAAATGTTCGATCGCTGAACCGAATTTTAAATATTCGTTTCAACTGAACTCCTACACCCAGTGGCCCGATTTTGCTAGTTAATAAACTCGACCTTACTTTTTTAAATGAATTGTTATATGCCAAGTTTAGTTTCGATTTACAAAAAATGCAGCCGCGTGGGCGTTAACGGATAGATATAAATTTTGATAATGATCATTTCGGTGCCTATTATAACATGATCGGTGTAGCTTTGTAAACATTTTTCAATATAGGTTCATAAAAACAACCTCAATAACCTCATTTCGTCGGAATTTGTTAATATGGAATCAAGTTAAAGAAACGTTTATTAAAACCCGCTAAAAATCTTTCCCATTTAAAGAATAAACAATCATTTTTATGTATTTTTTCGTATTTTCGTTTACATTGTTCTTCCTTCTGGTTTTACCTTTTTGTTAACTTTATTTTATTCTCAAATATAGACACAAGGACAATGACACACACCCAGACCCAAGGTGGAGATTTAAAATCCCCTACCCCGCCGGGGAACGAACCCGAGTCGCCGGAGTGGTAGATAGGGGCTATACCGACTACGCCACTGCGACGGATATCTTGAATCCTTATCCACGTTAGGTTACATTTTAAGAATCGTTCATTAAGTTGAACAAGACAGAAATCTCAGGAATCTTGTTTTACGGAGTACACCAAATTAATGTTTTATCTATCGTATAGGAGGTGGAGTCATGCAGAAGGTTGAATTATATACACACAAATTAGAATACAGGTAAACAAATGAAAGTAAGTTGAACTCACCTTATGATTACAATTATTTACATTTTATCATCGTGTTGACTTCGTATCATTTGTTTATTTCAACAAAACACTAACACTGTACATTATTAAACACAAACACAATATTTAAATATTACAAAACGATTTACTTTAGGCGGAATCACGAGATTAATAACACAAAGAAAAGAACAACCGTCATAAGAATCGCCATGCTGTACCAGGTACTGAAGTAGGCATGCGCAGAAGTGATGTTGGAACATTTGCTTCTCTACAAACGTCTCTTCCGTAGTATTCAATGTTTTCGTTGATATTAAAAGATCGCAGCGCATTTTAATAGTTTGCAAATTATTTTCCAATAACCAATGAAGAATTTATGGTCTTGATTCCAAACTTGTGTATTTTTAAGTAATAGATCGCAACATATTTTAGCCGATTGCTAATTATATTTTACCAACGACCAATGAAAAATTTGTGGACTTGAATGCACACTTTCACATATTTTCCATACAATATTAAATTAACTATGTAAATTCAAAGTAGGGTCAATCGTGACACAGGCATGTGAAGGAAATTAATTACCCTCTTCATTTCCTTTGATATAATTCAGGTTAAAATAATAATAGGCTAATAATAATAATAATAATAATAGTAATAATAATAATAATAATATAACAATAACAACAACAATACTAACAATAATATTATTAATAATAAGATAGGACTAATAACAACAAAAACAATAAAAACAACAATAATATAAAAAAATAACAAAAATAATATTAATAATAATATTGGAATACTTTAAACGTCGTTATTGATATTATTATTAAAGTGAATAATATTTTACTGTACTTACAAGTACCTATAAAGTGAGAGGTTAAACAAAGTTATTGGAATGGAATATTAACTGACTATATGGCTTAGGGAATGCTGCATTAATTACGGTCTTCATTAGTCCCAGTCCTGAGCCAACTCCATCCAGTTCATACCAGCGATATCCAGCTCCCTAAGGGCCATAATAATATTATTCCAATCTATATTTAGGCCTTCCTAAATGTCTTTTCTCCAAAATAAAACACTAGATATGATGAATTATTTCATTAATTAAAACAAAAAGAAGTTTCTTCGGTTGTCAACGGTTGAATCTGCCGGCATATTCTATCATAAGACTTAAAAGTATATATTGATGTCCCCTGGAGATGTTACTGGCGTCGCGCAGGGTAAAGATATCTGATGGGGCTGCCATTTACTACTCGATATCAAACCGTCTGTTGTACAAACCCCGATAGAAGAGATTCCTCTTCCGCTCTGCTGACCGTTGGTTAGAATGGATAGCAATAGAATTCCGAAATAGATTCTTCATTACAAACCACTAGGACGAAGAAATGTAGGAAGACCCAGTAAAATATATACAAACCAATTCTAGCATGAGATCAAAACAGACCTAAAGGTCTAATCCTTGATGATGATGAAGTTTGTTGACATTTCCCTTCATATTGGACATTGTCAAGAAGTCAGTGGATTTGGGTTGTGAAAATGTAATTAATTGTGTCACAATTTGTTAAATTACTAATTAATTATTCTGTACAGTCGCGGGAGATTTAATTGCTTAATTAGAACTTATAACTACTGTATGAAAACGTTCACATAAGAAGGGTATGGAGTATGTAGCTCACTGTTATTTATTCATCATTCACCAGTCTGTTCGTTTATCTTTCATAAAAAATGTCCTAAGAACTTTGTTCTAAAAAAAAATCATAAACTTGCCCCTCTTAAATTAAAAATCTATATTTCGCATCCTTACAATATAGCCGTTATTAATACTAATAATATCCTCAATCCTCAACTAGTGTCCAACTCAGGGTCCGGTTGAGGGATGAGATCAAATGAGCCCCTATATAGAGAGGGGTCTGTGAATGACAAGGGTGCCGGCCGACCACGCCTGACACACCATCATATGGGCAGTTGAATGAAATGAAACGAAATGGGTAAGATGAGTGTAGAGAAATGGTGGCAGGGCAAAACGGGAGGAACTCCCAGAAAAACCTGCCCAATCTCCGTTTCGTACACCACGAAACCCACATGGAGTGACCGAGACTCGATCTCAGGACCCCAGCGGTGAGAGTCGATCGTCTAATCGCTGCACCACAGAGCCGCCTATTAATACTATTATTATTTTATTTATTTACTTATTTATTTATTAATGTACAGATTTTCAATATTTACACGTATTCCTGTGCCTAAAGTTTTATTATCCTTCTCCACTCGTCTCTATCCATCCATCCATGTCCTCAGACCTCTTGTCCTCATTCCAGTTCGTATTACTTGTCTTCGTCAGTTTCGAGGTCTTCCTTTCTTTATTCTTCCAAGTGGACATCATTTGAATGTTTTCTGGGTAGCATTATTTCCTCTTGCATTTGTCGGTCATGTCCACACCAATTTAATCGTTTATCTAATATATAAAAATGAATGTTTGTTTGTTTGTTTGTATGTTTTGTTTGTTCGTACATTGTGTGCGGCCATACTGTTGATCCGATTATGATGGGGCTTTTTGTAAAAGTTCAGGAGATTCCCGGGATGAACATTAGCTATAAGAGAGTTATGATACTCAACTCCTACACCCTTAAACATCGCCCTTTGTAGTGGAAAACGTGAAAAAATTAGCTCTTTGAACGCTTAAATGGCTTACGCTGCCTAAACCATTATAAATACACACAATTAATGTACACATAATTGAATATCTCAAAACGCTCTACAAAAAAGTACCCGACAGCATATGTTTATCTCTTACGGATAACTCACAATAACCATTTTTGTCTTTCATTGATGTCAAGAAGATCGAGACAAGTACGTAGATTCCTGTGCAAGCTTAGCAGCACATGGTGAGTATTCTTTTACTGATAATTCACAATAACGAATTTTGTCCTTTAGCTCATTTATGCCAAGAAGATCGAGATAAGTAGATTCCCGGACAACGCCGGGTAAACATCACGGGGTATCTAAAAATAATTACGATTTTTTTTTCCTTCTTCATATTTACCTAAACATAAAGCACATTAATTTTCGTATTTGAACTCATTTATGTCAAGAAGATCAGGATAAGTAGATTCCCGGACAACGCAAGGTAATCAGCACGGGGTATCTAAAAAAATATAAATTTATAATTATTATTTTTCCTTCTACTTATTCAACTAAACACAAAAGCACATTAATTTTCATTTATTTAAGCGTAGCAGCGCAGACCGGGTATTAGCTAGTATCTTATGTAATCTAGTATTTGACTTTTCTAGTATGACTTCATTTATTTAATTTATTTAGGCTATTTAATTTTATTTATTTTCAATTTTGAACATCTAACTGCTATCCTCAACAAATCCATTCACATCGACGACATACGTTTTTGTTCTAAGTCTTTGTTGAATCTCCATATGTGACAGTACTTCTTACTATTGAATTATGTATTTGTAATTTATTTTTCCTGTGTATATTTCTGTTCCATAGAACACAGTTTAACATTGCTGTTATTGCTCTACCTGTATTTATTTCGTTCTTCATGTCACTCTCTCGCCTACCCTCTATCCTATCTTCATGGTCGCCAGCAATGTGTATCCAATGCAGAACTTTCCTCATCCTGGCTATCACTGAAGGGTGGCGTCCAACAAGGTTCAGTGTTAGGACCACTTCTGTTCTCTATCTATGTTAACGATATATCCACTAGACTTACCTATTGTCGATATCACCTATACGCTGACGATTTGCAAATTTACATTCACTCCCATCCTGACGATGTACATGACACACTAGACAAATTAAATAGTGACCTAGACTCAATTTCCCAATGGTCGAAGAAACATGGACTTAATCTAAATACTGACAAGACACAGTGCATAATTATAGGACATCGGCGAATCCAAAGCATTATAAATTACGGAAAATATCCCTACCATTCTCCTAAATGACAAAAATATCCCCTACAGCTCAGTAGTAAAAAATCTGGGTATCTATATGGACCAACACCTAGACTGGAAAATCCAGGTGAATAATACCTGCAAGAAAGTGTTCTCAATTCTTCACTCCCTAAATAGTTTTAAAAACTTCCTTCCTACAAAATTAAAACAAATACTTGTACAGACTCTTATAATGCCACACTTCGACTACTGCGACATATTACTGACTAATCTTACAACTGATCTATCTGACAGACTACAGCGTGCTCATAATGCGTGCATTCGATTTATATTCAATCTCCGTCGTTATGACCACGTGTCTCCTTCATTTCAGGCCTTATCATGGCTACGCCTAAATGACAGAAGAACTTTACATTCACATACCTTACTATTCCAAATTCTGCACACATATTTACCAACTTATTTAACAACACGTTTTCAACATTTATCGGCTCATCACAATTTAGGAACAAGATCACAAGACTCTTCTTTACTTTTGATACCACAATACAGGACCTGTCTGTACTCTGAATCTTACACAATATCTATGGCTAGAGCATGGAACTCACTTCCCAGTCATGTCAGGGACTGTCAATCGCTATCATTATTTAAATCCAAATTAACTGATATCTTAAGTTCGACACAATGAAAACATTAACTACATAACAACTATATAGAGCATTCTATTAATAATCATGTAGGAAGCTACTTACTTTATTTTATATCATTTTAATTTTATTATATTCTATGTTTTTGTTAGCATTAGCTAGTATTAGATCCATCATCATTGTACTTTGTTTAGTCTGTATTTTAATATGTTAAAATTTTAATATGTACGTAATTTTTGTATAATTTTACTATTCGCTGGTTGAGTGGAAGAGAAGGCCTTATGGCCTTAACTCTGCCAGCTAAAATAAATCATTATTATTATTATTATTATTATTATTATTAACTAATTTTACCCCAGATACGCAAATTCTTCACATTCTCTAAATAGACCCCTTCTGATTCTCTAATATTAAATCTTCGGTTTCTGCTCCAGATTCCATATAAAATATATTTTTCTAAATTTATTTTCAAACCCAAATATTTCGTATTCGCCCAATAAATAATAATAATAATAATAATAGTAATAATAATAATAATAATAATAATAATTATTATTATTAGTTTAATTACTTATTCACTGGCACTAACGAACCCGTAGGATGATGGCCGCGCGGACATAACCTACCCATACATCCCTATCTTGAGCTAATGCTTTCCAATAATTTCCTGTATTATCTACTTCCTTCAAATCATAGTTAATGTTATTCTCCCACCTCATTCTTGGTTTACCAACTGGGCGTTTTCCCTCTGGTTTTCCAAAAAGAAGCTTTCATGCACGTCTTTCATTCTCCATTCGTGCTACGTATCCTTCTCATCGCAGTCTACGAGACTTAACTGTACTTATTATATCTGGGTTCCTATAAAGACCATGTAAGTTCACTGTTAAGTAGTCTTCTCCATTCACTTGTCTGTTCATCTCTCGTTGGTCCAAAAATTTTCCTAAAATCTTTATTCTCAAATACTCATTATTATTATTATTATTATTATTATTAATAATAATAATAATAATGGTGTCCACCTGAAAGAAGGAGGAGAGGAAGACCTCGAAATTCATGGATGCAGGAAATAAGACCTGGAATGAGAGCAAAGGGACTGGAGGACATGGATTGGATGAAGAGAGACGAGTGGAGAAGAAAAATAAAACTTTAGGCACAGAAAGATGTGTAAACATTAAAATTTTGTATATAAATAAATTATTATTATTATTTTATATTACCCAACTTATTTAATCATCATAATTTTCATATTTACAAACATAGAAGACAGCTGACGATGTTGAGTACAGAGGTACTGTATACGTTACACAAGGTAGTTATCTGGTTTCCCATTTTCCATTAAATTGAGAGAAACCGGAGTGACAAGAAAATAGATGTACATCTTTGTAGCGATACTTAATTCCAGAATGTTCCGGGTTCCTGCACGTGTTATTAGAGAACAGCAGCACATCGAGTTTCAAAGTAAACAGTGAACCAATCTGAAAGGCGCGCTCCAGAGTAATCAAGTTCTAGCACAACCTGACACACAATACATTCTAGCAACACAAAGTTCGCCTTGCTTCAACCAATCCACTCACAATACACCAAAGTTTTACTAAAAACATATTTATTATTTCATTGAAATGTTTCTCCTCAATTGCAATAGTTATATTACGATGCGAAGTTGGGAAGTGGTTTTTACAGAATCGAGGAATATGTTCAAGAACCTCGCTATCGCTCGGTTTTTAATTTCCGAGATTCTGTAAAACATTTCACAAACGTTCGTTGTACATTATTTCTTGGCGATGGTGTTTTCAAAATAATAAATAATAGTAAAATAACAACATCTTCGTTGGAAATATTTGCGTTCATTATAAACAATTGACTAACGTTAACAGCGTGGGCTATGTTTATTAATACTAATAAAATTCATTGTTAAAACCGTTGAGGTGGAGAGTCATAAAATAAAATAAGTTAAAATGCCTTCTTAGGTAAAATCCGTCGTCCTCAAACTTTTAAAATATGTGATCTTTATGCCTGTAGGCCTTTCAGGACATCCGTCCCATCTTCAGCAGTTCATTCTTTGCTACAGCATCAAACATCAACCTGGATTCTGTAGCGAATAATGAACTGCTGAAGATGGGACGGATGTCCTGAAAGGCCTACAGGCATAAAGCTCACATATTTTAAAAGGTTGAGGACGACGTATTTTACCTAAGACGGTATTTTAACTTATTTTATTTTATTTACAATGTTTATTAGTTGAAACAACAGGAGGCCGTGACACCAATTAGTGATAAATGTCGGCAATTATGTATTTATTGTTTTATATTGTTTCAAATAAAGTTCAGTTACTTTACAATGCAGTGATTTGATTCGTATAATATATATTAACAATACCTTTAGGATATTTTTTGTATATACATCGTATGTAGCCTAGAATACATAGAGGGCAGTGGTTTTACTTCCCACACGCGTTTTGTAATATATGTAATATAATAGTAGAGTTATTTTATTACATATACCTAATTTAGGTTGACAACCACGAAATTTAGGAAGTTCAACTTTCAATCATGGCCGCCATTGCTGTAATTACGACAAAGTGCACTATCTCGCAAAACCTAAATATTATTTGCATTAAAATTCTTCACAAAATCGTTAGTCTTAAACATGTGATAAAGAACTGAGTTATATTCTCGACGTATTAGTTTATTTTAATTTTCGCCATGGGTGTGTGTCCCTCCTCTTCTAATATTTTGTGTTGATTCCGAAGGCGGACCTTACTATTTGATATTCACAGGTGAAATAAGGTCTATATTTACTGTTTGACTCAAAATTCGTCCCTTATTGCCTATAGATGAACTGCCCTAAGCATTAGGTTATAATTATTATAGATTCTGTTAGTCTAAAAAATGGAGGTGAAGAAAAATACAGATTGTCGTAAGGTAAATTGTATAAATGATTCATCAGCGTTAGATGTATTCTATTTTTGTAAGTCGTGTGATTTCTACCGTTGTCGGCTATGTTCATTATATTTTTCTTTTAATATTTGGAAGGTATGAGGAAATTATTTTAAAATATTTTATTAGACAAGATATTACAAATCTCTCTGGGATTGTAATAAGCTTGCCATTTAAGTTTTCATAATTTAAAATATAAGCTAGCTTATGCCTATATAAAATATTTAATTACTTTGCATGTGAGCATGTACATAAGAATGCTTAGTATAAGCAATTTTTAATTTAAATATTTTCCTTTCCCTCCATGGTATCTTTACCTTGTCGTGGTGGAGTGGCTTGCGTGCTTAAATGATCCTGAGAGCTATGCCGGCGGTAGCATTGCTGCCGATAGGGTTACCCATGCCGGACTGGTCGAAGGTGATAAGCCAGACGAAAAAAGTACCTTGGGCGAAAGAGTGACGATCTTTCACCGTAAAAATACAACCGTCAAGAAATGCGGACATGGGTTCATCTGGGGTAAAATTTTCCGGAGGTCAAATAGTCCCCCATTCGGTTCTCCGGGCGGGGACTACTTCAGGGAACCCATGCCAAAGGCTCAAACACAGGGACATGTTCCTAGGAACATGGAATGTTAGGACTTTATGCAATAGCGGGGCACTAGAGATATTAACGCAGGAATTGGATAAATCGCCCTTGGATATAGTCGCTTTACAGGAAGTTAGGTGGCCAGGAGAAGGTAGTCAGGAATCAGGAAGCTTTGCATTATACTATGGGGGTGCAGAAAGACCTGCATTTGGAACGGGTTTTTTAGTCAGAAGGAGGATCCTATCCGCTATCCGAGATATTAAATTTGTTAGTGATAGGATATCATACATAATTCTAAAGGGTAAACGACATGATTTTATAATTGTAAATGTACATGCCCCCACAGAAGATAAAGATGACAAGATCAAGGATGAGTTCTATGAAGAATTAGAATGCTTATTTGATACCCTTTCACGATATCATATGAAAATTGTCTTAGGAGATTTTAATGCAAAAGTGGGGCGGGAAGATATATTCAAACCAACAATAGGCAAATTCAGTCTTCATGAAGATAGTAACGACAACGGGGTTAGATTAGTCACATTTGCCACATCAAAGAATCTCATTCTTAAGAGCACAACATTTCAGCATAAGGATATTCATAAATACACCTGGACGTCCCCAGATGGAGAAACTCGGAACCAGATAGATCATGTATTAGTGGATAAACGCTGGCACAGTAGCATCATTGATGTTAGATCAGTTAGAGGGACAGACTGCAATTCGGATCATCATCTGGTCAGAGTGAAAATCAGACAACGGCTATCGCTTATGAGAGGAACGAACGCTAAAGATGATTCTGTAAAATATGAATTAAAAAACTTGAAAAATGATGAAATGCGGCAAGAATACCAAATCAAAATAGCTAATAGATTTGAAGTACTGGAATCTTCAGATGGCAATGTGGCAAACGAAGAAGAAACTGATATAAATAAAGAATGGGAGGCTATAAGAGATACTATTAAATTGTCAGCATCAGAAAGCATTGGTTGTTTAAAAAAGAGGCAAAACAAGAAATGGTTTGATGAGGAATGTGCCGACATTGTAAAGAAAAGAAAGCTAGCAAAAATGAAATGGTTACACGAGCCAAATGAGGTAAATTTAGAGCAATTGGGTAGTGTTAGAAGGGAAACCACCAAGTTACTAAAGAGTAAAAAGAGGGAATATTTGAGAGAGAAGATTAATGATCTTGAAATGAATGGCAAAAAAAATAGTAACATTAGAGAATTATATCAGGGAATTAGGATAGAGAAGAAGGGGTTTCAGGCTAGAACAAACATAATTCGGAATGAAAATGGGGATATGATTGCAGATTCTAGGAGTATATTAAATAGATGGAAAGTTACTTTAATCAGCTATTAAATGTACATACAGAACAGGACATTGAGGAGGATAAGTTACAGACAGCAGAAATGCTAGTCGCAGAGCCAAGTGCATTAGAGGTTGAAATGGCGATTGAAAAATTGAAGATGTATAAAGCATCAGGTTCAGATGAGATCCCAGCAGAACTGATAAAATCAGGGGGAGAAAAATTGATGGACAAGATAACGCTGGTTGCTTAGTATGATTTGGGAAAAAGAAGCTCTTCCAGATGAATGGAAGGAATCAATTATCTTACCAATTTATAAGAAAGGAGATAAAACTGATTGCAACAACTACAGGGGCATCTCATTACTTTCAACTTCGTACAAAATTCTAACAAATATATTAGTAAGCAGACTTACTCCCTATATTGATGACATTCTAGGAGATCATCAATGTGCATTTAGAAGAAACAGGTCTACAACAGATCAGATTTTCAGTATAAGACAGATTTTAGAGAAGAAATGGGAATATAATGGTACTGTACATCAACTATATGTAGACTTCAAAAAAGCATATGATTCAATTAAGAGGGAGAAGTTATATAGTATCCTCCTGGAGTTCGGAATTCCTAAAAAGTTGGTTAGACTTATACGAAGTGTGTCTAAATGGCTCAAAGAGTAGGGTGCGTGTAGGCAAACAGTTTTCAGACACTTTTGAAATCCAGAATGGGTTGAAGCAAGGAGATGCACTATCTCCTCTACTATTTAATTTTGTACTAGAGCATGCCATTAAATCTTTAGAGAATGAGGACGGCTTACAACTCAATGGTATTAATAAGCTGTTAGTTTATGCTGATGATGTAGTACTACTGGCCGATAGCGAGGAGATACTAAAGGCCAACACGCACACACTATTGAGTAACACTAAGAAATTAGGACTGGAAGTAAATATCAGTAAAACTAAATATATGGTCACACGTAGAAATTCAGTATATAATGGGAAATGGACAGCTAATGACAAATGAGGGAAATTTTGAGGAAGTGGCTGAATTCAAATACCTAGGAACAATAATCACAAAATAGGAATGAGATGCACAAAGAAATTAAACATAGGCTCAATTCTGGAAATGCTTGCTATTATGCATTGCAGAGACTTTTGATGTCCCAACTCCTTTCAAAAAACGTAAAGCTGAAAATATATAAAACTATTATTCTACCAGTTATATTATATGGGTGCGAAACATGGACTCTTACTTTAAGGGAGGAAAGGAGATTACGAGTATTTGAGAATAAAGTTCTTAGGAAAATTTTGGACCAAAGAGAGATGAACAGACAGATGAATGGAGAAGACTACATAACAATGAACTACATGGTCTTTATAGGAAGCCAGATATAATAAGAACAGTTAAGTCTCGTAGACTGCGATGGGCAGGACATGTTGCACGTATGGGGAATGAAAGACGTGCATGGAAGCTTCTTGTAGGAAAGCCAGAGGGAAAGCGCCCAGTTGGTAGACCAAGAATGAGGTGGGAGAACAACATTAACTATGATTTGAGGGAAGTAGATTATACAGGGAATGATTGGAAAGCATTAGCTCAGGATAGGGATGTATGGAGAGCTTATGTCCGCGCGGCCATGAACCTTCGGGTTCGATAGTGCCAGTGAGTAAGTAAGTAAGTATATTTTCCTTTATTTCTGAAAGCTATAAAAAATTGTCTTCATTTGGCAACATTAAGTGTTAAAAACCAATACTTTTATTTGTTAAAACACACACAGCGGAGAAGATTGTATTTCAGGATATTTTTATCACTTAGATAATACATTTTGCTTCTTTATTTTATTTTATTTTATTTTATTTCTTTTGAGTCACTTAAATATATTAGACCGTAATGCACTTAACATCTTTCAACGTTTACAGCAGTGTGTAAAAACCATATTATCATTTTGAGCAATTATTTATTTTGAGCTATGACATATTTACTGAATTTAATGTTTAATTCATTTTTAAATAATTAATTATGAAATCAAGGAATGATTCGTATAATTCATCCTAGTATTCATCTTTACAGCTGAAATAAAATCACGAAATACGTGCATTTGAACCTGAAAACTCATGTAGTTAGGAAATACAATTCAAATAGAATACTTGCCCCGAAAAGATACCTAACCCACAAAAATTCGAGAGTTGAGTTCTCAGTGGATTAGTTATCTCTTTATTTTTAAAAGTTGACTTTCAAGCAAATAGTGATCTGTATGTAACAAAATGGCAGAAGCATTTTGTCATGTCATGATTACCAGTGCAGAGAAACAATTTTTGCACATGTTCAAATTCTTTCCACCACAGTTTCGTGAATTCTAATCAGAATCCGAGAGAAATCGAGTGAAAATAAGAAAGACACAAAGAATGTAACGAAATAGCATTAAATGGAAAATAAATACTGAAAACTGATTAACTTAAAAATTGTTCTAACTCAATCATTGTTCAATATGTTATTTTTTATTTCTCAACTATATGCCATTTTAGTTAATTATGTGTTAGATCATTTTCCACACAAATAGATCACTTTTGCACACAATTCTGTATTAAATTGTTAATATTTAATTATTAGCATGTTACATTGCATTAAAATTGGCTGCATATGATTCCAGTAGGATGAGAGATTAAAATATATATGAGATAATTAAGTAATAGCCTCATAATTAACATTATGGTTTTTTTCCCGTTTTCCCAACTATTTGTAGTTTGTGGGTTGGATCTCATTTCGGGGTAAATATTCATATTGTCTTTCTCAAAAGGAGTATATAGAGAAGCAATCGTGACGCTAGTAGATTTTATATGTCGGCGGGTAGCTGCGTTGCTTTTTTTTTCTCCTTCCCCCGCACTACCTCCCCGGTATGTACTGCATGCAAAGTTAGTTCACTAACATACGTACTAAGGTCGAGTATAAACATATAACGGAGCATTTTTATTGTCGAAAGTTACCTTTTAAAGAAAAATCTTTTCGAAAGATACATTCGTAAATTTCAATGTACCGCTAAATCCATGCACTGTCAGATTGTTTAAAAAGTGGTGGTGAACTGGTTCAGTATTAAATAAAAAGAAACGGTGCCTCAAAATGTTTCTCACTTATGAAAATATCGATATTCGTGCTATAATTGAGTTATTGTTTAAGTCCTAGAAAATCTATCCGGCATCTAGTTCAGGAAGTTGGAATATCACGACCATTCCTGTTAGGAATACCCACAAATTTGAAGATTTATTCATACAAAATTTTTCGTCTTCATACAATATCTCCTGATGACTTTAATGCAAGACTTAATTGTTGTGTTTAATGTTTATTGTTTGTTTATCGTAAAAATCAATACACATTGGGCGAATTAGACTAAAATTAGACGATAAATTCGGTGAATATCACAAGCAGTGTTTCAGAAAGTGTTCCTGGAATGTATGCCACTAACGTGTAGGCATATATGAGGAGAGACAACATTTCCAGCATCTGCTTTAGAGGTGAGTAAAATATTTTGTTTTTATTTAAGTTCATTCTGTTGTTAATTTGAGTGAAATATTGTGTTCATATTTTGAACTGTTTTCTTCCGCAAAATCTTAAACAAGTCTCGGCGTAAGGCCATTTCCTGACTGCTGTTCAATCTCTTGCCCAGTACGCTGAATGTTCGTTGGGGCCATCTAGGCAGCAGTCTGTTTATACACATTATCGGGTTTAATTCATTTGAGAATAAATATTTAATGATTTCTACATAGGCCAACCTATTTTATCTACCAGAGCATTCGATAAGTAATGGCAATAACACCACATTAAAATTATTTAGGTTATTTTTGATGTTACAAACTTAATTTATAGTCTCCCCGTCAAGTCAACTATACATTACAAAATCCTTGGAAAATGGCGTCCTCCATCTGCAGCATTATTTCTGGATATCTCACTCATCTGAACGATCTAGAACATTCTGTATATTGACTCTTGATTGAAATACAATGCCTGGTAAAAGTTCTTTGATCTTTGTGAATAAGTTATAGTCACAAGCTTCCTGTCTGGTGAATTCCACCTTCTAAACAAATTCTATTGAACACCTTTTTGGGCGGGGTGTAACACAATCGATTTTTATTTACGCACTTTAACACAACTTAAATTCATCAAATATGCATATAATTAATATAATTATTATTTTTAGTCCTGGAAAATTATTATCTTCGTCTTATTTTAGTCGTAAATATGAAAACAAAGTGGGACTATTACCTGTCCCGACCGCTCTAATAATACATCATGGAAGTCATGACCATACTAATAACTGTGGTGCTACTGTTATTGTATGAGTTATTGTATGAACCAACGATAACCACGTTAATTATTAATCAAACATACACACAATTTGTGCATTAATAACCAGCGATATCAACATCGCCGATAACTCACTGCTAATAAGCATGTTTACGTTTTATAGAATTACATCACTTTACGTCTGCTCTTACATATTAAATTAATTTAGAGTAGGTTAGAGTAATTAAATTAGGCTAGGTTAGCTTTTAGGTTACTATACATGTAGGTTAGAATAGGTTTTAGTTTCATATACATATATAACAGTTGTCCTATAACAGTTCTTCTATTAGATTCCAAAATGGCCGACGGTTAAAATGGAAATTACATATTTACCCTAATTTATTTCATATAATGTTTAAATACTTTAATTGTGCTTCTTTTCCAAAGATTAATGTCATTAAAAACAAGTACGTAATACGAATATTTGCATTAAAATTGTCATCAATCGCGTAATTAAAATTCGACTGTAATATACCCCAAACCATCTTTTTTAGGACGGTATTACTTACTAAATGTGAGAAACAATTAATGTATTCACAAAATATTGCTGTTTCGAGACTTTCGACATTACAGATTTATACAACGGAGACTGCTTAACAACATACTACAAGATTATAATAGTCACCACTAGGATCGCTTATTTACAACTGTTTTGCCTTTACTTATAGAATGTCCTAGTATATAAGCAACTTGTACTTCAGCAAACATTTTACGTATTTCCATGTTTACGTTGGAACAATAAAACGTTATTACTCGTTATCACGAAAGAGTAAGTTAAGTTTGTCAGCTCCGTCTTCAACCTTACTCTTAGAAACTTATCTACTATGCTTGCTATCAACGAAGTAAAGCAAACACGTGATACAAGCTATATATATATATAGGGTTTTCAGTATAAAACCGGACACTCTGCGGCTGGCAGAGTGAAATGCGGGCGAGGAGAGAGCGCAGCCTGACGGGTGAAACCCCGTGAGGCGTGTCCGGTTTTATATTGGAAGCCCTGTATATCTCATAGTGAATGTCATAATACGGACGTTCACTTAATTGGTCTTACTTCTTTATTAGTCCACCGCTGTGGTCTCGAGTTAGCGTGATGCCTTGTCACGCAGCGGGCCCGGGATAAGCTTCCTGGATGAGGCTTTTCTCGGGGTTTATCTTCACCTGTAAGACAAATGCGAGAAAGCTTTGAGGCCCAAACGGTCCCCGAACATCATCTGGCCGTCATCATTATCTTCCCCCGATGTGCAAAGCAACGGGAAGCTACCACACCTATAATTCCCTAGTAAAGCTGCAAAGCATAGCATGACAATGCTGTGATTGCAGTGAAAGACCTGCCTTAGGACAGAATCTTATAGAATAGAACTTTTTTAATCGTGAAGATACATTTTATCCGTTTTTCCATAAAACGTTAAAGTAATCACAAGACAGGAAATGAAATAGAAAGTACATAACTTATATGAATGCCAGAACAAAACGAATAGCGTTGCCGATACATAGATCATCCTTTTCTCTTTACATTCCTATGACTTTTAATGCCCCCCAGGGTACAGTAATTTTATAATTATTCAATATTGTTATATTTGTAAAGTGTGTGTGCTAATGTAATTTTCATACTTCGGGTTCTGCACTACGCGGAAATAGTATGAAGTTAACATGGTCTATTGTAAATTTTACGTACCACTTTCGTAGACCAAGATACCTCGGTGATGTATTGTGAACAGAGACGAGTGTAGGGCGAGTGTATGCTTAAATGTTTGTGTATTGTTAGTGTGTTGTGTGAGGATGATGATGCATGTAAGCAAAACTGTAAAACTGGAAACAGGCATATATAGACCAGTTCTGATAACTGTAACCATTTTAGTGCGTGGCAAGAGGGAACATTGCCGAGTGGGAGAGGGAACTACTAGCCAAACAAATAATATTTTCTTCTTCTTCTTCTTCTTATTATTATTATTATTACTATTATTAAAATAAATAGTTATAAAACGGCACTATCCTATAATGAACATTCTAAACTTACTAGACAACAAAAATATTCACTAACACAGAACTAGTAAATGAGAAAACTCAACGTGTAGTTACTATTATGTTTTCTAAACTGAAGATAGTTTCTGTCCGTACCTGCAATTCGCCTTCCCCTCTTACCGCACCAAACACCATAGACCTTTCAAAAGCAGCTAAAGAAGCCAGAACTGAACTGTAGACTACTCCTGACGAAAATTACCAAGGCGACAGTCAGGCTTAACGTCTCTGTCCGATGGACGAATCGGTATCAGCTGTACCACGTGCCTTTTCACCATTTGTACTGGAATTTAAACCAGGGTACTGGAGTGAAATCTAACAACACCTCCTAGTCTGAAGATTAAAATTTTCACCATCAAAATTCCCAAACTCGCCGGAAATCGAATCTGGACTCGCTAATTCGGAGGCAGGTACACTACTACCTGAGCTAGCGAAGCGGACATATTTGAAAAGTGAAACTAAGACATTCAAGATTATTCAAGGAATCTTCTCAATCTCCCCTAAAACAAATATTTGGAATATTAATATGTAGGCCTACTTTGCTTCAATATCCAGTTGACTGACTTTTGAAATTCCAATTTTTCTTAACAAGAGAAATATACAATAACGTTGATTACGTATTCGCAAGAAATATTTAATTACAGGCAGTTCTGTAAATTATTTACAGAACTAGGAAAACAATTTTCTCAGAATTGATGCGCTAGCGAATTATTTGCTGACTCTTAATCCATTCTGATAAAATTCTCTTACGAACGTAATATTAAAATTAATGTGTTCAGGCTTACTGTTCACAGGCAACTAATGAAATAAAATTCTCCATTGAGTTAGTGTTTACTTGATGAAAATCTATATCTATTAATTAATTAAAAATAAAACTAATTTATTTTTGTTTAATTAACACATATAATTCTTCCTAAATCGGAATTTGAACACAAGATCATTAGCTTTACGCATTGTCCCATTAAAACATAGTACTTTTTAGGTAATATAGGAAGGGGCACACATATTTCTCTGTGTGAAATTCCCGTGTGCCCCTATTGTTTAACTTGTATTCACGTTACAAAATGGTTGTTTCTATTAATAAGAGATTATAATAACTATTTAACTAATTCCCCAAATGGGAGTCAATGATCAATCACGTTGCAATGAATTTTGTTTTACAACCAATCACAGTCGTGTATTACCTCGCTCTTTATCGAATTCCCTTTACTAGCTCCTGCTTTTGTGATAAAGAAAGCTCCTCGTTTTTATTATTCTGAACAGGTCAGAGCATTATTTTGCTGCGACTGACTCTCCAACAAATACATTGAATGTAGCAAATAATTAATAGATTCCTTCGAAAAACACATTTGGTAATTGTGTGTAAAACTGTGTTTTTAAATAATGATTTTACTGAGTTGTTTACTAAAAATATAATTAATAACCCATAATGTTGGTTATAATATGCAGTTTGATGAGTTTCATTTTTATCCACTAGGGTGCTTTGTTATAATATTGCCATCCTATTTGGCAATAAATAATATGATCAAGTTGCAGTGAATGACGCATAATCACACATTTCTCTTTTGATTTCAAACATCGCGTTTACATTAAATATATATTTAAATAATGGTCTATGAGTAAACAGCTTAATTTTATTCGTTAAATAGTCCTAATAAATGTCACTCTTGATTTCCAAATCCTCTAGATAAGTAACTCGTGAATTCATTGATGATTTAGAAACCACTCGTGACATTACTTATGAGAATTCATTTAGTGTAATATAAGATAATAATAATAATAATAGCCTACTGAGATTAATGCACTCATGCGTTTTGTTCGCATACAATAGTTAATAAAACTAAAGAGAAAATGTTTGCCTAAGTAGCACAATGGTTTAGACTCCCAACGCGTAAATCTGAAGATCTTGAGTTCAAATCCCAATTTAGGCAGACATTTTTCTCTTTAGTTGTGTAATTCTCTTCACATTCTGAATGATAATTTAAGTCTACCAATACGTTATTATCCAATAGGCATCTAATGTGTATTCGGACTATTTTTAAAACAAAATTGTTTTGGTTGATGACATTTTAGAACGAGTAAACGAATTTAATTATTTGGGTTATAATTTAACATTTCAAGATGAAGCTGATATATCAAAGAAAATTACAAACTTTACAAAACAACGGGGATAATTAACAGTATAATGAAACCATCTTAGTACAGAAGAACACAAGATTACGGCTTTATAAGGTTCTCGCAACACCAGTTTTAAGATATGGTAGTGAAGCATGGACAATATGAAGAAGAGATAAAAGCCGAATAACACCAAATGTGATGCAATTTATGCGCCGTACAGCAGGCTACACAAAGTGGGACGATGAAAGAAATGGGGAAATTATGGAAGAGTTGGATGTAGAACCCATTCTTCACCATACACTAAACTACCAGAACAACTGTAAAGCCTATCTTCAACGAATGCCGTCTCATAGAATTCCAAAAGCCATACTTCGCTACTGTCCACAAGGCAAAAGATCGCTGGGACGTCCAAAAAAGCGCTAGATGGAAAATTCCTCTTTGAGACCGTAACAAGCCACACTGCCTAATACTTGCATGGATGATGATGATGATTTAAAGTCAGAAAAATATTCCAGCCGACTAGATCAGAAGTTCCATTGTATATACAGTGTGTAATAGTCTTGTTTGTACAGTACTATTTTACGCAGAAAACATAAATTATCTTCTCAAAAAGTGAAATAAAATCTATTGAATTAATGTTATATTGTTTAGGAAGCATATTTACGTATAATACCCATAAAACGTTTTGTTATTACAATTGCAAAAAGAGGTGGAGGTATTTTGTTATAATATTCCATACAACTGTCTTATTGTACACTTCAGGAAACGTTCTAGTACCGCACTTACTGTACACCCATTAAACAATTGTGGCGCGGACCGGAGCACTTACTATCTATTTATGCCTACTAAGGGATGCATTAGATGTTTGTTTACTCTTACCAAGTAGAGCTTACTGTCCACAATGGAGAAAAGAAGAGAACTGATTTGTAAATTGAAGAATATAATTGTTAATCTTGCATTAAGAGGCCGATCTCTTAGACAAATAGGGCTTACGGTCAATAAACAACATCCTACGGTTAATTATGTTTTTTTTTAAATTTCGATACATTGGATCTATTAATAATTTGCCAATAAGAGCTAAAGAAAATAAGCGTAATGAACGGATACAAGGATTATTTTGTCAGACAGCTTAAGATTAATCCTAAATTAAGTGCACCAAAACTTTATATACTGGCAGAAAAGTAGCAAAAAAGAAGATGTCTAATCATACAATACGAGAGTACTGTTAAAATATGGTTACCGTGAGAGGACAGCACGGAATAGGCCATTTGTAAATAAGAAAAACAGAATTGCCAGGATGAAATTTGCTAAAGAGCATGTAAACAAAAATCTAGAGATTAGGAATGAAGTAATTTGGTCAGAAAAACAAAAACAAACCTTTTTGGATCAGATGACAATCAACAGGCGCGTAAAAAGCCGAATACGTCCAATAAGCACATAAACACACTTCCAACTGTAAAACACGGAGGTGGGTTCGTTTTACTTTGGGGGTGTATGTGTTCTAGAGAGTTGGAACTCTTTACTTTATTGATGGTATTATGGACAAGTGGGAGTACTTAAATATGCTGAATCAAAATGTTAAACAAAGTGCACAAAGTATGGGGTTTATATCCGGTTACATGTTTCAACAGGATAATGACCCAAAACACACAGCTAATATCTGTAAACTGTGGTGTATCTGAAATATTCAAAAACAGTTGAAAACCACCTGCTCAATCTCCGGACGTTTATCCCATTGAACATTTGTGGGCTTCATTGAAAAAAAGTATTCATGCTAGAAATTTTCAGTCAAGAACAACTGAAACAAATAATTTCTGAAGAATCGAACAAAATTGATCCCTTAAAATGCAAAAATCTTGTCAGTTAATTGCAGGGACGATGTAAAGCAGTTAAGCAAGGCGAAGGGCTATTCAACCAAATATTAAAGTTTTTTTTTCTAGTGCAAAGTACTATTTATTTGGTTTATTAATTGTATTGTGTTTAGTAAGTGTACAAACAAGATTGTTTTAAGAAAAGTTTCCATTTTTAACTTTTACAGGAATTAATTACTACGACCTTTAATTTATGGTAAAATCAAATGTTTCTTACCTCTCCTCATACAAATCTTCTAAGTAGATCGCGATTTCGAGACCATAACGGTCTCATCTTAGTACTATTTGAATTTATTCCGATCGACATAACATATGTCGTCAAAATAGTACTGAAGATGAGACCGTTATGGTCTCGAAATCGCGATCTACTTAGAAGATTTGTATGAGGAGAGGTAAGAAACATTTGATTTTATCATAAAAGTTACCATTTATGTTTAAGTAAATAATGAAATGTATATTAATAAGTTTTATGAAGTAATTTTTTATATATTTTATGCTATTAGAGTCATGTGATAAACAAGATAGCGAAAAAGTTACAGTATTTTATTTTTTAAGTGTGGACGTATACAACAGTGACATTATGTATTTTGTAAACAATATTTCCCCCCCTCTTTTCGTTTACACTGTTTTCCTTCTTGTTTAACCTTTTTGATAACTTTCTGTTATTCTCACACATAGGCACAAGGACAAGACACACACCCAGACCCAAGGTGGAAATTAAAAATCCCCTACCCCGCCTGGAATGAAACCCGGGTCACCGGAGTGGAAGGTAGGGACTCTACCGACTACGCCACGGCAACGGACATATTAAAACCCTACTGTACAAAACAAGACTGTTACACACTGTAAGCGGTGAAGTAATGTTTCTCTATGAGGCACAATCGTTTATTCTTCGGTCCCATAGAACTTTTAGGAACATGTAAGCTATTGTTCGGCACAAATTTATACTTTAACATCATCAACGTTTATTAACGTATTATCAATCTAATCCAAACCCTACACATTACAGTTAGACGTCATCATATGTAACGTTGCCTTTAAAAATGCAGCGTATACATTAAAAGCTCCTTATTCCCAGTTCCTTTATTCGCGCTTAATAAATTGCGACACAGTTCTTATATTGACGGCTGAAAATGTCTTTATTCGCGGATTTTGACGGTGTATTAGGATTAGTTTCTTTTATTAACCATTACCTGATGTGGTCTCGAGGTAGCGTGCTGCCTTATCACGCAGCGGGCCCGGGTTCGATCCAAGGTCGGGGCAGTTTTTCTTGGTGAGGTTTTTATCGGGGTTTTTCCTCACCTCTAAGACAAATGTCAGGAAAACTTTAAGGCCCAAACGGTCCCCGAAATCATATGGCCATCATCATCATTATCGTCATCCTTCACCGGTGTGGAAAGCAATGAGAAGCTACAACACCTACAATTCCCTAGTAAAGCTGCAAGCATAGCATGAAAATGCTATGATTGCAGTGAAGGACCGCCTTCGGGCAGAATTACAATGGCTGGATGGATTATCTTTTTTTTTTTTTACTGTAGGCAGGTGCCAAGACGTCTTTTACAAATAGTGATTGAAACAAAATGGACAAATAAACATGAAAACAAAACAAACTTTATTGTCACTAACCCTATAGTTCATTGTTAAAAGTTCTTGTCGTATTTCACGTGCCGATATGTACTTTGATAAATGCCTCCGGCGTCACGATCGGTATATTATTGTTTCGACTTGTCATTCATTGGTTGCAATAATTTTGATTGAATAAGACTTGTCTCTTGTGCTTTGTTCCCCGTTTATAATGTCGAGTAAAAGGAAAGAAAATTTAGTACCGAAGAGAAAAAAATTAGTGTTGTCGCTTAAAGTAAAGATAGAAATGATTGACCGTTTTTACGCGTTGGCGAGTCGTTTGCGTCTATATCACGCTGTTTCAATGTTAATGAATCAAGAAATCCGAAAACAAGTACGGAATTCTATCGCAGAATTCACTTCTGAATATCAGTCTTAAATGAAAGACCTTTTAAAAGAGGCAAAACAGAAAAAAAACTAAGTTCTTTAAGTCCTTGCCTAAACCTTACAGTAATAATTAATAGAAATTGTTCAACACCTCTCGTTAATTGATATATTTTGACTATTTAACTCATGCCCCAAATGGGAGTCAATGACCAATCACATTTCAATGATTTTTTATTTACAATCAATCACAGTGGTGTTTCGCCTAGAATTTACCAACTAAAGTTTATCATAATAAAGAAAGCACCTCCTTTTTAACATTCTGAATAGGCCATACCAGATATTATATATAGTGCATGAATGTCAACACATAGCGCATGCGGGAGTCACTATAAAAACATTTGCAGCAATTGATTATACCACCAAAAAAGAAACCACAGTTTGCACTTTCTTAAATGTATTTTTCCCAGATAATAACAATCCAGAAAAATATAATTGTCATATTTACATCATAGGTCATCAAAAATTATGTGTTTCATTTTTTTCTCCACTAGAGTGCATTCTTACAATATTGCGTTCCTTTGGCAATAAATAATATGATCTGGTTGCAGTGATGAATAAAAGAAGCAAATGAAGCGTACCAATCATTTCTGATTTGTTTTCAAACATCGCCGTTTACATTAAATATATCAATATTTTAAAATAACTATATTTAAATAATGATTTGTGAGTAAACATCTTAATTTTATTCGTTAAATAGTCCTAACAAATGCCACTCTTGATTTCCAAATTCTCTAGATAAATTCACTCCTCACTTCGTGAGTTGTGACTTTATCGATAATTTGGAAATCACTCGTGGCATTACTTATGATAATTTTTATTTTATTCTGTAACCTTTGAACATATGCCCTATATACCCATACAAATTACCATTACATATTCGCGGTTTCTGTATTTCGCGGCATATTTGAGGAACATATCCCCCGCGTATAAAGAGTTTTTGCTGTAATTAAAAAGTCGGTCAAGGAAGAATTTCGTAAATGAGTGTATCCTCAGCAAGTCGAATTTATGGTCCGAATTTGCTAGTTTATCGAATATGTATTTCTTTTGTTAAATTGGAGAAACGCAATATCTAATATCAGTTTATTTAAATGTGTCTGACGGCAATGAAAACATATCCTCCATAACCATATGAGTAACTGTTGTTTATTGTTGTATATTTCAACAAAATTTATATAATATCTTCTGATTAATTTTTCCAATATTCTATTGACAATATTAAAATAATTTAATCAATGTATCTTGTAGGATACATTGCCAATTTAATAGTTGATTTAATGGTATGGTATATTGAGACAAAGTTAAACATGGCAGTTGCTAGAGCGAATTTTTAATTTCGGGTTTCAGGTAAATCACAATTCTGATGGTCATATTTCGATGATTTGTGGAGATATACCTACCGCGTTTTATTTAGCAGCATATAGTGAGTTTAGTTGCGAAACAATGGAAACTGCAAACGCTAGAGCGATTTTTAAATTTTGCGTTTCAAGTTCTCCTACACCTAATCATCCGAAATTGATGTTTACAAACTCAACCTTGCTTATTTATTTCATTGTTGTATGCCAAGTTTGTTTCTGATAGAACAAATATTACGGCCGATAGAGCGATTTTTAAAATTTTGTTTCAGGTTCTTCCACACATAATAATCCGAATTTTATCTTAACGAACTAGACCTTGATTATTTAACTTATTGCTTTGTGCCACGTTTATTTCTGATAATACAAAAATTGCGACTGCTAGAGCGATTATTTAAATTATCGTTTTAGGTTCTCGTACACATCCATCCATAGTAATTCTGCACGAAGGCAGGTCTTTCACGGCAATAATAGCATTTCCATGCTATGCTTTGCAGCTTTACTAGGGAGTTATAGGTGTGGTAGCTTCCCGTTGCTTTCCACACCGATGAAGGATGATTATGATAAGATGAATATGAATGATGATGATGATTGCGATGGCCATATGTTTTCGGGGACCGTTTGGGCCTTAAAGTTTTCCTGACATTTGTCTTACAGGTGAGGAAAAACCCCGATAAAAACCTCACCCAGAAAAACTGTCCCGAGCGGGGATCGAATCCGGGCCCGCTGCGTGACAAGGCAGCACGCTACCTCGAGACCATAGCGGCGGACATCTCGTACACATAATGATCCGAATTTGCTCGACTTATATATTTCGTTTATTGCTATATGCCAAGTTTGTTTCTGATAATACAAAAATTGTGGCCGCTAGAGCGGCGTGATGAGAAAGGAGGAGGGGGCGTAGTAACACCTCGTTAAGAAACCTAGGTTCAGGTGACCCGGCTGATAGTACCTTGTGAGAGTCCCCCAGCCAGTGTTACGGTGAAGACCACAACGGCGGATGCAGCAGAGTAGCAGACCTACGGTATGGTGAAGACGGCGGATGAGGCAATAAAGGGTAGATCAGTCTTTTAGCTGCAGTAAAAACAACTGATCTATGGTGGACTCCAGAAAATGTCTCCGGTCCTCCAGGTTCCGGGTTGATGCTATGTGCCAGATCCTCATGCATTGTAAAGAAAAAAACATTAATGCTAGAAAACAAAAAAATATAGGTATTGAATGGATACTTCCTGGAAGAGGGAAAAGTAGTAGACCAAAGCCAACGAGGATAAAGGGAATTCAAGACTACATGAAGAAGAGAAATATGACTGAAGCAGACACGCAGGCCCGGGAAGTGGGAAGAAAAAAAAAATCGTATATTTAGTTGAGCTTGCCTGTGTATATAACAGAAAAAAAAATATATATATACATATTCATTCATAGTGTTCTGCCGAAGAACAAGTTTTTCACTGCAAACTCAGCATTTTCACTCTTTCCTTAACTCAGCTTTCTTTTTTTATCCGCATACAAAACATTTATTTTAATAATATCCATCATTAGATGTATTTTTCTGCCTCTAACTTTCTTTCCGTTGACCATTCCTTCCAGTATATATATATATATATATATATATATATATACACATATATAGATCATCGGTTGATTAATGTATTTGACACCGTCCGATTCCTAATAGCCAATTTTGTCGGTCCATCCAATCTCCTGGTTGTAGATGTTTCTCCTTCATGTATAAACATATTCCCATATATATATACACACATACTAGCTGGCCCGGCGAACGTCGTATCGCCTTTAAATATTTTTACGTTAATTTTTCCGAAGTGTTTATAGTTATCTGCTATTCGGGGCGGAAACAAATCCAACAAATCAAAGATCATAAAAATCGGTCCACCCGTTCTTGAGTTATAAATAGTGTAACTAGTCCGACTTTGTTATATATATATATATATATATATATATATATATATAGAAGTCCCGGCCACGCGTTTCTGTGGCTAAGGTATATGTTAAATTATGTTATAGTAAACTAAGTGAGAAATCTAAATCAGAAAGTTTTTGTTTTACACAATTTTTTAGTTCTGGTGCGTTAACTACACCCGGTATAAATACGGGTGGTGGTTTATGTGGAAGTGGTTTTGTTGATTGAGATGCATTTATGTTGTCTGCATTCTCAGTATCATCCATAAGTGTATCATAAGGATTATATACATTTATTGATGGAATATTTTGAGGAGGCTTGCTGATTTCTTTATACTTTCGTTTTTTTTCTACGAACTTGTTGGCAGTTTGGATTCTCATCATCATCAAGAAGTCTCTGTATACTAATATCATCTTGTGATATATTATAATCATCTTGTTTTTCATTTAATTGAGGCATGGAGATTGTTTCTGTAATATTAGGCATATATATCTAAGAGACTTACTTACAGTTCTGTTATTCCGTTCCTTAGGACCTTCATAAGTTAATTGACATTCTTCTTAAATGTAAGATTTATGTCACATAGGCCTATACCAATTTGCGGAAATTCCACTTGATATCTTATCATTCATGGTCTCTAGAACTGATTCGCCATATTGTTCAATGTCCCTTCTCGGTCCAGTTAAATTTAAATTAAGTTGCTGTCTTTCAGCCAGATTACTTAAAACTAATACTTACACACGAAATTAATATTATTATCAATATATTGAAAATACAATAAACACAAACACTTAAATTATGAAATAATCAATATTTGTAATTCAATTGAAATTCGCGGTTGCAACAAAAAGCACAGCCACCTGGTTAAATAATAAACCAATTACCTAACACCGTCATCTGTTAGAATCGTATGGAACTCACAGATAATTATAACTCTTTGTTAAATAATAAACAAATAATTTGCAATAAAAAATAATGCGACTATAAATTTAGTTATAAACAACCGTAGGTCTCAAGTTGGATCAAACTGCACACAGTGTGCAAAATTTAATTAAAATCGCTTCAGTAGTTTAGGATTCCATCGCGGACAAACAACGTGACACGTAATTTTATATATATATATATATATATATGACATTATAAGAAAAATAAATGCTCGGACGGGACTTGAACCCGACCTCTGTATTGATACCGCAGTGCGCTACCGATTACGCAACCAACCAAGTCTAGTACAAACATTCTGGGTTCAAATCCCGTTCGAGAATTTATTTTTCTTATCATGTCATATTAAGCTTGCATTTCTCAATGTCAAACATTTAATTATAACATATATACATATTTGCTACGGTGTCCGTCGCCGTGGCGTAGTCGGTTGAGTCCCTACTTTCCACTCCGGCGACCCGGGTTCGATTCCCGGCGGGGTAGGGGATTTTAAAAAATCTCTCCACCTTGGGCCTGGGTGTGTCCATTAATGCTCAACCTGAGTGCACATTTCCTATAAAACAAAAAAACAAAAACAAAACAAAAATATTTGCTACGGTAATTTTCGGTATCTACTGGATAGGATCGGCGAAGATGTGTAAAAATCTTCAAAAATCTTTACTGTTAGAACAACCTCAATAGATTTATTCCTTCGTATATCGCTTGTATGTACAAATTAATTGGCGTAAGAATGGAAATAGAATCAGGGTAGGTATTAAAAACAGCATACAAAAGTCTCGTACATTACTTGCGTATAAACCATAGCGAGTAGTATAGTGACGCAGGTGAAATCCCACGGGTTGATGTAACTTACCCTCCCCGTCACTGACATTATCTTCTTACCACAGCGCACGGCTCGGCTCACTTCTAATTAATTCCCAGCAACACAACTGTTGTTACTGCTATCACAAACCAAGCGCTTTTTCCACTCCTCAACTGAATTATTAACTCTACCAACACTACATCTCAAAATTACCAATATTTCAAACTCTTAACAGTTTTTACAACTATGCATACTGTTGGTACTTTTAATAATGATGGTGCTTTTATAAATTTCTCATTTCTTATTTAATATATTTGAAAATCAAGACTAATCCGCTTTATTTTAATTCGTTAAGTTCCCATCTTCTAAGCCTCGGAATCCGACATTGCGTATTTCACTAAATTTATGTTTAGGCTATTTTGCCCAATGAAAGAAATAATCACTTTCCTTATTGGTGGAATCTATGCAACCATGCCACTAACATAAATTTAGAAAAAAATGTACAAACAGACAATTTATTGTTTCAGTACCTATATATTATTATGTGAATCTGTGCATTAATACGTGAAGAAAAAACCTTTGTACTCCTTTTTAAGCACATCGCGCACAGGAGGAGTGTGATATTTGGCATAATTAAAGTTCATATAGAGAAGGGGTGCAGAAAAATAAAACTTAAAAAAGTCAGTTCTGCCGTTTTCAACTACAAGGCAATGTTTAAGGAAAGTCTATATGGTGAGAGAGTTAAGTTTCTTCCAGGAAGCATGTGATGTACAAAGGCCATGTCCAAAAAATATGTGTCGTTTTTAACTGCAAGGTAATGAAATTCTGCACCAAAACTCCCATTTAAACTATGGGCAAGCAATGCATGTATATGTGTTAATCATAGAGGTAGACGAACATCCTGCCAGTGTAGGGTTGACATGTGGTCAGCATGTCGGTCCACCAGGCGTTATAACTGGATTTCTCAACGAGGAGATGCTATTGTAGCTACCCAAATTCGTCACGATACTCGGTGCTAATTTTGAATACTTCCACCCACATCATCAGTTGCACTCCAACATAAATATACACATTTTGTGAGGTATAAAAATGTGTGATTCAATTATCATTATGATCAATTAAACCATTTTTAGTAGCTATTTACGAGCTTCACAGTTATCAAGAAAACATTTTGGAAACAGTTTTTTTCCCTATCTTCGACACAAAATAATTAAGGATCTTTTGTAATCTGTTTTTCAAACGATTTTATTTATATATATATACACTGGCACTATCGAACCCGTAGGTTCATAGCCGCGCGGACATAACTCTCCATATATCCCTATCCTGAGCTAATGTTTTCCAATCATTCCCTGCATAAGCTACTTCCCTCAAATCATAGTTAATGTTATTCTCCCACCTAATTCTTCGTCTACCTACTGAGCGTTTTCCCTCTGGCTTTCCTACAAGAAGCTTCCATGCATGTCTTTCATGTCCCATACGCGTTACATGTCCTGCCCATCGCAGTCTACGAGACTTAACTGTTCTTATTATACCTGGCTTTCAATAAAGACCATGTAGTTCATTGTTCTCCATTCATCTGTTCTTTTTATATACATCCATCCATAGTAATTCTGCCCCAAGGCAGGTCCTTCACTGCAATTATAGCATTTTCATGCTATGCTTGCAGCTTTACTAGGTAATTGTAGGTGTGGTAACTTCCGGTTGCTATCCACGCCGGTGAAGGATGATGGTGATAATGATAAGGATGATGATAATGGCCATATGATTTCGGGGACCGTTTGAGCCTTAAAGGTTTCCTGACATTTGTCTTACAAGTGAGGAAAATCCCCGATAAAAACCTCACCCAGTAAAACTGCCCCGACCGGGGATCGAACCCGGGCCCGCTGCGTGACAATGTAGCACGCTACCTCGAGACCACAGCGGTGGACTCACATCACTCCATGTCATATACCATCTTCACTTCTCGCAACTGGAATTCCCTACCACAAGAAATAAGAGGCTGCCGGACATTGGCATCTTTTAAAAGAAATCTATTATTATATTTGCTCTAAACTCGACTTCATTATTATCCAGTGTAAGGTATATATATATTAATTGGTGTTTCTCGTATAATGTATCATATTTAATTTATTATTATAATTATTATTATTTTTTTATTATTATTATCGTATCATTATTGTTATTACCCTATAAAATGTTGTTTGTACATGACATTTACATTGCTACATTATTGTATCTTTAACTGTTTATAATTAGTATAGTGTATATCTATATTTGGCGAATATTTATTTGTATTTGTGCTGGTTGAGTGGAAGAGATGGCCTTATGGCCTTAACTCTGCCAGAATAAATAAAGTATTATTATATTATAAAGTATTATTATATATATATATGATAATAATATAAGTCCAGTACAATGTCAAATAAAATACATATAAAAACTAACAATGCCTATTACAATTTAAACCTAACAATATCTAATACAATATAAAGTGTGGTAATAAGTGCGTTGACGTTTTATTTATCGTGGAATTTCGACCACTGGGCGACCACTAGTGTGTTAATTAGATGAGGGAAATACATACTTTGATTTAAAAAAATGTAAAAACTGCCTTAAAATTAAGTGACAAGTTGAGCTCGAAATAATATAAAAATTAGCACATTTGCAATATCATTGCCAAACTTATTGCCGAAACTCGCTGACAAACAAGTTAACCATAAAGTCATCTGTTGCACTATCTCGCCCATTATCTCACCCTCACTTTCCCAATCTAATACTAACTTTGATGATCTTGAAGAAGATTTCCGGGCTGTAGACCGTGGTCTCGAGGCTTCAAGTTCCCCGACGTTTCGCCAGAAACTACGTCTAGCATCCTCTAATCTGGTAGTATCCCTTGAGGATGCCAGACGCAGTCTCTGGCGAAACGTCGGGGAACTTCAAGCCTCGAGACCACGGTCTACAGCCCGGAAATCTTCTTCAAGATCATCATAGCAACTCCGTCCGTGGAAGCCTTAGTCAACACATTAACACTAACTTGTTCACCTTTGCACATTTCCTCACACTTACTTGCCCACTAAATAGGTGGACTCTTGGGATAGACATGTTGGCAATTGGTTCTAGCGGGAACATGTGTTATCACATTGGTCAAGACGATGTTAAAGCCACTTGTTCTCCGATCGACTGTTGACTCGTGGCACGGATTCATACAATAGCTCCTTGTTGTAATAAAATTAAAATATATATATAATTTCATTGCATTTATAATCAGAACTCTCGTGAAACTACTTGTCCGTTTGTCCCTTAATCTTCTCCATAGTTAAAAAAATACATATATAAATTTGAACACACACGCACACATACTCTCTCTATCTCTGTCTCTGTCTCTCTCTCTCCCTCCCTCTCTCTCTCTCTCTCTCTTCTCTCTCTCTCTCTCTTCTCTCTCTCTCTCTCTCTCTCTCTCTCTCCCTCCCTCCCTCCCTCCCTCCCTCCCTCCCTCCCTCTCCCTCCCTCAACCATCACTTTCACTCGTTCTCTCTAATCTACTTAACTCATCACTACGAATTTATATTTTGAGCCGTCTCTGTGGATGCGTGGTCAGCTCGCCCGACTGCCCCAATGAGATATCAGGTTCGAACCCTGGCGATCCCGGAGGATATTAGTGGTAGGCCTCACATGTATTTTTCGGAATTTTATCGGGGATCTCCTGTTTACCGAATTTCATCCCATCAAACCCTCTTCACTCCTTTTCCCACCCAATTATGTAATTTTACCTTCATTCATTCATTTTATATCACTTTTCATTTCATCTCTAAATCCCATGACGCGATAGCCCTAGAAAGCCCCTGGCCTACCACCCGACCGCTGGCATCACTCTACATGTGTCAATCACAGAGGTACGATCATCCTGCCAGTACAGGAGTCACATGTTGTCAGCATTTCGGTCCCAGCTGATTTTCTCAACCTGGAGCCGCTACTTATTGTAGCTACCCAATTTATTCTGGTTATAGCTGCTTCCACCCCGTATATCAGCTTTAGTATATTCTTCCGTCATTGTTACACCCGATGCTGGGTGGGCACCGGTCCCATACTGGCCGAAATTCCATGAGGAAATGTCTTCCCTCATGGGGACTCGTTTCAGCGCAAATCCCATTGTTCTGCGCCCAGGTCCCTTAACCACTCGGCTATGGAGCGGGATCCACCTCATATCATGTTAGGTAAAAAACAAATAATCTGGTTTAGCAAAGTACGGTTTAAAATATGTACTTGTCGTGTTCTAATGGGAAACACGCATGTATTTCTTCAGAATTCTGAACATATGTGTCAACGTATGGCTGAATAGTTCCTACGGATGGGTTGTAGCACCTCCTACAGTGATTGGCCCCCAGCTAAAATAAAAATCGGTGTTAGTCATGTGTGTAAATGCTTAATGTGTGTCAAACCAGAACACTATATCAGACTACATGTCACCGTAGTGTAGATATCATCTCATTCAGTCTATAATTTTGATAATACAATGGATCAAAAATAGGGCTGACATGAAGTATCTTAAAACTCGAACCCATCTCTACTAACGTATCTAATCTACCTCTAATTGAGGGAGTAATTGACCGAGTATCATTGCCTCTGGTCCCGAGGGTCGCGGGTTCAAACCCGGCGAGTGTCGATGACTTTTTTTAGGACGGAAAAATCCTAGGAGCAGGTACTCCGGGAGGGACTTTAAGCCGTGGGTACCGAGTATGACCATTTTGAGGTTCATAAAATAATCTTAAGCCTGAATAAAAAGGTCTCCCAGCAAAACGTACCCATCTCAACGTCCTAGTAATACCTTAGTTGCCTGTTAGGTGTCGAATTGAATCGGTGTGTTGACCGCTCGCTATTCAAGTCATCCATGAGCAAGTAAGGTAACTAAAAATTAAGTTGGTCTATTAACTCCTAATAAAGGGGAGGCTATGACTCAACAATGGTCTATGCCCTAGTAGATAGATCTGAATCTTAGATAGGCAATCACTGCGCCACGTCTCAATTTGAGACTCAGGGCCAGTTTCACCAAGAGAGGTAGGCCCCTAACTGTATTACGTCAGTTTAAGCATTATACACGGGGAAACTGGCGTAATACAGTTACATTTGTGGGTGAAACTGATCTTCAGTATCGAACGAGTTACATGTGCATTGAACGGTCAGAGACAGATTATCAGAGTTTTCTTATTCTTCTTCTTCTTCTTCTTCATTTCATGGGCTAGGCAAAGTGGCTGTACCGCCTCACAGTTGTTCTGTCCGTCTTTCCATTGGCCTTGCTACATTCCTTGAAACTCTTGGGTTGTAGTTAAATACTGTTTCTGGTAATGTTGTTACATTCATTATTTCTACATGACTAAACCATTGATATATTTACTCTATTCTTCTTTTCATCTTACTAGATAGTAAGCTAGTTAAAAAAATCAGGCATATCTAGTGGTAGAAACAGATTATTTTTACAATTATTGTGCCACTGATTGTTGTACTTTGAGTCACGAGGTGCCCAAATGTGATCTAAATTAATATGACCTACATACATTGCAGCCAGGTTTCAAGACGTATACAATAAAAATACGTTTCTTCTATATATATATATATATATATGAAAACATTAAGTGAAACCTTACTTCATCGAAAACTTAGCATACTTACTCTATTAGAATATGATAAAACATTTAACACGTAGCGATCAAGAGTCAATAATAGACACAAACATTTTTGAAGTAGTAAAGAGTATTTCATATTTAGGCAAATTGATTACTAATGGCAATGATGAATTACAAGAAATACGAAATAGAATATTTAAAGCAAGTAAGGCAAGTAAGGGGTACTTCCAATCCAAATATCCAAAATTATCTTTAGGAAAGTTAAAATAAGACTATATAAAACCTGCATACGTCAAATATTGGTATATGGAAGTGAAACGTGGACTATGGAAAAGAGCTCTGAGCATTTAGTCAACACTTATGAAAGAAATATTTTGAGAAGGATATATGGACCAGTAAAAGAGAATGGAAGATGGAGAATGAGGTATAATAAGTAAATCTATGACCTTTTAAGGAACCTGATTTATCAACTCTTGTGAAATTTAAAAAATTGCAGTGGACCGGACAGTTCAAAGAATGGACAAAGAATATATACCTAAGAAAGTGATGACGGAGGAATTTTTTGGGAAGCGGCCAGTGGAAAAACTTAGGAAAAGATGGATGGACTCAGTGAAGGAAGATTGTCATCAAATCCTGAATGTAGGAACTGGCAACAGAGAGCATTGGATAGAGAAGATTGGAGGTCTCGCATCAACAAGGCCCAGGCCTGCTATGGGCTGTAGCGCCATTGAAAGAAGAACAATAAGAAGATTTAATACGTAGTCCTGGAATTAATATTGCAGACACTTTCCGACACTGCCACTCAGTGGTCCCACTTCTACCTTCGTGAGGGCCAGCAATCTGTTGCAGGCTAATTATACACCACAGGATTCTTCGACTTTCTATGAAACTGGAGTCTTATAGGGATTGGTTGTACGATGTTTTGTTTTTTAGTTTATATAAATGACATATTTGATTCCTCAAGGCAATTGAAAATCAATTCATTCGCGGACGACATCGCCATTGATTCACGAACGGTATACGGCTCTAAGCTTACATTCACATAGAAACAATTATAATTGCCGCTTTTGGATCCTTGACAGAAAAATACGAAATGCAACTATATCCTAAAACCCCATAAAAATAATTGTATATTTACCACAGACTCTTTTTTACATTTAACCTAAGTACAATTCTGCATGCATTACATAATATTCTATAGTAATTCTGCTCGAAGGCAGATCTTTCACTGCAATCATAGCATTTTCATGCAATGCTTTGCAACTGTAACTAAGGAATTTATAGTTGCGTTCCACACCGGTGAGTTGATGATTATGATGATAATGATGGCAGGATAATTTTCGGAGACCGTTGGGCCCTACGCTTCCTGACATTTCTTTTACAGGTAAGGAAAAACCCCGAAAAAACTCACCCAGGAGGCTGTCCCGACCGGGAATAGATAGCGGGCCCGCTGCGTGACAAGGCAGCACGCTACCTCCAGACCACAGCGGTGGACATGTATTACATAATCGGGTAAAAATGTCTTGTAGTGAGAGTAAATAATCCAGGAATATTTATGACGAAAATATTATTTTTTATAACCCATTACATAAAAAAACTTTTTTTTTTACCTTACGGTATATAAAGGGATATAATATTATGAAGTAAATTAACATGAAAGAGTAGAACAAAATACAATCACATAAGAATATCATATCAAAGATAAACAGAATAAAATTAATTTATAGTTGTGAATAATAGTATATTACGATTAGAGGTTGGGAAGTAGTTTTTACAGAATCGAGGAAAATGTTTAAAAACCTTGTGTTGTTCATTATTTTTTGCACGATGGTGTTTTCAAAATAATAAATAATAGTAAAATAATAACATATTTGTTGGAAATACTTTCTTTCATTATAAACAACTGACTAAGTTAACAGTGTGGGCAGTGTTTATTAGTATTAAAGTACAGGAGGCCGTGACAATAATGTAGTCATAAAACGGCGACAAGTACGTATTATATTGTTTCAAATAAAGTTCAGTTAATTTAAAATGCAGTGATTTGTTTCGTATAATGTGTATTAACACTACGTTTTGGATATTTTTGTATATACATAGTATGCGGTATACATAGAGGGCAGTGGTTTTAATTCCCACACGGGTATTTGTAATATGTAATATTACAGTATAGTTATTTTTATTACACTATAGTTATTTAGGTTGGCAACCCCGAAATGTAGGAAGTTGAACTTTCAATCATGGTCGCCATTGTAGTAAGTACGACAAAACGCACTATCGCTCAAAAACACTATTTACAAAAGTAGTGAAGTATATATAACATTTTTCGTTGAGGATAATATGATTAAGAGGACTGGAATAATCTTTTTCAATAAATTTCATATAAGATTCAAGTTTGTAACGTTCAAATTACAACAATGTGCAATTAAATAAAACATATTTGAATTTCTTTTTCACATTTACACAATGCATTTGATATTTTAAATTGATAAATACGTATAAGTAAATTATACTTGCAGTAAAATCTTCTCCATAATTAGTTTATTAAATCGGGCAAGAAATTGTTAAACATTTTTTTGCTCTAAGGAAAATGTTAGTTGGAACATTTCCAATATCACATTTTAATAACTGAACAGCCGCCTTCATTTGTTTTCGCAACTTGATTTTCCCGGAAAATTGTTGTTAATTGGATGATGTTATTAAATTCAGGTGGGCTTATTTTTTATACCAACTTAATTACAATTCTTACCCAAATACATAATATATAATACATAAGTCGCCCGTAGCTTTTATTTATCACATATGTTGATTTAAACATATGTTACCGTTCTTGGACAAATTGTCATGATTTCGACTACGAGACGAGAATAAAATTACAAGCTCACCGTGTACCGTATTACACTCTATCATTTATATTTTGACTTGAATAATTTGGAATTTCTCTTCCCCCCATGTCAGAGACTGTCAACTACATCATTAAAAAAAACAAATAATTATTAAGTAATATAGTAAGTACTTTTATTTTCACCCACACCAGCTGGCCTTACAACGACAAGATCTATTTATAGAGAATTATAAACTCTTGATCACACACTTTAATGCATGCCATGGTATTAGGGACATCTCTGAATGTCTGATTAGATCAGTTCCAGGATCACCTCCGAGAAAACACGAACATTTGAGACAAGATGTACCATTGACTCACCCATTCATGTTGAACAAGGTATATATGTTATGGGTGATTGTGATAGAAGTCGGCCCCGTTGGACAAGTGGTTATGCAGCTTGCTTCTGGTCCCGAGGTTCGAGGGTCCAATCCCGGCCGTTGTCGATGGGTTGTTTAGGATGGAAAAATTAAAGGACAACGTCACCAGGAGGGACTCTAAGCCGTGGGCCGCAAAAGATCCTTAAGTCTAAATAAAGGGGCCTCTGTGCAAAATTTACCAGCTCCTTCATCATAGTAATGTCATACTTGCCTTTGGGTCGGTATGTTGACCGCGTATAATTTAAGACATCTATAGGAAATAGGCGTAACTAAATTTATTTGGTCTACTAACTCCTAACGAAGGAGAGGCTAATGCCCAACATTGAGCTGTTATGCCCAAGATATATATTGTGAGAGTGAATGATGTTTGTGTAACAAATGCACTTAAATTTCCTGACGATTGTCTTAGCAGGAGAGGAAAAATAATGGAAATCCTCTTCCACAATACTTTCTCCCGACTGGGGATCAAACGAGGGACCGCTGCGGCGAGGCAACTAATTTATTTTTATTTATTTATTTATTTTACCCGATTGAGTTTTTAAGTCCATAAGGTCTTCCCTTTAATTTCACCGTGGTTAAATTATACATAATAATAATAATAATAATAATAATAATAATAATAATAATAATAATAATAATAATAATAATAATAATAATAATAATTATTATTATTATTATTATTATTATTGTGAATTATGTACATATTGTTAATGGCAAAGTACATAAGAGATATAGGCTACACAATATAAAGTTGACAAGGGAAAGAAAGAACAATAGTAATAATAATAATAATATTAATAATAACAATAATAATCTATAATAATTAGTTTAAATAATTTACTCCGAGGCCACAGCGGCGTACGTTAAATTTTATTAGATAATATTTTTATTATTAATCAGTATTTTAACCTAAACATTTATGTACAACCGATAAATTACCGGTATTTAGTTAGATTGATAGGGTAAATGTTTGTATTTGATACAAATGATTGTATCGATCTAACTGGAATAGTTACATTAAAAGAGATAAAATTTATTTAATAACTAGGATAGATTAATTTTCTTTATTCTTCTTTGCATTGTGACACATTGTTGATCCGTTGCTCAAATTATCGCCTTTGAATTTCACTGGCGGCAGCAGGACTTCTTATAAGCTAACGCGAGTTAGAATCGGGCCGTGTGCAGCCGGAAAACGACCTTTTCTAAACGTGCTCTCTCGAGAAATAATTTTCCAGATACTTCGAGTCTAGATTAATTTACCTGTGGAGGATTCCATACGAAAAAAAAAAAATCTGCATAGGTGCCTAGGTTGTTCTTGCTACTTATACAAGGAGGTGCGAGTGGCTGACCAGCCTGTTATGTTTGAGTTTTTAAGTAGTGGGGTGATCTTAAGAGAGAAGACAAGATGTTCTAAGTGAAATCGTCAGCGAGTATAAAGAGCAGAAAGATCAAATAAATTGTGAAGGAAGAGACTTTACTAGCATACAATTATTGGATTAGTTGGAAATAAAGTTAATTTGGAAATATTGTATAAACATCTGTGAAGTAAATCTAAAGGAATTCCATTTTATTCCTACGGGATTGTTAGGTATGACACTGATTTCACCATGTCTATTGTATTGAGCCAGACTACTACATTACTTATCTTCTTTCTGTTTTATAAATAGTATTGATTTTAATTGCCATTAAGATTATTATAACTATTAACTAACTCATTGGCTCTATCGAACCCTTAGGTTCATGGCCGCGCGGTCATAAGCTCTCCATATATCCCTATCCTAAGCTAATGTTTTCTTATCATCCATTGTATAATGTACTTCCATTAAATCATGCATAATATTATTCTTCCACCTCGTTCTTGGTCTACCAACTTGGCGTTTTCCCTCTGGTTTTCCCACCAGAAACTTACATGCAACTCTTTCATTCCCCATTGGTGTCACATGTTCTGCCCATCGCAGTCTACGAGACTTAACTGTTCTTACTATATCTGGCTTCTTATAGATACCTTATAGCTCACTGTTATGTAGTTTTCTCCATTCACCTGTATATTTATCTCGTATTATAACTACTAATCCCATTATTGCCAGTTTGACCAATTTTTAAATAAGTATTTATTATTGTAATTAAGTCCGGATTGTTAGATTTTTATAACCATCATTTTATTATATAAAGATATAATTTAGTCCATTTTTAGGATTTTAATTCTTGAAGTCTTTCTGTACGTGTATTCAATTGACAAATATTTACATTCAAATGAGTAACAAATTCATTTGAATTGTAAACGCTGTTTTTATGAAGGCTGATTACCCGGCGTTGCTCGTGTATTTACATTCAAATGAGTAACAAATTCATTTGAATTGTAAACGCTGTTTTTATGAAGGCTGATTACCCGGCGTTGCTCGTGTATTTACATTCAAATGAGTAACAAATTCATTTGAATTGTAAACGCTGTTTTTATGAAGGCTGATTACCCGGCGTTGCTCGTGTATTTACATTCAAATGAGTAACAAATTCATTTGAATTGTAAACGCTGTTTTATGAAGGCTGATTACCCGGCGTTGCTCGTGTATTTACATTCAAATGAGTAACAAATTCATTTGAATTGTAAACGCTGTTTTTATGAAGGCTGATTACCCGGCGTTGCTCGTGTATTTACATTCAAATGAGTAACAAATTCATTTGAATTGTAAACGCTGTTTTTATGAAGGCTGATTACCCGGCGTTGCTCGTGTATTTACATTCAAATGAGTAACAAATTCATTTGAATTGTAAACGCTGTTTTTATGAAGGCTGATTACCCGGCGTTGCTCGTGTATTTACATTCAAATGAGTAACAAATTCATTTGAATTGTAAACGCTGTTTTTATGAAGGCTGATTACCCGGCGTTGCTCGTGTATTTACATTCAAATGAGTAACAAATTCATTTGAATTGTAAACGCTGTTTTTATGAAGGCTGATTACCCGGCGTTGCTCGTGTATTTACATTCAAATGAGTAACAAATTCATTTGAATTGTAAACGCTGTTTTTATGAAGGCTGATTACCCGGCGTTGCTCGTGTATTTACATTCAAATGAGTAACAAATTCATTTGAATTGTAAACGCTGTTTTTATGAAGGCTGATTACCCGGCGTTGCTCGTGTATTTACTTATATGAATCTTCTTGGCATCAGTCAGCTTAGTGACTCCAAAAACTATAGATTCGACACTATTCTCGGCCAATTTGGAAATATATTTTATCCCTTCTTGCCCCCATTTCCTTAGTGGTTGGAGAGGTAACTATAACTACTCAGAAACAATACCGAAAACCATGATTTCGATATTAATTTCGATATTTTTGAGATTTTACTTACCATCTCTTCACACCTCCTTAAGGGTGAAAGATCCAATTTAAGTCTAAATGACTTTAGGACTTTTATCAATCAGCACAGAGACCTCGAAAATTATGGATTCGACGCTAATCTCCGCTAGTTTAAACTCCTTATTTTTCACCTCTTCTTATCCATCTTGGGTTTGAATTGCATTTGTAAATCTTTGTTTTTATGGGAGGTATTATTTGAATTGGAATATATCCAAATTGCAATTTTAATTGATTAGGTTGTTAAGATCAAACGTTTGTTTAAATTCCATCTATTTTGTCACCAATCAGTTCAGCGATCCTAAAACTATAAATTCGATACCAATTTCGATCATTTTTCATTTCAGGTTTCACCCTTTATCACCCCCTCACTCCGCTTAGGAGTGCTACGGATCAACGTAGGGTTTTAATATCACCGGGACTGCCACTAATGGGCTTAGGGATCCTAGAAATTATAAATTTTACATTAACATTAGTCGTTTTCTATTTTTTTTTTTAGATTTCACCCTCTCTCAATCTCTCTTAGGTGTGCTAGTAAATTTCTACACTTATGGATGAGGGATGCTTTCGCAGAAGTAAATTATATACGTACCGAGATTGGTTAAAATTATACCAGGTTTTCTAGAATTATGTTGCCTCTTTGGCAGTAGGGGCATTTTACCGCTTACAGCAATATTGCCGTATCATAATTTATATGTATTTATTAAACTTAGTTAAAATTGCCCCAAGCGTTCGATTTTTTTGTCGGCACACACACACACACACACACACACACACACACACACATATATATATATATATATATATATATATATAATTAACTAATGGATCACGGATTAAAGATAACTATTTACTGAATTTAAAGCATCAACAGAATTCAGTGAGGAAATTCGGTGTAACAGATGAAGATACAGAGGACAGAGGACGATGGAGAACTTCAATTAAGGGAATTTTGTGAATGTTTGTTACAAACTGATAGTCTATAATTCCGTAGTCATCTCTGTATTTTTTAAAACTCATGTTAATTACTATATGCTTGAAGGAAGTACATCCATAAAGTATCAAAGTTCCTTATCAGTTCCCATATTTAGTTAGAACTGCTGATGAAAGAAAATGCTGTCTTCGTTTAAGAATAACTGTTTCTATAAACAGGTAGGTATATTTAAATTTCTAAATTGTGTGTTGTGGAATATTTTGTATTGCCCCTTAACACGTTTTTGTATCAAAAAAAGGTTAGCTTCCCATAGCAATCACTGTTACGTACTTCATGAATGCCATTATTTTCGGTCCCTATGGTCATCATCTTCCTTCCATGTATTAGGCCCGGCGGGCCGTTATGGTCTCTTGCCTATTTTGAGTGCTCTTCCCAAAGATCTACTTCTTCGGTGATGATAATTCAAAATCTGACGAGGGATGCGAGATCAATCCTTACGCTGAATGTGTTGTAGCCAATTATTACTCGTATATGTAGTTACGTGGTCCCCATGGTAATTCTGTTATTACTTCAACTTGAAGAACTGTAATTAGTCTTTCATCTTCGCGTATTCAGGATTCAAAATTTGGACAGCTTTTGAAAGAGAATACCACCAATTAATATCTATTTTCTTATTTCAAACTGCCTCAACGATGTTCATTGTTTCATTTGGTGAAAGAGATAGTCTCCAGATATCCAAGGGTATGAAAATCAGCTAAGAGGGCTTTGGTAAATCAAAGATAAGCTATGTTCTTTTTTATCTCACAAAGAGCATCCTTTGCCTTCGAGATGCAATGCAATGCGCGTCGCAGTTTTCGAATATGTTATGACTCTGTTTATTTCCTCGTCTTGATCGGCACAGTAGATTATTACAACTGTATTACAACTAAGTTCCTGGCGTAGATGTACTTCTGGTAACATCTATTTAAATGTCTGAAAGTGACTATGTGATTTAAGAAAAACTAGGCAGCAGAAACAATACCCTTCACTCCTGAGGAATTCTTTCTGATTTCTTTCACTAACCGATAAAAACCTTAAGTTAAGCACTTTACGTGGAATATATCTAAATAGAAACTTGTCGGAATTTCTCCTCCTTTAATCATATGCGACATTATCAATAAGCAGGAGGAAAAAGGTTTCGTCTCGATTCTCTGCAGAGCACAATAGACGTAGAGATTCTCTAATCATACAAGCTATAATGACATGATTTGATAATACGCATCTTGTTTAAAATCGATCGTCTGGACAGTCAAATCAAAACTTAAGTGTGTGTTAGAGCAATAAATTATTAATATAAGCATTACCGATAGGGAACGAGGAATAAATAGAGCAGACAATTATGGTAATGTAAGCTCGCTCAGGGAATTGAGACATTGGTTTGTAGTTGTGGTTTGTTACGTAAACAAGTTTTGTTAAATCTACATCAGTAATGTCATTGTTAATGAAACTAACGCCTAATGAAAAGTAAATAGATTATCTATCACTGCTCTAAACTCTACGGAAGCAATTAACAGTAACAATAATGTAATTTAAAACATCTATTTACATATTCTACTTTGAAAACTTTGTTTTGTTTCATTTGAGATTGGTTGTACACTTTTCAAAAGTGACCAACTGCCTTAAATGATCTCATTTAGTTATCCAACGTGCTAGCACGTACGGCTTACTGCCCATGCGACCCATATTTGTAAATAATTTTGTAAACATCTTACTTTTTGTCTAATAAAGTCCTACTACTACTACTAGTTATCCATTTTACGACTTTCTTCTTCCGCTATCTGATTTTCTTTTTTAACGATGTCACTCTCTGGAATAAATTTGGAGTTCTTAACTGTCAGTGACCGAAGTTTTTGTTTGTAAAATTCCGGTACTTTTGGCATTCGGAGATTACTAGATTCAAAAAAGTGATTTTTTCAGCATATCCTCAAATTTTGGTAATATCGCTACTTTAGACTTTGTTTAATTGTATAGATGGTTCGTTAAAACATATTGCGGATAAATGATAACAGTCCGGTTACTCTCTAAAGATGTTCTGTATATTGGATTCTTTATTGAAGATCTTGTTCAAAATCTACTGGCGCAGATACAACAATATGCACTAGAAGTATTTTCATATGTACAACTCTTCCAATCTGTAAGAACAGACTTTCAAGCACTTTTTTAGTGAGTAAAGGGTCGAGGAGCTAAAGCAGATGTGTGCTAAATATTTGTAGTAATATGTTATGTTGACATTCTTCAATCACACACAGAGCAAATGACTCGACCGATTGTCTACCAGCATGAATTTCGAATAATCTTTGGATTTGAACTCAGGCAGGGTAATTGATATAACCAATCTTCGAAAACGATAGTTGAAAAATGATAAATAAACCATCCTCTGATTGATCGGTATGTTTCATCCATCCTTTTTCAACGACGCGAAGAATCCACGGATCGTCACTTGTATTAAATTTATTAGACTGTGAGAGACGTTTTCTAGGGCTAACCAAAACCTCAAAAAAATCTATGTAACTTAATACAGGGCAAGTCAAAATGTTGTGCAGGTTTTCAGAAATTTATTATGTGAAATGTAATGAACATATAATATTGTGAGACATATTGTATGAAAGGTAAACTCTCAAAGTTTTTTTTTTAAATATTCACAGATGTTCTATGTGAGCGCCTTTTGTTACACGACAGATGTCAAGCCGAGATTCAATCTCCTGCCAAACTTTCTGTAGCAGTCCGCGGTCGATATCAGCAATGGCTGCTGTGATGCGGGCACGCAGTTCATGCAGTGTTGTTGGAAGTGGTGGTACGTAAACATGATCCTTTACAAGACCCCACATGAAGAAATCACACGGGGTTAGATCTGGTGAACGAGGTGGCCAATAGATGCCTCGAAGACAATTAAGTTGACTACTCAAATGGGAAAGGGTAATTTAATGTTACCCAGAAGCTCTAATTTAGCTGAAGTTTTTTACGAGGTCGAAAAGTCCATTCTCATACTCCAAGGCTTAATTATCCTCCCGAAGAACTTGTCCCTTTGATTATACTAAAAAATCAATCGATTACCGGCCGGGTTCGAACACGCGACTCTAGAAACAAGAAGCAACGAAATAAACCCCTAGACCACCTAGGCCGGTTAAATGGCCCTCTACAATAACTTATATTATTTTATTTTTTTAAGTAAAGGGGAAGCCAAAATGAGGAGCAAACAGAGTAGATGTGAAGCGTATCATCCTCCACTTTGAACACAGAATACTCATATGTAAATCATAATTTGTTATGTCCACCTTATTTACATTAGGCCGTGGTGTCACATACAGGTCACATACCTTACGGTAAGTCAATTTGCTTGATTGCAATAGTCTGGGATTGCTCGAGTCATCGTTTCATATATAGTTCAGCCGCTGGATCTCCGGGCCTGACGTTTTAAAGACAGTGTTACCGATATGGACATTCAGTGGGAGGGCCGCTTTATGTGGCACTGAGCAACTGAAACCAGGCGACTAGCAGAAATACACCCGACAACATGGCAGCAATTTCAAAACTAACTAGCGGCGTCAAGAGCAGTGATTGGTTTTGATAGACGTTCACTCCCAATTCAACCATTTCCTTATTGGCAGTAGAGGGCGAGTTTCTCCCTTTATCCCTCGTACAACCTACACGTCAGGGCCGGGGACTCAGCGCATGGACTGCAGCTGAACTCCAAGTTACTTTTTAAATGTCATACAAGGGTATGATCATTTTATAACATCATCAAAAATAAGATACGACATCATTATTATATAACTAACTCACTGGCACTATTTAATCCAAAATTTCATGGCTGCGCGGACATAAGCTGTCCACACATCCCTATTTTCAGCTAATGTTTTCCAATCTTCCCGTACATAATCTACTACCCTGAATTCATGGTTAATATTATTCTCCCATTTCGTTCTTGATCTACCAACAGGGAGCTTTCCCTCTGGTTTTCCTACCAGAATACTAATAAAATTCATATGAAATTCCGTTGGGGTGAATAGTCATAACATAAATATTAAAATATGTACCTTTTTGGCAGGTGCCGTGGTCCTCAACTATGTTAAAATATTACATTTAAAATATTATCTGGAGGCCATTTGGAAGTTAACTTCCATCATCAGCAGGATGAGCTTCTGCTACTAGTTGTTGTTGTTTATGACGATGTAGACTCCAAGTGTCTGTAGCAGTAACTAGTATCAGAAGCTCATCCTGCTGATGATGGAAGTTAACTTCCGAAAAGCCTGCAGATAATATTTTAAATATAATATTTTAACATAGTTGAGACGACGGCACCTGCCAAAAAGGTACATATTTTAATTTTTTATCTTATTCCTACCAGAAGTCTTCATGCCCCTCTTTCATTCCCCATTCGTGTCACATGATATTTACCTGTCGCAGTCTACGAGACTTAACTGTTCTTATTACAACTTGTTTCCTATAAAGAAGATAATGTAGCTCACTGTTATGTTGTATTCTCCATTCATCTCTCTTTGGTCCAAAAATTTGCCTACGAAATTTATTCTCAAATACTTGTAATCCCTTCTCTTCCCTTAAAGTATGAGTCGACGTTTCGCATCCATACAATGTAATTGGGAGAATAACAGTTTTATATAATTGTATATTTTCAGTTCAAGTTTTTTGAATGATGTTGGAACGGAAATATAACTATATATATATATTTTTAATCAATAACAGTTTGCTAAAAGCACAACATTTTTGCAGTGTTATTTAGTTACGAGTCTACTTTTACTATTTTACAGCTTTCGGTAACAATTTAGGTATTTTACGGCATAGAGTAATTCAGGGAATAATGCATAGAATCTTTCTGTTAATTATATAATCAATAATATAACAATTACTTGACAGAGCTGTAAATATGAAGACTCTCAACTTTTCGTGGGCCTACAATAAAAGCGCGTGACCTAATTGTACGTAACACAAAGAAAAATATCACAATAAATTTCTACGGAAGAAAGTTTTATTTCGTGCTATTGTAGAATTGAAACAATTCCACCACTGTGGTCTCTGGGTAGCGTGCTGCCTTGTCACGCAGCGGGCCCGGGTTCGATCCCCGGTCGGGACAGTTTCCTGGGTGAGGTTTTTATCGGGGTGTTTCCTCACCTGTAAGACAAGTTTCAGGAAACGTTAAGCCCCAACGGTCCCCGGACATCACATGGCCATCGCAATCATCATCACTCATATTCATCTTAGATTAAGCTTAGGATTAAGAACGCTCCTGGCGCACCACTATCATCACCCATCATATCATCGGGGCAACGTAACCCCGCCTTCCAGGCGCCCCAACCTCAAAAGTGGGTTACAATTACGCTAATGCCAGGTGAGAACACCAGAGGTGTCCAAAGATGGACAACCTGGGGAATTTAAAAAAAATAAATGAAACATTGTTTTTTTTTTACTATTTCCTGCAATATAATTACAAACTTCAGGTTTTAGATGACTATTTAACATGATATGTGTGGTAAAATTTTGCTATCATTAAATTACGTCCTTTCGAATTAGTCGTCTTAAATGTTTGCTATTTTTGCTTGTTTTGAACATTTGCATAGGATATATTATCTTACAGAAATAATAGCCTAGACTTACTGCAAGTGGTTTCAGTCGGCAGCTAATGTATACATAATTTAACTCAGTAATACAAGAACTTTGTGACAAACTTAGTTAACATTTGCGTGTGCGTCTTTGTGTACTCTACTTATTACACTTTGACGACCCACAAACGCGCAGTCGTACACCGTACCCTCCAACATATGATAACACAAGACTGCATTTTAAAACTTTCTCTCAGATGACTTATTTAAAATAGGTGTTTTTAAATAAATTTTTATACTCATTCCAGAAACGATTTCCATATCTGACCATCACGTCAGGTTTTTACACAATACAAGAATTTATATTTTCACGATTTTAACAACTATCCATCCATAGTAATTCTGCCCGAAGGTAGGTACTTCACTGCAATCATAGCATTTTCATGCTATGCTTGCAGCTTTACTAAGGAATTGTGTAGGTGTGGTAGCTTCCCGTTGCTTTCCACACCGGTGAAGGATGATGATGATGATGATAATGATAAAGATGGCCATATGATTTCGGGGACCGTTTGGGCCTTAAAGGTTTGCTGACATTTGTCTTACAGGTAAGGAAAAACCCCGATAAAAACCTCACCCAGAAAAACTGCCCCGACCGGGGATCGAACCCGGGCCCGCTGCGTGACAAGGCAGCACGCTACCTCGAGACCACAGCGGTGGACTTTAACAACTATAAGCACAAATATATTCAAACCTCATTTCACATAATATATTTTTTTGTTAAAAACTTCTTCTTTCTTCGTCTTCCTCTACGCATGAAAGCTGACAGCTTGTTGCGTGTTCATTCACTACAGGTCAGGGGTATGGTGACATCCTTCCATCTTAGTTGTGGTCTTCCTATTGGCCTTTTCTGCTGAACACATGTCAAAAATACTGCAAAGAACTGTCCTAATAATCTCGTGACTACATTGTAACAAAGAAAGCTAATGGTATTCCATTAATATTGAAACCGTAATAAAACAGAAAGCAAATTATCTTCTTTGACTTTTTGAAATTCCTCCATTTTAGTCTCTCTCTTCAATATCCAACAGTAGTCGGACCTCGTAGTTTCATTCCATGTTCCCTGGTATCTCATGTCTATCTCTTTAATATCCTGGTGAAAACGTTCACCTTGATTTTCACTATAATGTCCCAGATTTTCGGGAAAATAGTCGATGTGGAAATATAGAAAGTGAACTTTCACACTCGTGTTTCAACTGAACGTTTTGAAATTTTCCAATATTTTTCCACAATTGCCATGTAATTAGGATCTTTGTTATTCCTTAGAAAGTTTTCAGTAACAGACCGGAAACCGGTCCAGGCTTCTTTTTCTCTCTCATTCATTGTTTTCCTAAAAGGATCTTCTCCATAATGCATTCCCTAAAGCGACTTAAACATTTTCTTCCTACAACTCTTAAAAGAATTTTAATCCAAACTTTAGTGATGCCGCATTTTGACTACTGTGACGTTCTACTAACTGACATAAGTGACGGATTGTCGGACAAACTGCAGCGTGTCCATAATATGTGTATCAGATTCATATTTAATGTTCGAAAATACGATCACATTTCTCCATTATTCCACGAATTGTCATGGCTACATCTAAAAGAGAGAAGAAAATCGCACTGTCTAATTCTCCTATTTAAGATCCTACATACCTCGATTCCCAATTATTTATCATCCCGTTTCCAGTATCTATCCTCAAACCATAACTTAAACACAAGATCACAACATAGTCTCTTACTTAATATACCGCAACATAGGACATCACATCACTCCATGTCATATACCATCTCCACTTCTCGCAACTGGAATTCCCTACCACAAGAAATAAGGGGCTGCCGGACATTGGCATCTTTTAAAAGAAATCTAAATTTATATTTGCTCTAAACTCGACTTCATTATTATCCAGTGTAATATATATATATTAATTGGTGTTTCCCGTATAATGTATCATATTTATATTATTATTATTATTATTATTATTATCGTATCATTATTGTTATTACCCTATAAAATGTTGTTTGTACATGACATTTACATTGCTACATTTATTGTATCTTTAACTGTTTATAATTAGTATAGTGTATATCTATATTTGTCGAATATTTATTTGTATTTGTGCTGGTTGAGTGGAAGAGAGGGCCTTATGGCCTTAACTCTGCCAGAATAAATAAAGTATTATTATTATTATTGTTTTTTTTTCAAAATCTTCATCCTTCATTAGTTTCTTTATTTGCGGACCAACAGAAATTCCAGCTTTCAATTTTTCCTACGTGATGGATGTAAATTTCTTGCAAAGGTACTTGAAGCAAGGCCCATCCTGTGATAGAGCTCTTACAAACTGCTTCATCAAGCCCAACTTGATGTACAGTAGTGGATGCAGGACGTTTTGAGATCTACAAGTAGTTAATGTAGGACGCTTTTAGTTCCTGGCACAGAATTTCTGCGCTCTGGCCAAACTTTCACACTTCAATGTTTTTGCTTTGCCTGACTGTCCCATTCACACAGAAATCATGGCATTTTTGTTAAACCAGCTTGTTCCCCAAATAATATTCAAATAGCTTTAAAGTCACCGCAGATTAGCCACCTGTGTTCCTCATACTGGATATTTGTTAATACCTACTTCATGTTCTCGAATGTCTCCATCATCTAAACTGAATGAGCAATAGGAATGAATACACATTCCCATTATGAAGTAACACACTTTTGAGACTCCTCTACGACGAGTCTATAAAATGCCTGCATTGAGTAGGATCATGCTCAGTGTCATAGAAGTGCATTAACTCGTTTAGGTTATTGCAGTAAACCAAGCAATGATTCTATGCGAATAAAAGAAACTAGTTATTTTTCTCTGTGTCTGTACCATGAGTAATGTATTCCTGGTTCCAGAAGATTCTTACATTTAAGCCGTGAGCCAAGTAGTTCTGCAGATTCCATTGGCAAATTCATATCACGAACTACATCATTAAATTCAGTTTAAGAGAACCATTTTGAAATAAAGCCGTCCCCAGGCTCATATACATCATCCATTCATCCATCCATAGTAATTCTGAGCGAAGCAAGTCCTTCTCTGCAATCATAGGATTAGAATATAAGTTTTCACTGCAGTCAAACACGTTTGAATATGTTTGCAATAGATATTTAATCTCTAAACCATTAAAATTCGACCATATGTTTCTTGTTGTGGAATTAGCTCAGTTTAGGCAGTTCCTGTGTGACGAATCTTTTTTATACACTTCTATTATGACAATTTAATGTCTATTAAAATAATAATAATAATAGTAATAATAATAATAACAATAAAAATAATAAATATATCACTATTATTATTATTATTATTATTATTATTATTATTATTATTATTATTATTATTATTACCATCACTAGTGACTATCGAACCTGTAGTTTCATAGCCGCGCCGACATAAGCTCTCCATACAGCCCTATCCTGAATTAATGTTTTCCAATCATCCCCTGTATAATCTCATTCTAGTCTATCAACTGGCCGTTTTCCCTCTGATTTTCCTACAAGAAGCTTCAATGCGCAAATTTCATTCCCCATACGTGTCACGTGTCCTAACCATTACAACCTACGAGACTTAGCTGTTGTTATTATATCTGACTTCCTATACATATCATGTAGCTCACTATTATGTAGTTTTTCTCCATTCACCTAAACGTACATAAGTATACATGGCATCGTCAGGACTCAAAAGCAATCATTAATTATTTCTTTGCAAATAATAAGATTTTTAATTTGTTTCTCGATATCAGAGCCTACAAAGGATATGATATTGGTTCAGATCACTACCTAGTAGAAGCAAAAATAAGATTTCCACCAAGATGGTTAAAAAAGAAGAGACATCAACAGAGCATAGAAAAAAAATACAAGGTAAAATTATTTTATGATGACAGCATTAAATGGTTATATTCGAGACGAATTCAGCAATATATGGCTACAACTCCAGAAAGTAATGATGTCGAAGAAGAATGGAAAAACATTAAAATGATAGTGGAATGCAGGCTTTCTAGTATAAATAAGAGCGTCCAGATTTCTACTGTTCATTCGCAGTCGAGTCTACGACAGGGAAACAACAGCTTCTAGCGCTCGCCACTGGAAGAGAGTAAAGAAATCACCTTCTTCTTGCATAGGCCTATATCCGCAAATATATCCCTCTGATCTCCTATTGCCATCCACGCATCTCCTTTCAATGGTTTTATTATAATGACCTTATACTTACTTACACACTGCCACTATTGAACCAGTACGTTCATGGCCGCGCGGACATAAGCTCTCCATACATTCCTATCCTGAGCTAATGTTTTCCAGTCATTCCCTGTATAATCTACTTCCCTCAAATCATAGTTAATGTTATTCTCCCACCTCATTCTTGGTCTACCAACTGGGCGTTTTCCCTCTGGCTTTCCTATAAGAAGCTTCCATGCAAGTCTTTCAATCCCCATATGTGCAACATGTCCTGTCCCATCGCAGTCTATGAGACTTAACTGTTCTTATTATATCTGGCTTCCTATAAAGACCATGTAGTTCATTGTTATGTAGTCTTCTCCATTTACCTGTCTGTTTATCTCTCTTTGGTCCAAAAATTTTCCTAAGTACTTTATTCTCAAATACTTGTAATCTCCTTTCCTCCCTTAAAGTAAAAGTCCACATTTCACACACCCATATAATATAACTGGTAGAATAATAGTTTTATATATTTTCAGTTTACCGTTTTTTGAAAGGAGTTGGGACATCAAAAGTCTCTGCAATGCATAATAGCACGCATTTCCAGAATTGAGCCTATGTTTAATTTCTTTGTGCATCTCATTCCTATTTGTGATTATTGTTCCTAGGTATTTGAAATCAGCAACTTTCTCAAAATTTTCCTCATTCTTCATTAGCTGTCCATTTCCATTATATAATGTATTTCTATGTGTGACCATATATTTAGTTTTGTTGATATTTACTTCCAGTCCTAATTTCTTAGTGTTACTCAATAGTATGTGCATGTTGTCCTTTAGTATCTCCTCGCCATCGTCCAATAGTACTACATCATCAGCATAAACTAACAGCTTATTAATACCAATGAGTTGTAAGTCTTCCTCATTCTCTAGAGATTTAATGGCATGCTTTAGTACAAAATTAAATACTAGAGGAGATAGTGAATCTCATTGCTTCAACCCATTCTGGATTTCAGAAGTGTCCAAAAAACTGTTTGCCTACACGCACCCTACTCTTTGTGCCATTTAGACACATTCTTATAAGTCTAACTTTTTAGGAATTCCGAACTCCAGCAGGATACTATATAACTTCTCCCTCTTAATTGAATCATATGCTTTTTTGAAGTCTACATGTAGTTGATGTACAGTACCATTATATTCCTCCCATTTCTTTTCTAAAATCTGTCTTAATACTAAAACTCTGATCTATTGTAGACCTGTTTCTTCTTAATCCACATTGATGATCTCCTAGAATGTCGTCAAAACAGGGAGCAAGTCTGCTTACTAAAATATTTGTTGGAATTTTGTACGAAGTTCAAAGTAATGAGATGCCCCTGTAGTTGTGGTAAATTAAAGTAAATTGGCAAATCACTAATTTCATTTAAGTAATTTCTACTCGTTCGTTATCTTCTGTTTTATTAAAAATATTAAATGAAATAAACTAATTGATGTGTCCTACAGGATTCATTGCGAATTTAAGGGTTAACATGTATCCTTCTGGCCACTCCATTGTAACTCATAAAATAGATACTGCAAGTGCGCGCGGAAAATAACGAACCTCACACGCTCCCGTCCACATCTAAACAGCGAACATTCAAAGCGTTCGTGGAAAAAACCGACAATGAGCGGATCGTGGTGCGCCGCATGAGCGCAGCGCGCGCACCGCGCGCGTCCACCTTATAATCCCATTCAAATCTAACGAATATAGTGCGCGCGCGCCGAGCGGCGCTCAAGTGGATACGTACCTTTAGACAATGTTTTACGAACCTCGATATCTTCACGGACTGTCCTTCCACGCTCTTTCCTGTTTAGTGTAGCAATATTGCTTCACATAATGTACTGCAAAAGTCCGTCACGCAGGAACTGCATAAACAAAGTGAATTCCTCAGCAAGACGAATTTATGGTCCCATTTTGCTGGTTTACAGAAATATATATACATATTTTGTTAATTTAGGGAAACTCAATTTCTGATGCCACCTTATTTAAAAGTGTTGGACTACAGTGAAAATCATATCACGCATAAACTTAAGATTACCTATTTTTGTTATATTTGACACAAATTAATATATATATATGTACTGGTTCATTTCTCCATTACTTTATTAACAATCTTAAATACATTAAACGAATGTGTCTTGTAGAATGCATTGCCATATCAAGGGTTAATTTAATTGTATCGTATACATTCCTACAAACTAAACATGGCTGTTGCTAGAGCGAATTTTTAAATTCGTATTTCAAGAAAACCGCCACCTCTAAATTGTTATAGTTCGCAGATTTTTTTTCTCAAATATCTTCCTCGTTTTATTTCAATAGCAAATACTGAGTTTCTTTGCGAAACATAAAACATTACCACCGTTCGAGCGATTTCTGACCTTACTTTTTTAATTGCTTCTCCAAATGCAAGTTTGTGTCATAATAGATAAAAAATCGCACTCTATAGACTCTAACGGTCACAGACCTAAGGTAAGATGCCATTGTGCAGAGCTATGGGAATTGCGCTCTTTGGGATCTCAATTAGGGAAGAAATTTTCTCATGGCACCGATGCCCACCCAGCATCGAACATCATTTTAGGTAGCTACAACAAGTAGTGGTACAGGTTCAGAAAATCGGTTATAACGGCTGGAGTGCCCGACATACTAACCACATGTCACCTCTAACTGACTGGATGATAGTCTACCTATTTGATTAACAAGTAGATGCGAGGCCAGCAGCCGGCTGGTAGTCCAATGGCTTTCTAGGTCTGCCGTGCCGTTACATAAAATATGTAAAGTAATCCCACTACAGATCATAGGAAACTCATGGGATAGTAGGACGTTAAGCTTCATATTTTTTCTAGAGAATCGGCACTTGAAGTCAGCCAGGTTGTTAGCCCTGCGTGATAGTCGCCTTTATCCCCAGAGGAAGCATCTGGTATTCATTTTCGTTAGAGGCTGAGTCGACCCCAGGGTCATATGTATATTTGTTTAATATTTCCACGAGAATAACTTCAATGGTTTTATTCCTTCGCTAAAAGCTCGTAGATATGTTTGACCTAGTTATCAGGAATAGCGTCTTGGTACGATCCAACTCGGTACGAATGTATGAGGTACATGTAGCTTTGCCTTTTCTAGCTGCAATTATTATTTATCTCCTATGTAAAAGATAAATTTTTGCGCGATGTTGCGTTTTGTCGTGCTTACACCAATGGCGAAAATGATTAAAAAATTCAACTTCCTACATTTCGGAGTTGCCAACCTAAATAACTATACTGTAATAAAGTAACTATACTGTAATATTACATATTACAAACACGCGTGTGGGAAGTAAAACCACTGCCCTCTATGTGTACTAAGTACAATGTATAAACAATAAAAACCCAAAAGCTAGTGTTAATATACATTATACGAAACAAATCACTGCATTTTAAATGAACTGAACGTTGTTTGAAAAAAAAATAAAACAATAAATACATACTTGCCACAATTTTATGACTGATTGGTGTCACGGCCTCAACTAACAAACTCAAGTAATCAACATTGCCCACACTGTTAACATTAGTCAGTTGTATTAGAAATAAATTAAAATTTAAATTTCGCCCAAAATTTACCTTTTAAATCCCCAACTAAAAATATAATGAACGCAAATATTTGCAACAAAAATGTTATTATTTTACTATTATTTATTGTTTTGAAAACATCATCGCGCAAAAAATAATGTAGAACGCACGTTTGTGAAGTATTTTACAGAATCTCATAAATTAAAAACCTTGCTATCGCTCGGTTTTTAAACATTTTCCTCACTTCTATAGAAACCAGTTCCCAATCTCGCATCGTAATATACTATTATGTGTGTAACATATTGGTTGTTAAATGTCTCATCATCTGATAGCGATATTCAGGATTGATAATAATTATATTTGACTGATTTAAATACGAATTCAAATGCCAATTATATAGATTATAGCATATATGATACGTTTCACCTTATCAAGGCAGTATGGTTTGACAAATGTCTACATGCGTTCCAACAGTCTGATTACAGTGGTATTAGTCAGATTAATAGCTATGTAACAAGGGACTAGGATAATATTCGTGAGATATGTTGAGATGGAGACACTTGTTTTCCAGTTTAGCAAAACGTTCTATATATTATGTAATAGTAAAATGCACAAATACTCTTATTTCATTAAATAACTAACTAACTCACTGGAACTATCGAATCCGTACGTTTATAGCCGCGCGGAAATAAGCTCTCCATACACCCCTATTTTGAGCTAAACTTTTCCATTCATTCCCTGTATAATCTACTTCCCTCGAATCATGATTAATGTTATTCTCCGACCTCATTCTTGGTCTACTAACTGGGCGTTTTCCCTCTGGTTTTCCTACAAGAAGAATCCATGCACGTCTTTCATTCTCCATTCGTGCACATGTCCTGGCTTCCTATAAAGACCATGTAGTTCCCTGTTAGTCTCTTTCATTCACCTGTCTGTTCATCTATCTTTCCTTGGTCAAAAATGTTTCCTAAGAACTTTATTCTCAAATACTCGTAGTCTCCATTCCTCCCTTAAAGTATGGGTCCATTTTTCGCATCCATATAATATAACTGGTAGAATAGCAGTTTTATATACTTTAAGTTTAACATTTTTTGAAAGGCGTTGGGTCATCAAGAATCTCTGTAGGCTAATGCATAATAGCACGCATTTTCAGAATTGAGCCTATGTTTAATTTATTTGTGCATCTCATTCCTATTTGTGATTATTGTATTTGAGTTCAGCCACTTCCTTAAAATGTTTCTCATTTGTCATTAGTTGTCCATTTCAATTATGTAATGTATTTCTGTGTGTGACCATGAAGTAAGTTATACAGGGAATGATTGAAAAACATTAGTTCAGGATAGGGCTGTATGAAGAGCTTATTTCCGCGCGGTTATGATCCTACGGGTTCGATAGTGCTAATGAGTTAGTTAGACCATATATTGAGTTTTCCCTCCCTGGTATCTTTACCTTGTCGTGGTGGAGTGGCTTGCATGCTTAAATGATCTTGAGAGTTATGCCGGCGGTAGCATTGCTGCCGATAGGGTTACCCATGCCGGACTGGTCGAAGGTGATAAGCCAGACGAAAAAAGTACCTTGGTCGAAAGAGTGACGATCTTTCACTGTAAAAATACAACCGTCAAGAAATGGGTTCAACTGGGTAAAATTCTCCGGAGTTAAAATAGTCCCCCATTCGGTTCTCCGTGCGGGGACTACTTCAGGGAACCCATGCCAAAGGATGGAGAGCTTATGCCCGCGCGGCCATGAACCTACGGGTTCGATATTGCCAGTGAGTAAGTAAGTATATATTTAGTTTTATTGAAATTTACTTCCAGTCCCAATTTCTTAGTATTATTCAATATTGTGTGCGCGTTGGACTTTAGTATCTCCTCACTATCGCCCAATAGTACTACATCATCAGCATAAACTAACAGCTTATTAATACCATTGAGTTGTAGATATTCTTAATCCTCTAAAGTTTTATTGCATGATCTAGTACAAAATTAAATATTAGAGGAGATAGTGCATCTTGCTTCAATCCATTGTGGATTTCAAAAGTATCCGAACACTATTTGCCTACACGCACCCTAATATTTCTGCCATTTTGACACATTCGTATAAGTCTAACTAACTTTTTAGGAATTACGAACTCCAGCAGGATACTATATAACTTCTCCCTCTTAATTGAATCGTATGCCTTTTTTGAAGTCCACATATACAGTGGAATGAGTATAGCATTGGACAGCAGACGCGGGATTTCACTGTGCACTTCTGATGCACTCGTGGCGGGGAACGGACAGTTTAAGATCGCGGTGATACAACCACACACATTTCCGTAAATATTTTACAAATTATCGTACTTATCAATTTCATTGAAGCAGGTGCCGTAACAGGATCATCCGGTTGAAGAGCATATATCTTGATTATTTTATGTGGATGCAACTTTAACAATTTAGTATTTTTTTGTACATAGCATTAATAAATCCCTACTTGTTACGAAAGACGCCTACGTGATTTTCTAGGAGACTGTTCCAATCGATAACAGAATTCATCTATTGTTTCTTTTTTGTGAACACTAGGCGGCTTGTGTGGCTTCTTAGTCTCGACAGTTCCCGTTGCATGAAATTTGTTGTACAGATTATTGACTGTTGAACGTGATGGAATTTTTACACCCGGGAATCGTGTTGCAAAGAGTCTTCGTACTTGGCTGGCAGACTGAGTTAACAAATATTGATCATAAATAAATACACGTTGTTCAGTAGAAAAGTTATGCCATTACACAGTATACACTCATCACACGCCATTCAGTTTATAATTATGTCAATCAGTTCATAAGGAAAAGCGAGCGAGCGCCTTATCCATTCGAAGGTTACAATCTGACTGCGACGTGAATGCGTGGGATGTACTCGTAATCGGCTGAGTCAGCGCACATTTCGAGTCCCATACCTGAATGTGTAAGCCTTCGTCATCGCACAGCACAATCCTTGCGTCTGCCGTTCAATGCTATACTGGTCGCACTGTAGTTGATTTACAGTACCGTTATATTAGCCTATATATTATATGACTTACTTACTTACTTACTCACTAGCACTATTGAACCCGTACGTTCATGGCCGCGCGTACATAAGCTCTCCATACATCCCTATCCTGAGTTAATGCTTTCCAATCATTCCCTGTATAATCTACTTCTCTCAAATCATAGTTAATATTAGTTCTCCCACCTCATTCTTGATCTATACGAATTGGGCGTTTTCCCTCTGGCTTTCCTACAAGAAGCTTCCATGCAAGACTTTCACTCCCCACACGTGCAACATATCCTGCCCATCGCAGTCTACGAGACTTAACTGTTCTTATTATATCTGGCCTCCTATAAAGACCACCGTAGTTAATTGTTATGTAGTCTTCCCCCTTCACCTGTCCTGTTCATCTCTCTTTGGCTTCCTACCATTGTCGGGCAATACTTTATTCTCAAATACCTTGTAATCTAACTTCCTTTCCTTTTCCTCCCTTAAAATTGTATACTCAATATACTTACCATATTTTTGGTATTTTATATCCAATATTGTTACTTAGTACGCCTATTAGCTACCTTCTGCAGAGTGATTCTTCAAAACAAAAATATATATGAAACATAAATCAAGATGCTCTATGATATTTATGATGTATATACATAAGGTCTTTGAAATTGTGATTTAATTCTAAATATTTGATTCATTTAGGAAGCATACGTTGTACTCCTGCATTTTCCATACTGTGAGAAGTAAAAATTCCATTTAGATATTTATGTGTGTATTTTCTTACAAGCAGTCAGAGAGATTATTTCGAACAGTATCATTCCATCATATAAAACTAACTAGCTAACTAACTCACTCATTTGCTCCATCGAATCCGTATTTTCATGGCCGCACGGACATAAGCTGTCCATATATCGCTATCCTGAGCTAATGCTTTCCAATCATCCCCTGCATAATCTACTTCCGTCAAATCACGGATAATGTTATTCTCCCACCTCATTCTTGCTTTACGAACTGGGCGTTTTCCCTCTGGTTTTCTCACAACAAGCTTCCATTAAACTCTTGCATTCCCCATTCGTGCCACATGCTCCGTCCATCGCTGTCTACGAGACTTAACTGTTCAAAGCATGCAATTGCTGATATTTATTGTTCTACTTTATTTTTGTTCAGAATTATCATGTTGCATAATAATTAAAGGTGTCTATATTTGGGAATTACGATGATAAAGTTATAATTAGGGATTACATCACTTTAGGCTTGTCATGATATATCCCAGCTAATTTTAGAATTGTTATATTTTCAGTTAACCTCACTATAGAAATACATGTTTTTTTCAGTTCAAGATTGACCTCACATTGGTATTGTACTTTTCAGTTTACATTCAATTAACTTTACAATAACAGTGTTTAGTTTACAATTAATCTCATTTACCTTTGGTAATTACATATACTGTATTAAAATAATACAATTATTTCACTCAAATAACTCTATCAACCAAAGAGATTTCTGATTTATTGAACGGATTTCCCAACATGTACAATCGAGTAACTAACTAATTAACTAACTCACTCACTGGTCTATCTAACATAGAGCTCGGACATAAGTTCTCCATACATCTCTATCCTGAGCTAATGTTTTCCAATCATCCCCTGTATAATCTACTGCCCTCAAATCATGGATGTTATTCCCTCACCTCCTTTGGTCTACCAATTGGTCGTTTTCCCTCTGGTTTTCCTACAAGAGGCTTCCATGCACCTCTTTCATCCCCCATTTGTGTCACATACCTTGCCCATCGTAGTTTACGAGACTTAACTGTTATTGTTATATCTGACTTCCTATTCATATCATGTAGTTCACTATTACGGAGTTTTTTCCATTCACGTGTCTGTTCATCTCTTTTTGGCCCAAACATTTTCCTAAGAACTTTATTCTCAAATACTCGCAATCTTCTTTCCTCCCTTAAAGTATATTTTTTTGTCCTCATAAGGCTGCGGAAAAAACATATACTCAAATAAAAAGTTCTATAGATGAGAATAGAATCCAGGACTTTGGTATGCTGTTGAGATAACTCTTAGTCGTAATAAAATACCTTAATGAAAGCTATTCCTCTCTAGTCCTATACTGTAGCATGCTACGTACAGACTTTAAGTATGAACTCGAAAAGGAAAAGGCTGAGGATGGAACACCAAAAACATCGTAACTTCTACGCATCTACAAGTGGGGAAAGAGAGCACCTTTGCAGGAGATACGCTTATTTGCCTATAAATGTTAGCGAGTAGCAAGAGATTGTTCATCTTCTCAAGGAAATAACTAGTAGGCAATTAAGTTTTATTTGGAGAAAAAAGACCGATTTTATTTTGTTCAGATGCACTCATTTATTGCTTGAGGATATTTTACGATTTCGAAAATCTTGATACGCAGACTCTGTCTTGAAAACCCTTCCATAGAACTTGTATAATGGATTTTGCCATCATTTGAACCTGCGAATCTAGGGACTAGGCACACGGAATTTAACCCTAGACCATCGTTTCCCAACCTGTGTTTCGTGGACAACCAGGAGCTTCACAAAATATTTCAAGGGGTTCGCCAAAACTTCTCCATAATGGCGGGTTTCGAGGTTAGGCCTATTATTGTTTCCTTCATTTCTGAGGTGTGTTGTAATAATAATAATAATAATAATAATAATAATAATAATAATAGTAATAATAATAGTAATAATAATAATTATTATTAATATTATTATTATTATTATTTTAAAATTAAATTTACCCTATAATGCCCCTTGTTACATATGTGCAATATCGAGAATTTATCATAAGTAATGCCACGAGTGATTTCCAAATAATCGATAAATTCACGACTCACCAAGTGAGGAGTGAATTAATCTAGAGAATTTGGAAATCAAGAGTGGCATTTGTTAGGACTACTTAACGTATAAAATTAAGCTGTTTCCTCACAAATCGTTATTTAAATATAGTTATTTTAAAATATTCATATACTTAATGTAAACGGCGATGTTTGAAAACAAATGAGAAATGATTGGTACGCTTCATTTGCTTATTTTGTTCATCATTGCAACCATATCATATTATTTACTGCCAAAGTAACGCAATATTGTAAGAATGCACTCGATCCGATTCAGGGTCTTTCCACTTTTTCAGCGGTTGCCCTTTTACCAGCCGGCTGCTGGCCCTTCACATCCACATGTGTCAGTCACAGAGGTAGATGATCAACAGCCAGTGTAGGGGTGACATGTGGTTAGCATGTCGAGTCCCCCAGCCGTTATAGCTGGTTCCTCAACCTGGAACCGCTACTTATTGTAGCTACCCAATTGCCTCACGATGCTGGGTGGGCACCGGTCCCATACTGGCCGAAATACCATGAGAAAATTTCTTCCCCCATGGAGACTCGAACCAGCGCAAGTCCCGTAGCTCTGCGCCAAGGCTTCCTACCTTAACCGCTCGGCTATGGCGCGGGACAAGAATGCACTCTAGGGGAGAAAAAATGAAACACATCAAACTGCATATTAATTCATTTCTGATGTATGATGTAAATATGACAATTATATGTTTCTGGAATGTTATTATCTGGGAAAAAATACATTTAAGAAAGTGCAACCGGTGTTTTTTAGGTGGTATAATGAATTGGTACAAATTATTTTATATTAACTTCCGCATGCGCTATGTGTTGACATTCATGGACTATATATATATATATATATATATATATATATATATATACATATATAATCTGGTAGCTGAATTTCTTGGAGAGTCTGTCACTGCAAAATAATGCTATGACCTATTCAGAATATTAAAAAGGAGGTGCTTTCTTTATTATGATAAACTTTAGTTGGTAAATTGTAGGCGAAACACGACTGTGATTGGTTGTAAATAAAAATCATTGAAATGTGATTGGTCATTGACTTCCATTTGGGGCACGAGTTAAATAGTCACATTATTTCCACAGTAAATTAATATTTACCGCGAATACCTGATTTACAGTTATATAAAAACGTTAGGAATGCATTTGATTTCGCTACAACTAGACCTACACATTGTGTAACTTTTAAGCCGAAACTAGAGTAAATTTAGGTTTCAACAGTTAAGGGTTAAGTTAATTTAAGGTTATTAAACCTTTCGCTTGGAGTTAAATTTTACGCATGTCTATTCTACGCATATTTAAAAGTCAGTGGTTCACCCAACTCTGATCGTTATGGAAGGGGTTCGCGAGTCGAAAAATGTTGGGAACCGCTGCCCTAGACTATCCAGGCCGATATACTCTATTGTACTCGCTATTCAGTTTGGATAACAAATTTTATTTAGTGTAGCTAAATGATAATTTAAAGTATTATAATACATTTATATTTCTCTTTTAGTAAAACTTTGCTAAATCTGTTATAATAATTCAGAACATTTACTCTTAACCATAAGTTTGTTTAATTTCCTTATTAACAATGATTTTTCATTGCTATACGTTATCGTTTTTATAGTATTTTTTTTTGTGATGCAGAAATTAATTGTCCCGGAAAAGGGGAGTGAGCGGTGGCTGGACCAGAGGCAGAGAGATTTATGTGTTCACAGTGACTAAAACAGTTACAAATCTTGCAGCAAAGCCATGATTTGATGGTAATTGTGACTGCAAACAAGCGTATACGTATACATGGCAGTGACTATTAATTTCAATCTATCTGCCCGAATGAAAAACATAGCTTCTGCAGACCATGAATAACCCCGACATTATGCGTGCCTTAAACTGCTAAACTATAAACATTTTCAAATGAAGGTTAATTCATTTTAAGAAAGAAAGCATCATCGTTATCATTAGCTTTTACGATTAGCCCTATTCGTCCTCAAAGTTCCCTCTCCACCTTATCCTCGGTCTTACTGTCGCTCGTGTTTCTCTGGGTTTACTGGTCCAATATATTTTTTTTAATTCTTTCTGATTCCATTATTTAAAAAAATGTTAGAACCAATTACTTGTCCTGCACATTCATACAGTCTCTTCACTTTTAGATCTTCTCGTATTCCTGTATTTTAACGTTTATCTAAAATTGTATTTCCTACTTCCGCCACTTTCCTTATATCCTGCTGGATTTATTCTTCTTTCGTTTGTTCTTGTAATAAACCTGGCTTCACTGACTTACATTAAATAAGGTAACGACATTGTTTTATAGAATTTTAATTCAGTGCCCTCCCTTGTTTTACGTCTGATAGTTCCGGTCATATATTGAAATATTTGTATTTTATTATTTTAGTCTTTTTAATTATTATTCTTTAGTGATATTTTGCTGCCTATATAAATGAAGCATCTTATTTGTTCTACTATTCTTATTCTATCGTTTATTGCAATCTTAGTTCTCAACATTTGTTTTTCTCTAATAGCCACACTAGTTGTATTTTTTTTCTGTGGGAATATTAAAATTATACACGTTCTCTGTTTATTGTAGCAGATAAGTTGCTTTTACAATCCTTTCTCTGAAATTGATATTATGGCTTAATAATCAGCAATAGAATAATATTTATTATCGTTCCATTCACTTCAAACTTCAGTTCCATTTTGTATTGCTATTCACGAATTATCTAATATTATGTACTGTAAAAATTAAAGAGACAGGTAAGGAAGGGAAACCTATTTTGATCATTTATTTCTAACTCTTCTGATATATTTTCATTCTTTATTATGATATATGTGCATGGGTAGAGACTTTTAACTCTATCAGCTGTTTCGAAAAACGTCTTAGCCATTATATTTCATAGTTTATATCTTATCAAATATTTTTCCAACTTAATCGAACCAAAGTTAACAATATCACATTTTCAATGATTCCTGCTATATGTATATTCACCTAGAGCGTGTGATAAAATCAAGCCTCACTTAACATAACCTCACCCAATCTAACCAATTAGCCTATTTCAAATGTCTGATTGTATATATCTAGCACATGAAACATCGCACTAACTCAACTTAATCTTAGGCACCTACGAAAATATAGCTGTCGTAATATAACATTATCGTATATATTGTAATGCAATGTCACCTGCATTTGTATCGTATTTGTAGTGAATCGAACCAAATGTAGTAGCTTCTAACTTAACTGGGAGTCACACGACCAACACATACTTCGCACGTAAACTTATAATGTGGTCAGTGATTTCTGAACGATAATACGACCTCAAACGATATTACCCAACCTAAGTAAATTTCGAAAAGACCACTGTCATCATGACTAAATACCTGAATACTTTAAAGATGATTAGCGATTAGGAGTATATATATATATATATATATATATATATATGCAGCACCTCATTTAAGCTTGTCAGCAGCCGCGGTGAACTAATGGTTATACTCCTTGCCTCTGGTCCCAAAGATTGCTGGTTCAAACCCGGCCGGGATTATTTGATTTTTTAGGATGGAAAAATGTAAGGAGCAATTCCTCCGGGAGGGGCTTTAAGCCGTGGATCCCGAGTCTAAAGATTTTTCAGGTTCATAAAAGATCCTTATGGATAAATAAGAAGGCCCCTTAACAAAATTTATTGAATCTTCCCATCCTAGTTACTACCTTGGTTTCATAGATGCCACTATGAGGCAGAACGTTGACCCCGGGTCACTCAGTGACATCTATCCGAAAACGAGTGTAACTAAATTAGTATGCTTGAATTTCCCCCTTGTAACGTGAGAGCGCCCAGGTATCGTTGTTGGCATACAAATACGTTAATACATGCCAAATCATTACATATCCAGAAGAAAATGAAAAGCGGCGCTATGTTATAAACTCACAACTGCTATCAGTATCATCAATAAACATTATATGTCAAATACATTATTCTACAATACGTTATTTAAGCGAATATCCACTAATCAAAGCAATTGCTGCTGTGAAGAGATGTCAAAAATCAGGTATTAATACATTCGAATGTAATGGACGGCAGAAAGTCATCACAAATGCAGCAAATGACGGCATCCGACATAAGAGCTACTTCATAAGGGTCTTGTGAAAGAATGTCGCTAGCGGTCTAAAAAAATACATACCTTTCCCGATAGGAATACCAGCAGGAATTTCGTGATGCTAAGAAAATAGCATCCCGCGCCATTGCTGAGTGGTTAAGGCAAGGTGCTTTGGCGCACAGCTATGGGACTTGCGATGATTCGAGTCTCCTTGGAGGAATAAAGTTTCTCATAAAATTTCGACCTATATGGGATCGGTGCCCACCCAGCATAATGTGACATTAGGGTAGCTACAATAAGTACCGGCTTCAGGTTGAGAAAACCAGGCATATTGGCTGGGGAACCCGATATGTTGAAAGTCGCCTCTACAATGGCTATATGTTCTTCTATCTCTGCGACTAATTCATGTGGATGTGAGGCTAGCAGCTGTCCAAGGGCTTTCTAGGGCTATCACATCATGGAGTTAAAGAAAGAGGAAGAAACACTGTAAGAATATCGTTTAACATGGACTGCAGACACAATGCTGAGTATGTATATATGTACGTATGGGTACGTGTGTGCATTCTTTCTTTCATAAGACTTTAACAGTCTTCACAGGACATGTAGTTTCACTAAGACCTAATATTAAACTCGTGCGAAATAAATACATTACGGAAATGTAGTTACCCTCATTTGTGTAAATTTTAAAATGTTGGCTGCAGTGTCTGACACCAGCTGGAACAGTTTAGTTCTTTTTATTCGCCTCATGGAGCTAACAAAAAGAATCCAGACACAGCAGCCTGTTAAAATAGCGGTACGTGCCAGACTAGAGGTGGTTACATCTTACAATTCCAACCTGTGATTCACTTACCATACCAAAATTGTCCACAGTAAAGCATTTAAGATAGTTGAACAATTTTTAATTATCTGAAATTTGCATCCTGGATAATCTTAGATATCACGTAGTGTGATATTTAAATATTTAAACAAATAAAAATAAATAAGGTCGTGTTAATATTGAAGACAATTTCAATTTTTGTACTTCAGAACAAGTCTACAATATTTTTTTTTTGCCGTAGACGTCTAGATTAAGACACCTCGGAACTAAATCGAACATTTCAAATGCGAAGAGATATAAAATGTAAAACAATTAATTTACGCTATTTAAGGTTAAATTGAAATATGTGGTCAGTTTGTAGAGTCAGTTTTTTAATTTGGGTTAGAGGTAAACACTCAAATTTAGTGGTCAGATTTAGCTGATTTTGGGAGAAGACCTTTTCCGATTAATTTTAATAATATATAGGCCTAGACCTACTTTCAACGTGAAAAATGAAAATTCTGGCCGCTAGAGGGATTTATAAATGTTCGTTTTAGGTTAACTCATACACCTAATAATCAAAGTATGCTGGTTAATTATGTTTTAATTAATTGCTATATGCCAAGCTTGGTTTCGAATGACACAAAAATTGATAATGTACATATGAATATTTTCGCGTAAACAAGGTAACATTCTCATAAGATTAATTTTAGCGTCGCTTAAAACATTTTAATTAACATTTCATTAACCGTATTACTTCATGATGTTGTTTATAAATATGGTCCACCGGAGTAGCGATACAACTTCGTGAAGAGCGGGCCCGCATTCGATCTCCGACTGGGACAAGTTTCTAGGGTAACTTTTCCTTAGGGGTTTTTCCTCACCTATGAAACAAATGTCAGGAAACTTGAAAGTCCAAACGGTTCCTGAATCATCTTAATGTATTCGCCGTGTTTAGTATGGATGTGTGTTTCGTCTTAATGTTGTTTTGTATTGGAGGACGCCCTGACATAGGGCTGATCACACATGCACAGAGGTCTATCTGCGTGATCCTTTGTTTATAATGTCTCTCCCGTCAGGTCGTGTCACAGTAAGGCGTAGGTGTCGAGTAGCAAATAAGGTGGGACGTTAAACAAAGTTAATAGAATGGAGTGGAATTTTCAAATATGCTATTACTTTCCACTGAGTAATGGGTCTCCTCTGTTGTATTGGCTTTTATGTCTGAGTAGGAACACGGATGTCCTAGTTTCTTTCGTGGCTATGTATATTACTTATTATATTTTACAGTCTCACTTGCCAAACATGGAATTCCCTTCCGCCCTATTTCAGACACTGTCCAATTATAACATAGTTCAAAACAAACTAAATAATTATTTAATAACAAACTAACTTATGCACCTCACTGATAGTATTCTTTTAACAAGTAATAAATTTATTTATTTATGAAAATATTAAGATTAACATTTTTTTTATTTAGGAATATTCCATAATACAGTGTTTCTCCTTCAACCCAAGGTGATTTGTCGCCAGAGGTTCCTGTCTAAAGCATCTTCTTCTCTCAAATCTCTAGCTTCCATACTTCTCTTTCCTCCATCCACCTATCGTTCTCTAGGCCTGTCTCTTCCACTTCTTCCATTAGCTTTCCAATTAAGCATCTTCTTTGGTATTCATCTTCTTCCTTTCTTATGAGGTGTCCAACCATTTCAAACGTTTTTCTTGCATTTTTCCGTATTTGTTTTTCAACCTGCATAATTTCCCTTATTGTGCTGTTTCTGAACTTATTCCTTCTTGAAATTCTTGATGATCGCCTCCAAAAATTCATTTCTACTGCTAATAGCTCGTTCGCTTGTTTTCTACTTACTGTCCAGATTTCGGAGCCTTATAATAAAATGCTTTGTAATAGAACTTGAAATATAGTTATAAAATATTTTCTTTTCTTTAAATATTGTATTACCATAAAATTACTTATCTGTATCTCATTATTTTTTTGTTTTTTTGTATACACAAGAGAGGAACAGTGTACCAACAATTTAATAATTTATCTTGCTTGAATACATTGTATTATTCGTTTTAGTCTTAATCTTAACTATCATTAACTGGTTGTATTATAGATCGTAATATAATAGATACAGTAAAACTTGCTCAAAGCGGAATCACATGGGACCAATTTGTTTCCACATCAGAAAAAATCCCGCATTTTAAAAAACTAAAACTTATTAATAATTAGATTATAGAGTACCGTATATGTCTTTTCACGTACCCTGGATTAATCGTAGTTCTGCTGCCGTTGAAAAGTGAAGTATGGTATAGTACGTATAAGCGACTTCGGCGGAAAAAAACAGCCCCGTTGCGTCAGCGTTAAAATATCTCTTAGATGCGTATCGTGAAATTAAAATATGCAGTTTCAGTTTCCGTTCACTAACTATTCTTTCCTCCACATCCTCCGATTCTCCACAAATTCATTCGACACTACATTGTGTCGTCTATTAAAACTGTCCAGCCAACCTGAAGATACCTTGAAATCGTTAATACCCAGGGATTTGGCAAGAGCTAGTGCTTGATTTTGGAGCATCTGTCCGTTAATTTGGAGATTTATCTTCAATCAATGTCCACCGCTGTGGTCTCGAGGTAGCGTGCTACCTTGTGACACATCGGGCCCGGGTTCGATCCCCGTTCGGGGCAGTTTTTATGGGTGAGGTTTTTATCGGGTTTTCTCCTCACCTGTAAGACAAATGTCAGGAAACCTTTAAGGCCCAAACGGTCCCCGAAATCATATTGCCATCATCATCATCATCCTTATCATTATCATCATCATCATCATCCTTCACCGGTGTGGAAAGTAACGGGAAGTTACCACACATACAATTCCCTAGTAAATCTGCAAGCATAGCATGAAAATGCTATGATTGCAGTGAAGGACCTGCCTTCGTGCAGAATTACTATGGATGGATCTTCAATCACTTTCACTTTTCGTTTAATGAAAATAATACATAGGCCTACATTTTAGCCATTTTTATTTCGCAAATTCAGAACGCTACATGTGAAAAATTGGTCTCAGAACTTAAACTAATTCAATTTTTTACAGTCAATGGTTATTTATAAGACAGGTGTCTGTATTTCGCATAACGAGTAGTGCAGTGAGGTCGAAATAAAACTTCAGGTACATGTAGAATTTACACTTAACCCTGCGGCAGGAATCATTCCTTTTTTTTTTTTTTTTTTTTTTTTGGCTTATCGGAAATTCATTGAAGTGGAAACGAATTTATTTCTCTGCCTTTCCATTTTATAAACGTTTTTTCATGAACTGTGTAGAAATATTCTCCGTTTCCGCGTAGGAAAGATTCCGTTTTATGCAAAACAAATACACGTAAAGTTACTATTATTTCGCCGGGACCAAAAAATTGTTCACATTGGACAGATTATTCACGTTCCGAATTAAACAAGTTTTAATTTATTAACTTACTGATCAAATCTTAATTTAGTATTTAATGTTAGATTTATTGTGATTGTTATGTTCTCATGTAATATATGTTTATCCTGGTGACTGGAAGAGAAGGCCACATGGACTTAACTCCACCAGGCTAAATATAGAAATAAAATAATTAAATGTTGTATATAATATTATTATAAACAAACATTTTCTTTGGATATAGGATCTGTAACGGAATTCTCTCAACATTTTGAGGACAATATCTATTTGGTGTTAGAAGTAGGATAATCTTCTTTAAAGAAACTAAAATTATAGTTGAGAGATTACGTGACGCGCCATAGCTACTATTTTTACTTCACACTGACGGCGAGAAGAGTGGTCTCGCATTAGTAAAAATAGATTCTTGAGTCGAAGACTTGCGATTCGAAAGACCGCGCAGATCATCGATGCGTCTAGACCTCCGTTTCACAGCTTTCTCTAAGCCTCTACTTCCCCTGTCAGGAAAATTCTATGCTAGAAGCTTCCATACGAGAAGAGTCTCGATTGGGATCCAAAAAAAATCCGTCCCCATCCCGTATAAACTATGGCCAGGGATGGGAACCAGGCAGTGGTGAACTGACAGCGATACAATGAATGTGTTTGGGAGAAACTGTAACAAGTGGACCGTTTCCAGAGACTAAAATAATTGGACAATATTATGCATCAACCGGCTAAACACCATTTTAAAAATGTGATTTTGATGCCATCTGTTGCACTGCTCATGCCGTAAGCGTACGCACCAAATCTCTAAATATAGCAGTAAGCGTACACACCAAATCTTTTAAATAGAGCCTTATTATTAAAGAACAAATGTAAACGTCATCAGTCATATCAGAGATTCTGTTTCGCAACAAACGGCTATGAAACTATATCTTCATAAACACTAATCTAAATTTCGCATCATTCAACTAAGCACCAACTGTTCTTGTCTTAGATTGTTGATATGTATCTGTCAAACAAGGAAAATAACTTGCAACTTCCAGTATTGTTAGTTTGGCGCTACAATAAATAGTGAAGATTGACTTAAACTTTAAACGTATTTTTGTCGAATATTACATGATGGCGCATAGTCGATTGATGTAGAACGCCTCCAAACCTGTGACAGATACAATTTAGAACAAGATCAATTATTGCAGCAATTGGTAGCGAAATATCAGAAGGAATTTATATGGATTGATCATATGGATGGAATGAGTAAGGAGAGATATCCACTGTTAGCAAGAAATTATTAAGCACGAGGGAGACGTAATGTTGAAAGACCTAGAAGACGTTGGGCTGATGCATTATGAAGTCGGGACGGGCAATTGCCTAATCCCTGGAGTGATGATTATGATGTTGATGAATTTATAGAATTAAATAAAGTAATTATGGAGTTCTACGCTACCATCTGCGTTGTTTTATTACGCCGAAACGACGTGAAAACTAACCCCCAGTAGTGGGCGACAGTATTTATTATTTAATGAATATTTACAGGAAAATAATTATACAAACTTTAAAGATACGGTATGGATTACCATTAGCCTAGAATTGCGGGAAATTCTGATGACTCCTACGTGTCAGTATGAATGTATACTTATCATGTTAATGTTTCATTCGATTCTTTGATGACAGGTGATTAAGAAACAAATCCACTTAACATGACATCACGTGAGCAAGCAGTTATCAATCTCCTGTCGGCAAAACCTGTTGAACGTCTTCAGGCCATCACATTTTACTAGATTGTAAATATACTGCACATACACTGCATTTCTTAATCCTCTCCGACATCAATGTGGAGCAAAATAAGTGGTCCTCGTGATCCCTCGCTGGAAATACTTGGATCATAGAAAACTGAATTTTCTTATTCTTGCTCTTATATTATATATTAGCTCGGTCTAGTTAGCTAACATAATTGGTGTAGGCTTACAATAATTCACATAGAGCTGAAAATTGATGGGAATTTTGAGAACATCATTATAAATGAAATGTGAAAAAAATCAAGGTCAAAGCTCGCAAATAAGGTTTTTTGCATTTTTTGAGCCAAACGGTACGTTTTATCATAAAATAGATCAGAGAAAATTTGTAGATCATTCAATTATTTACAAAAATTTGTTCTTATACGTTTTTCATAAGAATCACCATTCTTGAGATATCACCATTTGAAACATCGAAAACAATACTAAGCATGCTTTTTAACCGCAAGTTAACCTCCTATACATAATCGGATATTTAATATAAGTAAACTATTGGTTGTGTAACTTACAAATTATATATAAAATGATTGTGAGAGTATACATAAAAAATAAATTCAGTCCCTACTTTAATTCGCCCCAATAACCTTGAGCAATATCTGCCGACTTTTCTACTGTCGTCCGAGTGGCTTTTTTGTCTGAAAGGCATAAACGAAAGACTTTTAGTATATGTATTCACGTAGACTTTCACGGCCGGAATTGCTATGATGATCTTGAAGAAGATTTTCGGGCTTTGACATTGTTGAAACTGTGGTCGCTTTCAGAAATGTGTTTAGCGAAATTTGATTTGCCTTCTCCTTTAACAATCAAATCAAATTTCGCTAAACACATTTCAGAAAGCGGCCGCAGTTTCAACATTATCGATAAATACAATTCAATTATACACAGAGAAAACAACAGACACAAAATTAATATTTTAGAAGAAATCGAAATTATATAGGAGGCCAAGAATACAAACATTCTCAACGAAAATATGCCTAATGAGCAAAACCCTCTACTAGACATATACAGATAATTAAATACTACTACAGCAACTCCAGAGGATGAAGCATGCTTCGAAAGGCCTAGATTGAAATCAAAGAAAATTTTAAATAGTTGAGGAAGACGGTAGTGTACAAGGTAAAAAAAAAATATTTTTTAACATTGTTATAACCTCAACGGTATAAAAAACAATTATGAACTTAAAACGTATGGATTAATTCAAATGTCAAAATTAAATGTTGTATTTAATTCATAATATATTTTAATACAAATATCACGAAAAAAATTCATAATTGAAGACACGAACCTGTGACATTCATTAACAGAAACAGTGACCGCATGCTTTACCGCTGACCTATCAGGACACTTAAGAGAATCTTTAGTTCATGCCACATAGCACAGTAGCTCAGGGACTGCACAATTATGACTAGTTGCATAGTTTGAACCCAGCGCTCTGCCGAGTATGACAGAACAAATCTGCGTTCAAGAGATGACTCTTTTTTTTTTTTTGTCTAAGGGTTTACACTCGGAAGAGTTCTATTGCTGCAGTTAAACACAGCATGAGATGGAGAAAGCCAGTAGGTCTACATCTAAAATCAGTCCGTCTTGTACTAGAGCACGCGTAAGTGAATCAGTTTTTTTATGCTTATTTTGTGGAAATGAAGCGAATGAAGAGGCTGAGAAGAAAAAAGCGCAAAATGTTAGGCCAAAATTTAAAAGTTGTTACATTTGAATTTAAAGAACCCATTCTGAAGATGGCCCGGACTCGTTCTGATGACACAGCAAAATAATGTTACTGCATGTATTCAGTACGAATATCATTTAGTTGCAGCCGAGGCCACATACCGTACTAATTGCTGTAATAATTCTTGAGACACACCACTGAGGGTAAAATCTGTCGTTCTCAAGATGAATTTACGTATGTTGCGATGGAGAAATATTTACATACATTGAAAATAATGATGACTCTCAGTTTTAATTGGAAGAATTACAAAATAATTGCAAAAATCCAACTTTAGATAACAAAACAATTAAGATTGGAGTGAAGTTAAAGTATGGTAATAAAATTATCACTGAAAAACTGTTAAGATTAAAATTAATTTTTTTCATAGATGATCATCATGATATTCTGAACCAAATTTAGTTTGAGATAAAAGTCAAAATGAAATGGAAGAACGATTTAGAATCCTCGAAGCTTTCGAGAGGACGTTGAATTATTAGTATCTGATAACACCAATTACCCCCCTAGTTAAATATTTGAATATATTAACAGTGATATTCCCTAGATATTGAATTATTTTTTGGAACAAGTAATTCTTAGAAATAAATGATATGAACAAGAACATTTAATGTTAGTATTTACTAATAACAGTCACAGTATTATGACTGCTGTTAGGTCTATATCTTTCAAATCAAAATTGCAATTTGGTCAATTAATAGATAATACTTTGCAACCAATTCAACTTCTTAACACAAATTTTTGTAATTGCAAAAAGGGTTGTAGTGCAAAATGTGGCTCTAAAAAATCGGATTAATTTGTTCGCTGGTATGTATCAATTGGCAAGACTAGTCTTACTCCACTGTTGAATCAAATGGAACAGATGGAGATTTGTTATGATTTCAATGAGGAAACAACCGATACATTTTGCTCAGAACAATTAACAAATATCCAGCAAGAAGAAGAAATCGAAGACGACATTACGGTTAAAAGTAGAATTCGAAGATTATTATCAGTCAGATTAACATTCCCCGGAATCAACAATAATTTTTGTCACTTAAGGGGGACCTACACCTTTAGCCAATGAAAATATGACATATTTCAATATTTTTCTTAGCAACAATGCTGGTTACCGAAATGAAATTTGATATGTGATACCTATATTACAATGTGAGCATGTTTGTGTACTTAAGTATAATCTAATTTCAGTAGTTATGGTCAATTAAATATTGAAAATGTCGGCTGAAAATGTTGCATTTTCTTGCCGTTTCCCTGACAAGTTTCCTAAATTTCAATATATTTTAATGATTCTTGTTTTATTTTATTCATTAATGTTGTAGCTTTAAAATATATACTACAATTGTTTAATTATGTAGAGTGTAAATATTTTATTTTTATTTCAAATTGATGCATACTCACTTTTGTTAAAATTTGCATTAAAAGTATATTTTTAAAAATATAATATAACAGGTACATTACTAATTGTAGTACATTTTGTTCATCTCAGTAAACTACATATACATGCAAAATTTCATCTCAAAATCTTGAAAACTTTGGGGAAACGGTATTGAAAAAAAAAAAAAAAAAAAAAAGATACGGAAAACAAGCGACGAACTTACCGAAGATGTAGGTACCTTCTAAAATTAAAGGGCTCACTCTAGTGACAGCATTGCACATTTTTAAACATAACTTGGAAAGTAATAGAGGTAACAATGCAAATATTTCACTAATTTAAAGATGAAGTTTCAATCTGTATGTAAACAAATAAATTACACTACCTCATAGGTGGTGCGGAAATGTGTGCATATTATGTGGAATACGACTTCTTCAAATTTTAGAATCGCGATATATCAAGAATGGCGATTCTTACGAAAAAAGTACATTATAAGAACAATGTTTGTAGATAATTGCGTGATCTACAACTTTTGTCTGACCGATTTTTATAATAAGACACCGTTTAGCTGAAAAATGCAATTAACCTATATTTGCGAACTTTGTCCTTGAATAATTTTTTTGGAGATGTGGGATCGATAGAGACTTTTCACATTTCATTTATAATCGTGTTCCCCACATTCATACCAATTTTCAACTCTATACGAATTATTGTAAATTGAAATGTCTACTTTGACTGGATTATATCTACACCAAGCTCGCTGTCATCTCCTATCCTCTAGTAACATTTGAGTTTACGTTTGCAGCAGAACCTCCAACTTTTTCATCCCACAATGAAGAACCTCCAACTATTCTAATCCTATACCGTATTACACTAGACCCTGGAACTCTTTACCATAGGGTATTGGAAGCTGCTGGTTATTAGCTTCATTCCAAATACATTTAAAATTATTTTTAATTGGTTTCTCAGCAGATTAGTTGATGGTTTCTGATCTTCCAGTATCTAATATCGACATTACCCATTTTAATTTCAGTTTATTTTATATTGTTATTTATCATATTTATTTGTAGGAAAACCAGAGGGAAACGCCCAGTCGGTAGACCTATAATGAGGTCGGAGAATAATGTTAATAATGATTTGATGGAAGTAGAGTATACCCAGTGGATGGTTAAAAAATAATTAGCTCAGGATAGGAATGTGTGGAGAGTTAACATCTACGCGATAATGAACATATGGGTTCGATAGTGCCAGTGAGTTAGTTAGTTATTTATCATACTTAAAATTATTAACTTTATCTTATTATCCTATACATTTCTTCTGCATATAATATTTTTCAATGGTTGGTTAGCCTTATGGCCTTATTTCTGGCAGCTTTAAATAAATCATTTTATTATTGTAATTATTATTGATAATATTTATTATTATTATTATTATCATTATAAAAGTGTAATTTCTCTAAAAATGTTTTGCCTCTAACACTAATCTCTGTATTCTCTATTTAGATTTAAAGCAATTTTATATTGATTAATATTGTGGCTGAAGCAATAGTTTTTGTGATTTCAAAAATGTCTACTAATTTATTACACGACACGTTGTATCGATGTGTACAAAACGATTTCTGCTTGACACGAAATTGCATTCATGTCAGCGAAAGCATGATGTAAATATCTATAATATTAGTGAATAATCGGATTTTTAACTCCAGACAGTAATCAAATCTAGGATTGTCTGCTTCGACGACTAAGACAAATAAAATAAAGTTATTAAGTTCGGCTTTGGAATGTGAAACCTAGAGATCAAGAAGTTAAGTCTCAAATGTTATCTTCTAAAGCAATTCGTTAGATAAACAATGTATTATACGGAGTGAAATATGCATTAATTCAATTTATTAATCCTTCTTATATCGCTGGAAGTTGACAAAATTCTGTGTAAGAAACCACAACTACAACTTATTCAAAACGTTGACTGTTAGTAATGATACAATATTTAGGTGGTTCTCATGAAAACACTATAGGAAATACTTTTTACATATCTTCACCATCCTATCTACCTGACAACGAAAAGGACCGTGATATGTATACATATATATATGTGTGTGTGTGTGTGTGTTTCGAAGCTCTAGCGGCCGCGAATTTGGCATACAGCAATCTATTAATATTAAGAAGATCGTTATCGTTAACGAGAAAAGTTAGATTGTTAGGAGTATTTTAAAATAAGTAGTACCTTCTTAACTGCTGAAGATGGAAAGTTTTACGAAAGATCTACAAAATATTTAAACTGAAATCTTACTTACAGTATGAAAAAAAATTAAAATAATGGATCTTCTAGGTGATGAACATTAATTTAAAAAACACTCAATTCACCAAAACAGTTAAAACAAGTCAACGCGTTTCGGCTACCACGTAACCATTATCAAGACTTAGCCCAGTGGAAGAGTAGAGTCTATATATATATATTATAAGATAAGAAAAATAAATGCCTGGACGGGATTTGAACCCGGACCTCTGAGTTATATATCAGTGTGCTACCACTTACGCTATCAGGCGAATCCAGAACAAACATTTATTTTTCATATACATATTCTCTATTATTACCAGATGTAGCGGGAACTCGGGTCTCCACTGCCACCTAGTAGCTACTATAACAAGTAAGCAAAGTAAAGAGAATATTTTTACTTTATAGCAGTGACGCTTTTTGAACGTTATAATTAACCCTTTTTGACATTGAGCAATGCAAGCTTAATATGACAAGATAAGAAAAGTAAATGCCTGGACGGGATTTGAACCCGGACCTCTGAGTTGATATCTCAGTGCGCTACCACTTATATATATATATATATATATATATATATATATATTATGTGTGTGTGTGTGTGTGTGTGTATGGTATGATAAGAAAAATAAATGCCTGGGCGGGATATTCGAACCCGGAACGCTGAGTCTGTACCTCAGTGTGTTATCCATTACACCACCAGGCGAATCCAATTCAAACACTTATTTTTCTTATATATGTATTATATTCTCCATTATTACTAGATGTCGCGAGAACTCGGTCTTCACTGCCATCTAGTAGCTGACTATAACAAGTAAGCAAATTAAAGAGAATATTTTTACTTTATAGCAGTGACGCTATATATATGACATGATAAGAAACATAAATGCGTGTTTGTGTAAAAAGCTGAAGCGGCCGCAATTATTATTTCATTGAAACAAGGTTTAACATAGGCCTTAGGATTTAATTCATGGATGTAAGTTGGAGTCAGTTAACCAGCAAAATAGAACTATTAAGCCTAGGCTTAGTTCATCTGAAACTAAAATTTAAAAATTGCGGTAGCGGTCTCGATTTTCGATATTTCACAACGAACTCCGTTTATGTTATTAAACCGAGGAAAATATTCTTCAAAACCACAAAATAATCCGTCCATTAGAAATGGGAGTTTACCTAAAGCCGAAATTACAATTCTACTAGCAACCGCCATGTTTGGTCTTTGCAATATTTACTATACAATTTAATGAATGAATTGACAATGTAGCCTACAAGATACATTAGCTTAAATTATTTAAAAAATAATAAATTAATGGACAAATAATGGGTAGATATTATTAAAATGTGTGTCAAATTATACAATATACAAATAGGTGATTACATATGATTTGTTTTCAATGCAGTCGGACCCTTTTAATTAAGCAGGCTTCAGAAATTGATGTATTCACGTAGACTTTCACGGCCGGAGTTGCTATGATAATCTTGATGAAGATTTTCGGGCTGTATGCCGTGGTCGTGAGGCTTGTAGTTCTCCGACATTTCTCCAGAGACTGCGTCTGGCATCCTCAAGGGTTGTCTTGAGACTGGCAATTCTGTCCACTGTCTGTATACGTATAAATAGGACAGACAGTGGACAGAATTGCCAGTCTCAAGACAACCCTTGAGGATGCCAGACGCAGTCTCTGGAACGTCGGGGAACTACAAGCCTCACGACCACGGCCTACAGACCGAAAATCTTCATCAAGATCATCATTCAGAAACTGAGTTTCTATATTTTAACTAACGATATACATATTCCGTAAACGAGCAAAATGGGGCTATAAATTCAACTTGCTTAGTAATTCCTTTAGTTTATGTAGCCTACAGTAGCTCCTACGTGACGTAATTTGATCTTTATCTGCGGGAGACATCTACTGTGAAATTATATGTATTGATTTATATATCTAATACTAGCAAATGCCCGGCGTGCGCTGCACCACTAAATATAGTACCTATATTATGATGCGAGGTTGGAAAGTGGTTTTTAAAGAAGCGAGGAAAATGTTTAAAAACCGAGCGATAGTGAGGTTTTTAATTTCCGAGATTCTGTAAAACACTTCACAAACGTGCGTTGTACATTATTTTTTTCGCGATGGTGTTTTCAAAATCATCAATAATAGTAAAATAACATCTTTGTTGGAAATATTAGCGTTCATTATAAACAATTGACTAATGTTAACAGTGTGGGCAATGTTTATTAGTTAAAAATACAGGAGACTGTGAGACCAATTAGTGATAAAATTGCGGCAAGTATATATTTATTGTTTTATAATGTTTCAAATAAAGTTAAATTCGTATAAAATGCAGTGATTTGTTTCGTATAATTATATTAACACTATATTTTCTGTGTATATATATTGTATGTAGTATACATAAATATACCCACATGCTGTTTGTAATATGTAATATTACAGTATAGTTACTTTATTACAGTATAGTTATTTAGGTTGGGTACCCCGAAATGTGAAAAGTTGAACTTTCAATCGTGGTCGCCATTGCTGTAAGTACAACAAACGTACTATCACGCAAAACAATTAAATTATTTTTTACGTATAATTGAATAAGTGAACAGAAAAATAATTATAAATTTATATCTTAATTATTTTTAGTTATTATCCAGTGTTGTTCCTGATCTTCTTGGCATAAATGAGCTCAAAGACAAAAATATTTATTATGAGTTATCTGTAATAGGATATCCGCCGCGCGCTGCTACGCTTGCCCGGGAATATAATAATCCCGATCTTCTTGGCATCAATGAGCTGAAAAACAAAAATAATGATTGTGAATTATCCGCAAAAGCTTGGCATATGTTGTCGCGGACGTTTTTATAGATTTTTCGAGATACAGTTCTGTGTCGATTAATTTGGTGTATTTGTTATGGTTAAGGTAGGGTGACACATTCAATGATCCAAAAAAGCAACTTAAATAAAGTTACAATAATCCTATCGCAGCGCCACCTACTGAGTCCAATTGTGAATCTAAACCATCCAAGGACCCACTCAAACACATACAAACAATTTCATTAAAACCGGTCCAGTCGTTCAGGAGAAGTTCAGTGACATATACACGTACAGAAGAATTATATATACAGAATGTTGCAAAAAAAAAACACTGACAACGGATCTTTTTTTAATAAAGTACCTATGTCCGTAAGTGATGTGTTTTCACACTATGAGTAGCTAACTTTTCAAGAGTTCCGTTAGTTGGATTTCAAGACTCAATACTTGACAAAACTGTCGCAGTCACATCTTCTTCTTCTTCTCTTTAAACCTAATTTGTAGGATTTTCATCCTGCTTATTTCCAAAATAACTCCTCGGAGGAAGACGTATTGGATGTGCATTCACTGTCTATCCATCTCTTGGCTCTTGTTCTTCTCCCGTCGATTGGTCTGTCTACTTTAGCTTTTTTTAGCAAGTCGGTTTTCTTCCATTCTTTCTATATGATCCTTCCAATATTTTCGTCCACCTATAATAAATTTGGTTATGTCTTTAATGTGACATTTGTCCCTAATTTCTGTGTTGTGTAGTTTATCAAATAATGTTGTTCTCTGAATCGTTCTTAAGATTTTCATTTCATATGTGCTTATTATTTGTTTAGTTTTTGTTGTATCAGCCACAGCCTGTCCCAAGCCAGGTTGAAAAAGGGCGAGGGGAAGGAGTAACACCTCGTTAAAAAACCTTGGTTCAGCTTGTCCAGCTGATAGTACCTCGTGAGGGCCCCTTGTCAGGATTACGGTGAAGACCTCAACGGCTGATAGAGCGGAGAAGGAGTCCTTCGGTACGGTGTACCAGACGGAAGAGGCAGCTCTACATCTACTGACTTGTAGATTGACAAACGGGAGGATGGGGTTCGTTAGTCCTGCAGGACAACCAATTTCGGATAGACAACTCCGAAATGAAACGGAGCAGGCTGAGCTGGGTGAAGGCAATCGGCCTAGGGAGGAAACCCCGAATAATAAACCCGCCATGAAAACGGACTAGCAACCCACTTCAAGGTGTATATTTTACATTGCTCGCAGTCCCAAGGATCAAGCCGCGGATCACAGTCACATCAAGTTTTCAAAATATCCACATCTCATCTCATTGCAGAGCGTACATCGGCAGTGTAGTGATAGGCGAACACGTTCAAATACGCTTGGCCTCATTTGAATTATTTCTGCAGCAGCGTGGATTCGGGCTGTAAGATTCATACGTGACTCTACTGGAGTCTGTTAAACAGACTGTTTCATGTCGCCCCACAAAAATTAATCAAGAGGGTTAAGAGCAGGTGATCTCGGAGACCATGGAACTGATACCCCTCTGCCAATCCATCAACCTGGATACGTGGTATCCAAATGTCTCGTCATATTGGCATCGAAGTGATCTGGAGCTCCGTCACGTTGCAGCCACATTCCGTTGCGAAGCCACGTATCTTAGGTTCCGAAGCTCTGAGGTGTTGCCAATTAATGAATCTTAAAGTACTTCGAACTAACACTGATCTTGAGACATAATTAACTAGTCATAGCGTAAAAACACTTCATTTACGAATATTGGTACCTTATTAAAAATGACTAACTTATCTCAATATACTACCTCACCCCCGTTGTCGGTGTTTTTGTAACATCCTGTATATGGAACAAGCAAAGCCCTAATCCGTGAAGGTTGATATAAGTTATATATATATATATATATATATATATATAAATTAAAATTGTAAAACAGATATGTTCTAAATGTATGTTATTTAGAGAAGAGTCGGCGGCATTATATAGTGCTTATTCTCCTTGCCTCTAATGCATAGGTTCGCGGGTTCAAACCCGTCCGGGATCGATGAATTGTTAGGTGGAAAAATGCGAGGGACAAGTCCTCAAGGAGGTACTCCAATCCGTGTGTCCTATGTCTGAATATTTTTGGGCTCGTAAAAGAACCTCAAACCTAAACTAGTAGCACCGAGCAATTTTAACTGCCCTATCCCATCCAAGGAATACAATAATTGCGTACTAGATGTCTCATTTATGCTATGTTCTGACCTAATTGTCACTCTCTGGCATCTGTAGAGAAATAAGCGTACATAAATTAGCTTAGTCAAGAAACTCTCGTGAGGGGAACACCCATGACTCCATGAGGACGTATCAGTAGAGTAAAAGCTCCTTATTCGCTGAGGATATGTTCTGCAAATATGCCGCAAATACAGAAACCGCGAATATGGAATGGTGATACGTTCCAAGATTCCAAAATAAAATAAATATTATCAAAATAAAATCAACTAATGAGACATTTTGAACAATTTTCCTTTTACTCGACATTATAAATTGGCAATAAAGCAAAAGAGACGCATGTTATTCAATCAAAATTATTACAACGAATGACAAGTTGAAACAACAAAACACCGTTCGTGACGAGGGCAGCATTTATCATCGCACATAGTGGCACGTGAAATACAGCGGCGGTGGCTGTTAACAATGAACTTTTAACTTAGTGATAGTAGGGTTTGTTTACTTTGACATTAATTTGTCCATTTTATTTGGATCACTCTTTGTAAAAGCCGCCTTGGCACGTGCCTGCAGTAAAAAAAAAAAGTTGCCGATGCGTTAATAAAGGATATTAATCCTTCTAATATATCGACTGGATCCGCGAATAAATAAATATTTCAGCCGCGAATACAGGAACTGTGTCGCAATTTTTTAATCCGCGAATAATGAAAACGCGAATAAGGAGCTTTAACCGTATATACATACAGTATATAATGTATATATATATATATATATATATATACATTAGGACAATAGTTACAGTACGAAACATAACTTGAAATGAAAGTTCCGTAATATGATGCATATTAATATCATAAGTAATGCAACGAGTGATTTCCAATTTATCTAGAAGATTTGGAAAACAAGAGTGATATTTGTTAGGTATATTTAACAAATAAAATTAAGCTGTTTACTCATAAATCATTATTTAAATATACTTACTTACTTACTCACTGGCACTATCGAACCCGTAGGTTCATGGCCGCACGGACATAAGCTCTCCATACATCCCTATCCTGAGCTAATGCTTTCCAATCATTCCCTGTATAATCTACTTCCCTCAAATCATAGTTAATGTTGTTCTCCCACCTCATTCTTGGTCTACCAACTGGGCGTTTTCCTTCTGGCTTTCCTACAAGAAGTTTCCATGCACGTCTTTCATCCCCCATACACGCAACATGTCCTGCCCATCGCAGTCTACGGGACTTAACTGTTCTTATTATATCTGGCTTCCTATAAAGACCATGTAGTTAATTGTTATGTAGTCTTTTCCATTCACCTGTCTGTTCATCTCTCTTTGGTCCAAAAATTTTCCTAAGAACTTTATTCTCAAATACTCGTAATCTCCTTTGCTCCCTTAAAGTAAGAGTCCATGTTTCGCACCCATATAATATAACTGGTAGAATAATAGTTTTATATATTTTCAGCTTAACGTTTTTTGAAAGGAGTTGGGACATCAAAAGTCTCTGCAATGCATAATAGCATGCATTTCCAGAATTGAGCCTATGTTTAATTTCTTTGTGCATCTCATTCCTATTTGTGATTATTGTTCCTAGGTATTTGAATTCAGCCAATTCCTCAAAATTTCCCTCATTTGTCATTAGCTGTCCATTTCCATTATATAATGTATTTCTACGTGTGATCATATATTTAGTTTTACTGATATTTACTTCCAGTCCTAATTTCTTAGTGCTACTCAATAGTGTGTGCGTGTTGGCCTTTAGTATCTCCTCGCTAACGGCCAGTAGTACTACATCATCAGCATAAACTAACAGCTTATTAATACCATTCAGTTGTAAGCCTTCCTCATTCTCTAAAGATTTGGTGGCATGCTCTAGTACAAAATTAAATAGTAGAGGAGATAGTGCATCTCCTTGCTTCAACCCATTCTGGATTTCAAAAGTGTCTGAAAACTGTTTGCCTACACGCACCCTACTCGTTGAGCCATTTAGTCACATTCGTATAATACACATTAAATATAATTATTTTAAAATATTTATATATTTAATGTAAACGGCAATATTTGAAAACGAATGAGAAATGTTTGGTTATGCTTCTTTTATTCATCCACTGCAACTAGATCATATTATTTATTGCCAAATAGGATCGCAATATTGTAAGAATGCACTCTAGTGAAGAAAAAAATTAAACAAAATAAACTGTATGTTATAATCAACTTTATAGGTAATTAATTAGTTTCTGATGTCCTATGATGTAAATATGTCAATTATATTTTTCTGGAAAATAAATACCTGGAAATAATATGTTTATGCAAGTGCAAACAGTGCTTTCTTTTTACTGTGGTGTAATTAAGTCCTACATTTTTTCTAACATATCCCGCTAGCGGAACCTGGTAACATTCGTGCACTATATATTCAATCTGGGAGCCACGTGCATTCTAGGATTCTTACATCTTAATATATAAATTGCTATATTCAACGTACTTCTTAGAGAGTCAGTCACTGCAAAATAATCCTCTGACCTCTTCAGAATATTAAAAAGTAGGAGCTTTCTTTAATGATAAACTTAAGTTGATAAACAACGAGGTGAAACAGGATTGTGATTGATTGTAAAACAAAATTTATTGAAACGTTATTGGTCATTGACTCCCATTTGGGGTATAAGTTAAATATTTTGCATAAATTACATGTTTCTCCTCATTTACGAAAGATTAAAAAAATGTGATGACGGAATTGAAAATACTGCGCCACCATTCAATTAGGCTGTATGAAAATATGCACATATAGTCTTGCCACTTTTTTCGTCTAATAACAAAATGAGCTGAAAATTAAAATCTTGAACGTGTCTGCAATTTCAAGGAAGCGAGACTGCGCAGTTTGACCCCGACTAAATATTTAATTGCGAAATTCAGAGAGCGTGTAATTTTGAACACCTCATATAAAGTTTGCAAGAGAGAGAGAGAGAGAGAGCGAGAGAGCTGCTAGCATTGCGTACAGCTCCGGAATTTTCAACACTTTTTTTTATTTTCAACTAGTCCACAATGTTAAAAACAGTGGCAGTTTTTGCTCTCGGAGAGCGGGACAGGCCCCGCCAAACATACCATCAAAGAACACGTTACACTCCAACACAATGCAGAGTACAAACTCATTACCTAGTTCTCTCATTCTGTGATCGAAGTTAATTTTCAAAATGACAAAATTTCAAAGAGTCTTTTATGTTGTATAGTATTTTTTCCCCACGGGTTCACTACTACCTACACAGAGACGGTGCAGCTCAACAAATGAGAAAACCGTGTATAAAAGTTCCTGTCACTGATAGAACAACTAATTTCCCTATATAAACTTTATTGCCTTTCTTTAACAGTTCAATACTCTTAATAACGCAATTCTTAAATCACATATTATATGAAATACCTTTTTAATGTGCCGTGCAGTCTCAGGAGTTAGCGTGTCTGCTTCTTGACTAGAGGGCCCGAGTTCGATACCCAGCTAAATATATACAGTAAACGCTCCTAATTCTCAGGGGATATGATCCGTAAATATGCCGCAAATACAGAAACCGTGAATATGGAATGGTAATTTGTATTGGTACATAGGGCATAGGCCTATGTTCCAAGTTTCCAAAATAAAATAATTTCTTTCAAAATAAAATCTATTTATTGAGAAATTTAAAAAAAAATCTATTTATTATTGTCAGGCTTAGGCAAGGACTTCAAGAATGTAATACTTTTTTTCCTGTTTTGCAGCTTTCAAAAGGTATTTCAATTCAGACTGATATTTAGCTGCGATTTCTGGGATATAATTTATTTTTTTCGAATTTCTTGGAGTATCGTACAGTTGATTCATCAGCATTGAAAGAGCGTGATATGAATACAAACGACTCGTTAACGCGTAAACGGTCAAGCATTTCTATTCTATTTTTACTTTAAGCGGTAACATTTCTTTCTTCCGCTTCGAAACTAATTTTTCTTTTATTTTACTCGTCATTATTAATTGGGAACAAAGAAAAAGAAACACCTGATATCCAATCAAATTTATGCAACGAATGATAAATTGAAACAATAAAAGATCGATCACGGCGAAGGTGGCATTTATAACGAACATAGCGGCACGTGGGATATCATGGTGGTGGCTTTTAACAACAAACTTTAGGCTTAGTGACAATAAGGTTTGTTTTACGCTGATATTAATTTGTCCATTTGGTTTGAATCGTTCTTTCTAAAAGCCGCCTTGGCACGTGCTTCCAGTAAAATAAAGTTGCCGATGCGTTAATAAAGGATACTAATCCTTCTAATATACCGACTGAATCCGCGAATGAATAAATCTTTAGCCGCGAATACATGAACTGTATTTTTTTACCCGCGAATAATGAAAACGCGAAAAACGGGACCGTGAATACAAAGCTAATTAACTCACTGGCATTATTGAGTCCGTAGGTTCATGGCAGCGCGAACATAATCTCTCCATATATCCCTATCTGAATTTTGTCACCCAGTCATCCCCTGTATAATCCACCTATCTCAAATCATACTGAATATTATTCTCCCACCCCATTATTGCACTACCTGCTGGGCGCTTTCACTCTGATTTTCCTAGAATTTCCATGACCATTTTTCATTCTTCGCTTATCCACATGTCCTACCTCTCGCAGTCTAAGAGACTTAATTGTTCTTATTGTATCTGGCTTCCCATAAGGATCATGTAGAACCTCCTCTTATCAGTTTATGCTGATGATGTAGTACTACTGGCCGATAGCGAGGAGATACTAAAGGCCAACACGCACACACTATTGAGTAACACTAAGAAATTAGGACTGGAAGTAAATATCACTAAAACTAAATATATGGTCACACGTAGAAATTCAGTATATAATGGAAATGGACAGCTAATGACAAATGAGGGAAATTTTGAGGAAGTGGCTGAATTCAAATACCTAGGAACAATAATCACAAATAGGAATGAGATGCACAAAGAAATTAAACATAGGCTCAATTCTGGAAATGCATGCTATTATGCATTGCAGAGACTTTTGATGTCCCAACTCCTTTCAAAAAACGTTAAGCTGAAAATATATAAAACTATTATTCTACCAGTTATATTATATGGGTGCGAAACATGGACTCTTACTTTAAGGGAGGAAAGGAGATTACGAGTATTTGAGAATAAAGTTCTTAGGAAAATTTTTGGACCAAAGAGAGATGAACAGACAGGTGAATGGAGAAGACTACATAACAATGAACTACATGTCTTTATAGGAAGCCAGATATAATAAGAACAGTTAAGTCTCGTAGACTGCAATGGGCAGGACATGTTGCGCGTATGGGGAATGAAAGACGTGCATGGAAACTTCTTGTAGGAAAGCCAGAAGGAAAAGCCCAGTTGGTAGACCAAGAATGAGGTGGGAGAACAACATTGACTATGATTTGAGGGAAGTAGATTATTCTGGGAATGATTGGAAAGCATTAGCTCAGGATAGGGATGTATGGAGAGCTCATGTCCGCGCGGCCATGAACCTTCGGGTTCGATAGTGCCGGTGAGTAAGTAAGTAAGTAAGTAAGAACCTCCTCTCCATTTGCCTCTCTGTTCAAACTTTTCATCAACAACTTCATTCTCAGATACTCATAACATCCTTTCTTTACCCCATTTTCACCAAAATATTGTTAATTTTTTATCGACGATGTTGCTATTTATAAAGTAATAAAATTTAAATGTATCATATTCCCATTCTCTTCGGTATTTGTGTTGTTGTCTATAGAAAGTAAAAATGAGTCTTCTTTAACAATTCTCAAAACAGTTTTCCCATTTGGACAAGAATGTATTTTCTTGTTTAGTTCTAGTGTTAACATTTGATCTCTAACTTTATAGAGTTATTTATGTTTCTGTACTCCTTGTTCCATCAATAAAAATGTGTATTATATTACATCTTTCTCTCAATATGTATTATTTTCTTCAGCTACTTTATTTTTAACTGCAGCTTTTATTTAGTTTAATTAAATAGGACCATGTTATGCATCAATCGGCTAAGCGTCATTATTTTAAAAACTTGAGGTTTTGATCCCATTTGTTGCATTGGCTCATGAAGTAAGTATACGCCCACATTTGGAAGCAAGATTTTAAGTAGGCCTAATGCCTTATTATTAAAGAAAAATATATAAACACTCTCAGATCTATCGGAGATTCAATGTTTTGCAATAAACGGTAATACAACCAGATATTTATAAATACTAATCTAAATTTTGCATCATGCAGCTAAGCGCCAAATATTTCCCACTCTTAGATTGTTGAGGCATAACTGTCAAATAAGGAAAATAACTTGCGATATCCAATATTATTAGTTTGGCGCTCAATAAATTGTGATGATTGACTAAACTTTAAACGTATTTTTCTCGAACTAATATAATGACGCATAGCCGGTTGATGTATAACACTGTCCAATTGAATCCTCTGTACTTTTTTGTTTTCATCCACTTTTGTGTACTTATTGATTTTATCCTGTATATATATATATATATATATATATATATATATATAATATCTCCATGCATTGTAATTCTGCCCGAAGGTAGGTCTTTCACTGCAATCATAGCATTTTCATGCTATGCTTGCAGCTTTACTAGGTAATTGTAGGTGTGATAGCTTCCCGTTGTTTTCCACGCTGGTGAAGGATGGTGATGATGATGATGATGGCCATGTGATTTCGGGGACCGTTTGGGCCTTAAATGTTTTCTGACATTTTTCTTATAGGTGAGGATGAACCCCGATAAGAACCTCACCCAGAAAAAACTGCCCCGACCGGGGATCGAACCCAGGCTCGCTGGTGACAAGGCAGCACGCTACCTCGAGACCACAGCGAAGGACATATATAAGTTATATATAGTTTAATATCTTCATTCGGATAATAAATTTCCTCATTCCTAATATTTTTTTAACGATTCTTTAGCACCAGGATGTGTACTTTTTACAATACACTGTTACTGATATTCCAAATTCTCAAACTATTGGTTTTATTGACGTTTCATTTAGTCTCTTACTATGCTAATATAAAGTGGTATTATGCACTTGTTAATTGCCACTTCCTCAACATGGAAAGATACTACTATCATACTCTGATTTCTTTAGTGATCAACGACTGACTAGATAATTTAACAACTACTTTAAACTTATCCCAAAACTGTCACTTACTCAGCCGATATTAATTTCTCATGCAGTGCAGTTCTTTAATGGTCATGTCAATGACTATATTATTACAACATTATTCAATACCATTTTATTTGGAAATTTTCTAATATTCATTCACATCCTAATTCTGAAAATAATTAGTTCCCATACTTATGCCCTCAATACCCGTAAAGTTTTTATTTAATTTCCATATTAATGGAAATAAAACAATATAATTGAACATTTTAATTGATATTTTCCATTAAACCTCATCACATGCCCTGTTAATGAGTCAATTAGAATTCTTCTCATCAGAACCTGCAGATGAGCCAATGGAGTAAAATAATATAGGCCTATGTTCAACACACATTGTGGCAACTTAATGAGATACAGAGTTATAGGGTTTTATTAGTTAGAAATAGGCCTATAGTTATATATGCATAAATGTATATGTGTGTGTGTGGCAAATTCTTTTAGCGTGTAAAGTAACGGTCAACATTGAGATAAAATTTTAAGTAATTGATGTATCGAACTATAAAATGTTACATAATAAAAAGACAGAAATCAGAATATTGGAACGTATAACGGCCGCGTAGGAATTAGATGGAATTTCTTCAAATTAACTTCAGAGATTTATACAATTTTTTTTTTCAAAATTACTTACTTTATTTTACAACAGTTCATAGTTTACACACAATTAATTTTCTGTTAACCCTTAAATTAGCAATGTATCATATTAGATACATCTATTGGTTTCATTTATTTAAAAATGTTAATGAAAGTGAAGAAAATGAACTAAAAGTAATTACTTAAATGTACGTACAATTACATAATATACCAAATAACAACAGTTAGGACAAAGTTAAAAATTTAACGCAGCTAAGATTTTATTCAACCATGGCACTAGCAGTGGCGATGTATGAAAGTTAGGCATGGGTTCTAAAGAAAAATTTAAAAAGTAAAATTCAGCCAGCGGAAATGAGACTCCTACTGGCTGTGAAAGGTTGTACAAGAGAAGAACATATTAGAAATGAGAATATTAGAGAGTAACTAAAAGTACAAACACTTCTTCAACAAATAGAAGAACACTGGAACAATTGGATAGAGCATCTTTCAAAGAATAACAGATGATAGGATACCAAAGATGGCATTGATGTATAATCCTGGAAGACGAAGATTGCTGGTAAGACCAAGAAAACGCTGGGCTGAACAAATGTGAGATCCCAACAGGTAAATACCTAATACGTGAAAGACGATTATGATGGTGATGAACAACAGTTATCTATTATTTCACTGCGGTCCGCCACATTTAAATAACTGATATGAGAAATTAGTGTTTTATAATTTAAGGATTAAGAAAGTATCTTCATTTGCAGCTTATTATCACTCATTTCTCTCTAATAATAATAATAATAATAATAAGAACAATAATAATAATAACTTTATTTTACCTAGCGGAGTTAAGGCCTTAAGGCCTTGTCTGCCACTCAACCAGGTTTTAAAAAATCAAAAAATAGTCTTACATCTAAAGTACAATAAACATAAACAATTACATGTTATAAATACAATACAATTAATATTTATAATGTATTTTGATTTACTCTAGATTTAACGAATTTAATGTATAATACGTACAAGATATATAAAAAACGAATAAAAAATTATTAATTACATAGTATAAATTTAAATAAATAGAGAAAAATTAATTATTAGACAACAGGTAACTGCATAAGCGTGACTTAAAAGTGCCAAGTGTGCGGCAACCCCTGATATGTTGAGGAAGGAAATTCCAGGAGCGGGCAGAGGCTACTGTGAAGGAAGAAGAATAATAGGAAGTGCTATGAAGAGGGATTGTTAGCAGACTGTTATCTTGTGATCTAGTGCCAATGTTGTAGTAAGAGGATAACTTCTCAAATCTGGACGCCAGGTAAGTAGGAGTGTAGGAATTCAGAAGCTTGAAAAGTATTGAAAGAGAGTGCAATTTACGTCTGTCTGTAAGACGGAGCCAAGAGAGGTTATTGAGTGTTCGCAAATATGGTCATAACGGCGGATATTGGAAATGAATCTAATGCAAGCATTATGAACACGCTGCAGTCTCTGCGACAAGTCATAGTTTAGATCATTATATATAATGTCACAATAATCGAAGTGTGGCAACACAGTATTCTGCACAAGGATTTGTTTTAACTCGCTGACGATTTCACTTGGAACATCTTCTTGCCTTCACACTTGACTTCACTTCGCTAATCTATTATTCCGACTCAACTACAACTGACAGGTCCGATCCCCACATCTTCTTATACAAACAAGGGCAGGAATTTTCCAGAATACAAAGTATATATTTTTCCTAAATGGAAGCCTCGATAATCGACATTTCCGGAACGGAGCGATAAACTAATGTCGAAAGTTCATCACGGACTTTTCGATTCGTGTGTCTTCTCAATATTAAAATAATATTATAAAATTGTGTAACTTAAAGATCCGTCTCCTCAACATCATTAACTGTTAAAAAATATAGACCTTTCGGGCTAGTCCCATCATCAGCAGAAAGAAGTCGGTCTATAATCATTGACTCTCGCTGAAGTCTTAAGCTCACGAATCACTCTCTACTATACAAGGCGAGACCCGATTCTCGCTGTCGCCCGCTAAATTCAAAAGCCAGACGAAAAATCAGTCATAATGTTATATATAAAATTCAATTACCTATTACTGATTTTATAAAAAGCTGAATGAAATCATGTGATTTTAAAATAATCTTACAAAAACAGATACAGATCCCTTTTATAGATTTATATACACATGTAAACATATGTAAAATTTAAATAAATTTCCATATGTGTTATGTAATTACAGTGAACTCATTGGGGTGACCACAATATGCAGTATTTCTCCGTTTGTTAATTAATTTAGTTATATAATTTAATTAACAATAATAATTGGTTTATCAAAGAGTAATATCGAACGATTACCATTAAAAATTCAAATTGTATAACACAGCACATTGTACAAAGCTAAATATAAAGAGGTGAGGATATAATTTCCCAGTTCCAAATTAAATTATAGACCTTCATATAAACTGTGTTCCTAAATGATGGTTGGGATTTCAATGTTCATTATTATTTTTTTTATTTCCCTTACGTGCAATATATAAGAGAAATCCTATCAGAGTTCACACTATACTTTATAAATGTTCAATGTTAGCTCCTTGGTCACTTAGAACACATCGAGGCGATAGTCGAATTCCTCCCAAACGTTGTTCAGTTTGTCTGGACTGATGGATTCAACAGCAGCAACAAATCCTTCTTCTGAAAACTGTGAGGTCGGTGGGTAGCATTGGTACGTATATACGATCTTTCATATACTCCCACTGAAAGAAATCGTACATTGTGAGATCTGGAGATGCTGGAGGCCTTCGAAAAAACCATGCCTTTCGGACCGGCATGTCTGATCCATCGTTGGGCAACCCTGTCATTCAACCAATCTCGTACATTATGAAGGAAATGAGGAGGAGCGCCGTTTTGTTAATTTCGAGAGACTGTTCTGACATTCGGCACTTGTGCACGTTTCGGACGTTTCCCTTAACAAATATATCCATTTGTTTCAGTGACGAATGCTCTTATCTGTTTCAGGATCAATTCCAAATCACCGTACGAAAGCTCGCTGTATTGTAACAACGCTGTATTGTAACAATGCAATTGGAAGTCGCTAACTGCAGCATACAATAGTATATTACGATGCGAGGTTGGGAAGTGGTTTTTTACAGAATCAAGGAAAAATATTTAAAAACCGAGCGATACCGAGGTTTTTAATTTCCGAGATTCTGTAAATCACTTCACAAACGTGCGTTGTACGAATCAAGCCACTAAGCACTGTGCTATGCTTTCGTTCCCTTGTTGTGTTTAAAAAAGAATGCTCTTCAAAGGAAGAAGGGAAACGTATTGTAGCTCTATTGTGCAAATTAGTTTACTCGTGTGAATCGCGCGTTAGAACTTTAAATATTCGAGATCAAGAGTCGGCCCATTCTTTTTGTCGCTAAGTGTACATTCTGAACAATTTACTTTACTGGTGATCTTTATCACGACATCTGGAACTTCTATTCAAAATTGCCAACTATCAGAGAGAAAAAAAGTGGCTATAACTTACTTCAATAAATGGCATAAAGGGCTAAAAATGACTAAAATGCAAGTTGTATAGATGGAAGAAGCTTTAACCTAGAAAGCGGACTTAACAGTCTGTACCTCTGAAGTAAAATTTTCTCAATAATTTTTCTTTTTTGCGCAATAGTGCGTTTTGTCGTACTTACAGCAATGACGACCTGTATGAAAGTTTAATTTCCTACATTTCGGGGTTGCCAACCTAAATAACGGGGGCACGCCATATCGTAGTGGTTAAGGCTCTGCGCTACAAGCCGGAAGGTCGAGGGTTCAAGTCCCGGTGGGGTCAGGATTTTTAAACTGACCCAAACCTTCTGGCTGCACTATGGCCCTGGGGTCGACTCAGCCTCTAACGGAAATGAGTACCAGACGCTTGTTCTGGGGTAAAGGCGGCCGTCACGCAGGGCTGACAACCCGGCTGACATCAAGTGCCGATTGTCTAGAAATAGTGGGAGCCTTAACTTCCCCACTACCCCAAGGGCCTCCTGAGGCCTGTAGTGGGAATACTTCAACCTAAATAACTATACCGTAATAAAATAACTATATTGCAATATTAAATATTTCAAACACGCGTGTGAACTACATACAATGTATATACAAAAAGTATCCAAAAGGTAATGTTAATATTACATTATACGGAGCAAATCCTGCATTTTAAATGAACTAAACTTAGTTTTAAACAATATAAAACAATAAATACATAATTGTCATTTTATCACTAAATTGATCTCACGGCCTCCTGTACTTTCAACTAAAAACATTGTCTACACTGTTAACGCTAATCAATAGTTTATAATGAACGCAAATATGACCAACAAAGAGTTTATTATTTTACTATTACTTATTATTTTGAAAACACTTGCGCAAAAAATAATGTACAACACATGTTTGTGAAGTGCTTTTACTGAATCTCGGAAATTAAAAACCTCATTATCGCTCGGCTTTTAAACAATTTCCTCCATTCTCTAAAGACCACTTTTCAACCTCGCATCGTAATTTACTATTACTGTATTGAAATTACTGCAATTATAATATAAACTTGCGTTAAGAATGATCCTTACATAAAATGATTTCGCGTTTACTTCTTGTGAGTAAGATCTCTAAAAGTCACACTCTCTGACTATATTTCACAAGACTGCCGACAGATGAGCCATTACGATGAAATGAAGAATTTGTGAGAATTAGTACTCGAAATCTTGAAAATTATTTTTTGTTACTATCTTAACACAGACAGAAGAATAATTGTATCCCAAAGTGGATTGAAATATTTGTATTTAGTAGAAACATTTATGGCAGGACGGTAGCGCAGGCGGTTAGATGCACTCCTGTAACTTGAGCTCTCGAGATCGAGTCTAGGATATATCATGTGGGTTTCGTGGACGAAAGTGAGCTTGGACAAGTCTTTCTTGGATCATCTCCCATTTTCCCCTGTCACAAATTTTATTCCACCATTTCTCTAAAAATCATCTCATCCATTTCATCTCTATTACGGTGCGTCAGGCGTGGTCGGCCAAGACTCTTGTCGATCACAGAAATCTATAAATGTAAGGAATTTCATCCCATCTCATCTCAGATATGACTCTGAGTTGGAAACGAGTTGAGAATATTATAGAAACGTTTAGAGTTTGAAAGCATTAACATTAAATAATACCAGTATAGGCCTACGAGACCTACGATTATTTGCTGAAATTATAATATTGCGCATTTAATGTTAAAAAAAAACAATAATAAACGGTACGTACAATATTTCGATAGTTGGGGCGTCGGGAATACTGAGTTAGTTATCCCTTTGAGATTGCAGATAATGAATGATAATGAAGTCCTAAGAGAGCCCTTAAACCAGAATTTAACATAAATCCATACCATTATAGGACACAGGATTAAATCTCTTTATGAAAAAATATTGCTGAGGCCTGACCGGGAATCGTGTCAGGGACCCCATGAACTGTAGTCAGAATCTCTGACCACTACTACATAGGGCTCCTGCGGTTCCAATTATAACAAACCTACGGTCATAAGTACGTTTTCTAAACAGGTGGAGGCCCATAGATTGAGAATAAAAAAGATTCTCCTAATACAATTCTGTGGCACCATGCATGAAACCAATAACCCTCATTTAAGTAGTTCTGAGGAAATGAAGATTCATGCATGGAGGTTTCCTATCTGAAGTGAACCTCCAATGTGTTGTCCATCTCTGGATCTTCTGTTTAACTAACTGAACAGCAATCAAAATTTGAGGGATGATAAATGACAGCTCCAATATTACATTAATAATATTAACTCTTTTTTCAAAATTTGAGGGTTATGGGTTTTATGCATGGTGCCACAGAATTGTAATCAACAAATTCACTTATTTTAATTATTGCTCACTCATTGTCTTTACGGTCCCCTCGGTCTGGCCATACCCTCTCCTTTGTTAGGAGTTTCTAGACCAAGCCAATTTAATTACGCCTAATTGCGTTCAAATGTCAGCATACCGACCAATTGCGACATCTTACAGGCAACTAAGGTGTCATTTGGATGACGAAGGTCGGTAAATTTGATTCACATTACCCTTTTTTAAGGCTTAGGGATATTTTACGAGCTCCAAAATCCTCAGACTTACAACACATGTTTTAATGTTCCTCCGGGAGGACTTGCTTCTTGAATCCTTCCATCTTACTTGCGAAAGGAAGATTTATAATTATTTTACAATTATCATAGACTATATTCTACCATAATCGTACTGAAGATGGTTAGAGGAAGGAGAAGTAATTTCGCTAACCCTGTCCTTTGTCTGAGAGCATGATACCATAAGCATCGTTCTCTCGCTACTAGGGGTTATTCAATGGATGACTGAGTTTAATCACAGTGCAGAATTAAAAAATGCAGAATTAATTGCAACTGTACGGTGACTAATATAATACTTAACAGTTTCTAATATTTTGGTATCAAGTAAAAAATATGCACTATTAAATAACGACAGCTCTTAAAGTATTTAAAAAAATATTAATAAAAAAATAGCACCGAACCGAATTATACTAAACCAGAACGTAGCGAAGATTTAAAATTACGTGGTGGTTCGGGCCGCTGTTTGGACAGTTTGTTCTAAATACATTTTAATCTTTTGTGTTACTCAGTAAAGCTAAACACTTCGAACCAAAAAAATATACAGTATAGCTATTTGATTATATAATTGATGTGGTTGTCACTAAATTTAAATATCATCATCATCTTCAAGGTATGGGCCTGTTGGCCCGTTCCGCTCCCCGGCGCACTACATACCGCAGGCCCAGGTCGTCCTTCCAACGACGTTTTGGTCTTCCTACATTTCTTCGGCCTAGAGGCCTATAATGATTCAGCTGTTTTGATAAACTATTATTTTGCATTCTTTGTTTATGTTCAAACCAATTACATTTATTTGTGTGTATTTTCTCGTTTATATTATAGATTTGTAGTTCATATCTGATATCTTGACTTCTCTTCTGATCTCTTAGAGATACACCTGCAACTGATCTGAGAAATCTTATTTATATTGTCTCAATTTTATTTTTATCTGAGATCGTTAAAGGCCAAGTGTCAGACAATGTTGGGACGGCTACTGGTTTGTAAAATTTTAATTGAGTTTCCCTTGTGGTCTTATTTCTCAAATATATTCTTATAGAACAACATATCTGTTGAAATTTCCCTAATTTCTTCTCCATGTCCAAATTTTTCTGGTACGATATCATGCATCCCAGATAATTGAAACAAGTTACTTGTTCAATTATGTTTGCTCCAATTGCAATTTTTGTCATTTTGTGCTGAGTTCCAATAAATGCCATTGACTTTGTTTTCTCTGTTGATATATTTAAATTTTAATAGTTTATTAGTTTGCATAATGTATACCCTGATCTTTGTAGTTGATTTTCTGAGGAAGCTACAATGATCTGGTCATCTGCGAATAAAAGACAGTTCATTTTCGTACCGTTTATCATAAGATGTTCATGCAAAGAAGTTTGCCATGTACTAATTATATCATCTAAATATATATTAAAAAGTATTTGCGAAAGAGGGCAACCTTGTCGAAGTCCATTGTTGATTTCTACGCAAGTTTCTCCAGGGCCATTTCCTTTATCTATACGAATTTTTTGATTTTCGTATAAGTTTTTATAGCTTTAATTAGATGAGGTGGATATCCTTTATTATTTAGTATATCGCATAGTTTAGAACGCATAATTTTATCAAAAGACTTCTCATAGTCGATAAACATAGTCTCAAGATTAAATTCTCTTCTTTTTTTTATTAACTGTTCACTGTTCCAGTGAAAATATACAGTCAATTGTAGAGCGGTCTTTTCTGAACCCATGTTGTTCATTTGAAATAATTTCATTACTTATCTTTCCGATTCTTACAGATAATATTTTAGCATAGATTTTGCTGCATGTTCCCAAAAGGCTTATACCTCTGTAGTTATTTGGGTTATGTCTGTCACCTTTTTTATATATAGGGATAACAATAGCTTCACTCCAATCTTCGGGCACACAACCATTTTGCCAACAGATATTTATGAAGTTTAATATCCTATATATAAGAGCTTGAGATCCGCATTTAATAAGTTCGATATTGATTCTATCAATTCCGGGTGATTTTTTTTTGTTTTTGGAGTTCTGTATTGTTTCAGTAAATTCTTCTATTGTTATGGAATCAACACTTAAATCACTTTCCATAATTAATATGTTACTTTCTTCTTTGTCATTATGGCTCCATAATTCTTTATAGTATTGTAGCCAATTTTTTTATGAATTGGATTAAAATTAAGTTTATCCTTTTCATCTTTACTTATCTCTCTTAAGATTTTATAAGCATAATTTTGTCTACCATGAAGATCGTTTTCCATATCAGAAATATATTTATCCCAACTTTGCCTATGTAGCCTCCGAGTTTCTCTCTTAACAATGGCACATTTCTTTTTATATTCTATTCTGTTTTCCGTACTTTCATTATGTAAATAGTTCAAATAAACTTCTTTCTTTTCTTCAATAAGTTTTGCTATATCCGAATTCCAAATTTTAAGAGCACGCTTTTTATATTTTTTCTTTCTTTTACCTAGTGCTTCTTCTACATTAATAATAATAATAATAATAATAATAATAATAATAATAATAATAATACCTACAATAATATTAATAATAACAATAATTATTTTATTATGAAATCAAAAAAAATATATAATAATCCTAAATATACCCTAAACGTCTCTCTTAAAGGCATGGGTGCTAGCTTAGGGGAGTTTCTTGACCAAACTAATTTAGTTACGGATGTCAGTGAGTGACACGCAGTCAGCACATCATTTCAGAGAGATATCCATTATGCAACAAGGAATTATTTGGATCGGTTAAGCCATGTTCAGAGCACCAATTCAGAGCTGAGGCTACTTTACGAGTCCGAAAATCTTCAGTTTCGGGAGCCCCGGCCCAAAGTCCCTCTCGGAAGATTTGTCTCTTAGATCCTCCATACTAAAAATCCATCAACTATGGCTGGGTTCCAACCAGTGGCCATCGGAACCTAAGGCAAATGTACTAATTCACCAGGCCATTGCGTTCGGCAATTGTAATGCATTGTAAAACATTCTATTTCATAAACACTTGTATGCACTGTATTCAATACTTCAGTATTTTATGCCAGAGCAAAGATTGCCTAAAATTATTATGGAACGGAACCCAATGGAAAGGAGGAAGAAAGGAAGACAAAAGAGAACCTGGATAGAATCTGTACAAGCGACTATGATTACCAGAAGATTGAAGGAAGAACAAAGGATGGACAGATAAATGGCGTTATGATTCCGGAAGACGACGGCAGCTGTCATGATAGCGGATGGTGATGATGATGTATTCTGCATTACAAATAATTCTACTAATCAAATGTACAATAATTTTTCTACGAGTATAAGAGTACGTATACATAGATTATATATAGATACAAATGTAAATATACAAAAAGATGTCGAGTTTGAACAAGAAAATGCAATCCTTCTTGTAATCATTGATCTTTCTCCGCATTCTCGTTGGTTTGATTTGATCATAAAATAGCAGCTTCTTGAACATACAAGTAGATGGCAGTGGGATATCTAATGGTTTAAAATAGTTATTTGTGCGGATTATGAGAAATGAAACGTAGGTAATTGTTAATGATCTGATTAATACTACACATATTTAAGTATCTTATATTAATAGAGCTAGAGAAACTCTTGAATTTCATGTTACAACATTTATACAAGAAAGTATTGAATGTTCGTTCCAGCTATTGTATACTGTTCGCCATTTTTACACATTAAAACGTACATATTCCGATATTTTTTTCCACGTAGGATGCGTAAGTAATTTTTTGATTGGATTTTGAGATTTTGCTTTGAAATCCATACATGTAATACAATTGGGATGTTAGTAGCATTAATTAAGGATATAGGGAATATGGTTGTTTGAAACAAGGTGTTGATTGTATTGGTTTAACACACGGTTAATCATAATTTAAGGAAAGTTGTTGAAACTAAGATCAAGTAATTTGACAACTTAATCTTTCTGTTGGAAGATAATTTGGTTTAGAAGTGAATCATAATTTAGATGTAAAATGTCGTACTACCCCACTTCTCAAAGTCAGTCGAGTTTTATATATATATAATATAATACATATATAAGAAAAATAAGTGTTTGGATTGGATTCGCCTGGTAATGGATATCACGCAGAGGTACAGACTCAGAGATCCGGGTTCGAATCCAGTCCAGGCATTTATTTTTCTTATACAATATATATATATATATATATATATATATACGATTATATAATTAACCATCCTCGTGGTTTAGTGGTCAGCGTTTCTGACAACAGTTCATAAGGTCCCGGTTCGATTCCCGGTCAGGCCATAGGAATTTTTCCCTAAAGGAAATTATTCACATGTTTGCCCATGGTCTGGAATTTAGATAAAGTTTAGGTTAAAACTCTCTCTTGGGGTTTGATCATTATCTATCACCAATCATATCATAGGGGTAACGTAACACCGCTTTCCAGGTGCCCCAACATAAATGGATTACAATTGCTATTCTAGGAGAGAAAGCCAGAATAAGGATTTCCAAATAAGGGAACAGATGGAATTTTTTCCCATTGTTCGTATGTATATTTCTTCCAGAAAAGTCTTTAAAAACAAAAATATACAAAAACAATGTTAATTTTATATACAATTGCCAGTCAAGAGAGGTCTTCTAAATAACTAAGGAGTTTAAGATGAGTGTATGTATATAAGTTTGTATAATGTAAAATGTGTTGTATGAGGGATGATGAGACGGAAGAAGGTGAATCCCGGTGCTGGCACGTAGCCTATTCTTATTGAAAAGCACCAAGGGGGCCGTCAGGATGCCTTCTCAACAAATGTACTGCGGAGCGATTTGCAATTGAATGTAGGGATCCGATGCACATTCTAGCGGCTAAAATCTGTACACCACTAGTCCTCGGGACTCAAAAATTGAAATGTTCGCAATTAAAATAATTAAATTAAATTAATTTAACAGTTACGTTTCCAACCCCGGAGCCCTTCCAGTCATGAAGCTGGAACCTTACCAGCTGAGCCAGCACGGCACAATACAAAGATTTCGGTATTCTAGGTTCAGTGCCTGATATTCCAGTTAGCATCTTAGAAGAAATGTATGGAGCGATGCTCAGGCCAGTAATGCACTATGGTAGCGAGATTTGGGGTTTTAAAAAAAACGGAAATCCTAAATAAGTTATATACGCATTTTCTAAAACATATTACAGGACTTAGTAAGGCCGTTTCTAACTGTGGAATTTTATATGAATTTGGGTAATTTCAGGACAACATAAACTGCAAATTCATGTACTCAAGTACTGATTACGGCTAATCCAAGGCGAATAAACAATACTCAGAGCAATTTATTACGACCACCAAATTCGGAACATAGATGTGAAATGTTGGACAGACAAGGTTAGGAGAGATCTCCAAAAGATTGGGATGGGTTGGCTATGGGAACAAGGAACAGAAAATCGCAAGAATACATGGTGAAAAAAAGGAGGAGGTACTTAGATATAAAACAACAAGATATTTTCGCCGAATGTACAGGTAAAACATCACTGTTTTTACAGAGAGACCTAAACCAAGTTTTGTGAAAAGAATCCTATTTACTCAATCTCGGATTTAAAGAGATAGCAGGGCTTGCTTCTTTTAGGTTAGAGGCATGCAAATTCTAAAAAATTAGCAACGTTCATGATATGCGCATAGGCCAAACGCGCGGGAGCTTTAAAGACGGGATACATACATTAGCAAAATGTAACAATTTAGAATAATGGAGGCGTCAGGTATCATCGAAGAGATTCCTTAATCCAAATTGTGAAAGATTGCAACACTCATTCATGAATAAATAAATATGTGAGCAAAATGTAATATCTTTAATTCTTAATAATTCTGGATAACCGAATTAATGTATAATGTTATTGTATTATTATCTCATTGTAATATTACTGTGTTTTCTTTTTGTTTTACGTTATATTATTACCAAACATTAACTTATTGCAACGGACTGTCAACAGCACGTACGGCTTACTGCCCGTGCGACCCATATTTGTAAATAATATTGTATATATATTACTTTAAGTCTAATAAAGTCCTACTACTACTACTACACTACACTATAAAAGGCTGAGGTAATGATCATTGGAATTCTTCTAAATGTACTCTAATATCTCTCTGAGCACCTCCAGATTGGGATTAAAAAAAATTATATGTATGAAGCTTATCGACGGTAGGTAATGAAAACCTGGTAACTCCACCAGTCCTTGAAAACCACATAACTCCTGTTGCCAACACAGAAATATGTGTTACATAACCTTTTGAGAGCACGGACATCAAATTTATAAATAACATGACTTGTATTCTGCAGTAAAATATTTGGGAACTATTGCTTATCAATTTTCAACTTCTTCTTGTAAGCCCATCTTTCCCTTAACAGAGATTTAGGCGCTCTCCCCCTACAGTGAATAATTTGAACCATACTAATTTAGTTACACTTGTTTTCGTATAGATGTCACTTGAGTGGTCCGTGGTCAGCGTTCCGCCTCCTACTGACATCTAGGAAGCCACGGTAGTACTAGGACTGGAAAATTCAGTAAATTTTGCTTAGAGGCATTTTCATTCAGGCTTAAGGATCTTTTACGAGCCTGAAAATCTTCAGATTCGGGACCCACGGCTTAAAGTCCCTCCCGGAGGACTTTCTCCTTGGATTTTTCCATTCTAAAAAATCCATCGACCCCGGCCGGGTTAGAACCCGCGACCCTGGGGACCAGAGGCAAGGAGCATAACCAATAGTCCACCGCGGCCGATCAATTTTCATAATTATTTAAAACAGTTATTTGTTTCACCTGTAAAATTTACCAAAAATGGAGTGACGAAGTGTTCATTGCCCATCATCGATATACAGCACCAATAATCTGTTAATAACTCTTTTCAGATATCAGAGCGGATTATGTGGTTTCCGTTCCAATGAATAACTCCGCTGTGCAAACAGTTCCGCTCATACTATCAACAATAAGACTTGATCACTTAACTTACTTACTTACTCACTGGCACTATCGAACCCGTAAGTTCATGGCCGCGCGGACATAAGCTCTCCATACATCCCTATCCTGAGCTAATGCTTTCCAATCATTTCCTGTATAATCTACTTCCCTCAAATCATAGTTAATGTTGTTCTCCCACCTCATTCTTGGTCTACCAACTGGGCGTTTTCCTTCTGGCTTTCCTACAAGAAGTTTCCATGCACGTCTTTCATTCCCCATACGCGCAACATGTCCTGCCCATCGCAGTCTACGGGACTTAACTGTTCTTATTATATCTGGTTTCCTATAAAGACCATGTAGTTCATTGTTATGTAGTCTTCTCCATTCACCTGTCTGTTCATCTCTCTTTGGTCCAAAAATTTTCCTAAGAACTTTATTCTCAAATACTCGTAATCTCCTTTTCTCCCTTAAAGTACGAGTCCATGTTTCGCACCCATATAATATAACTGGTAGAATAATAGTTTTATATATTTTCAGCTTAACGTTTTTTGAAAGGAGTTGTGACATCAAAAGTCTCTGCAATGCATAATAGCATGCATTTCCAGAATTGAGCCTATGTTTAATTTCTTTGTGCATCTCATTCCTATTTGTGATTATTGTTCCTAGGTATTTGAATTCAGCCAATTCCTCAAAATTTCCCTCATTTGTCATTAGCTGTCCATTTCCATTATATAAAGTAATGATCACTTAACATTACAATTATTAACACAACAAATGTTAACGCAGAAATGGATTGCATCTTACAGGACATGCATTTTGATCCATTAGTGCTAAATACAAAACTGAAACAGAAAAAAGTCCGTCACGCAGGAACTGCGTTAACTAATCGAATTCGTCAGTAAGTCGTATTTATGGTCCCTCTTTATTTAATTTGTTAAATTGGAGAAACTCATTTTCTGATGACAGCTTGTTCATTTTACATTCTTATCTCTTATGGGATTGACTATTTGTCTTATAATTTTATTTTCCAATACTTTTAATCTTGTTACAGACAAATTTAAGATATATACAGCGTTAATATAGAGAAGTTCGGGTAATGAGGACCCTTCTGTTTGAGTGGACACTGTTAATATTTTCTTTAATTGGTACTGCCCTCGAACAGAAAATATATTACCTTCTCCACCTCATCAACTTTGCCGGTTTCAAGGCCAGTTTCTGTAATTCTTTGTGCGAAGAAGGCTCTATGTGTGATATTTATGAAAATGGACACTTCAAAAGTTTTTCAAGCTAAGAATTAATTATTAATATCTGCTATTGAATATTACAAGTGTTGAAAAACTCCCAAATATATTAGATTATATAGATGCTGTTATAATATACTGACGGGTTTAGTTTGATATTATGTGACATGGTGGTGTATAATATAATTAAACATAACAAAGGAATTCGGTTAATGCGGACCTCGTGAATTCACTTTACACGAATACGTATATTTTATCAATTAGGATGCTGTCTGTAAATACCATTCACTTAATTAGTTTTATTTAATACCCTTGTAATTTTACTAAACCCAAAGACCGTCGCTTTCTGCAGTTGAATGACGTGTGAATATTATAATGAACAACAATTTTTCAAAACCTTAAATAAAAATCAACGCTTGATAATTATGATCAGTCATAAATATTTTCAGAGTAAATAAATTAAAGCTAATGTGTACTCTGGGATCCACTTTATCTGAATATAGAGGTTAAAGTGGACCTTTCTTGTAATGTAAAAATGTTTATAAATTATGAAGATGTTTTCATATTTGAATAAAATATCAACGCTATTTCGTAGTTCCAACACTAATGATAATCACCGTAATTTAATAATATTCAAATTCCTTAACTAAAAGAAGAAAATCAACAAATTCAAAACAGGGGTCCAAAATACCCTACGTTCCTCTACGCATAACTTTTATTTAATTTTCTCTGATAACGGTACAAAATAAATTATAAAAATATATTACTATGTTTAGAATAAAATAAAATAGAATAACACACAGCTGTGTATTTAATTACAAATGTTACAGAAACACACCAGATTGAAAAAGATAGTGATGATAGCAACATTCCTATATGTGTTTATACGTAGTGTATGTGCAGTTTACATTGCTATAAGAGACTTAATTCCACGGCTAATGGCCCAAAAGCTGTTTCCACGTTTGAATAAAGTATCGTGTTAAGTGCATATTAGTGTTTACCACAGTTTTAATGCTAATATTCATTATATAGAAATCTAGTTGCTAATTAAGAAACGTATATAGAGTGTTCAAATCTTTTATGTCACAGATATAGTAATAAATAATCTAATACCGGTATATAAAAATGAATGTGTTTGTTTGTTTGTTCACACGTACTTTATGCGCGGCCATACTGTTGATCCGATTGTGATGGGGCTTTTTGCAAAATGTTCAGGAGATTCCTGGGATGAACATAGACGATAAGAGAGTTGCGATACTCAATTCCTACACCCTTAAAAATCGCCCTTTGTAGTGGAAAACGTGAAAAAAGGTAGCTCATTGGACGCTTAAATAGCTTACGCTGCCTAAACCACAACAAATACACAAAATTAATGTACACAGAATTGAATATCTCAAAAAGCTCTACAAAAATGTCCGCGACATCATACGTTTAACTCTTTTGGATAACTCACAATAACCATTTTTGCCTTTCGTTGATGCCAAGAAGATCGAGACAAGTACATAGATTCCTGTGCAAGCGTAGCAGCACCTGGCGGGTATTCTTTTGCGGATAACTCACAATAACGAATTTTGTCTTTTAGTTCATTTATGCCAAGAAGATAGAGATAAGTAGATTCTCGGGAAAAACCGGGTAATCAGCACGGGGAATCTTAAAATAATTACTATATACATTTATAATTATTTTTCATTTTACTTATTCAACGAATCTTAAGAAGTACATTAATTTTTTGTATTTCAACTCATTTATGCCAAGAAGATCGGGATGAGAAGATAAACAGCACGTATCTAAAAATAATTTTGATATAAATGTTTCCTTTTACTTATTTAATTAACAAAAAACCCATTAATGGGGACCTACACCTTTGAGGGTCATAAAGAGTCATTTTTCAATTGTTTTTCTTATAGATTGATACTTCATCTTTAAATTGGTGAAAGATATTCATTGATATCACTATTACGTTTTTTTATTATTCTAATAGCAGCCACATGGCCATTAAGAATAATATAAAATTTTACTCTTTGTGCGTAGTTCGATATGGTAGCGTTCACATGTTTTGTTGCACAATGTACACTCGCATGATTGGTTTGGTTCGTGGTATGTTTTGGTCTTGCAGATGAGAGAGTGAGACCCATGGACTGCCAGTCGTGTTATTACGTGTCGCAATTCGAAGTTTTCTCTTATTCCATTCTCAGTCTATCATTGCTCCTGTGCCGTAGAATTCTCTTGCAGATTCTTCTCGTTTCATCCTAAGTGTTCTTAAAAGTTGGCCCGAAGCTTTTGTACTAGAGAAGATGAATTTTGTCCTTAGGTCTTCAATGAGAAAGATCTCCCTTGGGAGCAAATATACAAGTCTGGATAGCGCGTTCTTGGAGACTCCAATCGCCTTCTTTAAGTAAGTGGCTTTTATTTTATTTTTTAGTGTTTCTAGGCCAGTCACTGTTAAATGATCTCCAATTATTTCTATCCCGTAGATTAGTTTCGTAATTATTTTGGTTTCGAATAGTGTCATTGCCGTTTTTAGGCTCAGAGATGTGATATATTTTATATCGTGCATCGCTCTCACTGCTTGTGTTGCTCTTTCAGTGATGTGTTTTGTGTAGCATTTTGCATTTAGTTGCAGTGTCATGCCTAGATATATGTAGTCCAATACAATTTTCAATGCCCTGTTCTGTATGAAGATTTGTGCTATTTCCGGTATTCTTACGCCGTTTCTGAAAATCATCTTTCGATCTTTTCTAACTTATTTCAAATTTATTTTCATTACACCATCCCTCCATGATGTTCATTCTTTCCTGTAATTTTATAAGATGTTTTGACCCTATTACTATGTCGTCCGCATATGCGTACGAGTTTATTCCCTCTCTTTGTGTTATTTTTATTATTTCTTCTGCTGCCAAGATAAATACGAGTAGTAGGGAGCTTAGTAGATCCCCTTGTAGGACCCTATTCGTATGAAGTATCGGTTCTGAGATTGAGCGGTTGTCTGATATCTTTATTTCATTCCATTTAATATCGAGTTTATGGTTTTGGTCCAGATGTTGTATTTACCTAGAGTTTCCTCAAGTTTTTTCTACACGAGGTCTCTGTCTATGTAGTTGAAAGCTTTGGTGAAGTCTATAAATACAGTATAGAACTTCTCTCTTTTGTCCAAGCCATCTCATATGTTCTTTAGTAGTGATTCTATTGCCATTATTGTTAATTTTCCTATTCTGAAACCTAGTTGATTTTCGGGCAGCTGTTCTTGTATTATTTCAGTTACGTTATTCGTTATTATTCTTGTAAATATCTTGAAGGGGGTATTTTCCAATGCTATTCCTCTATATTTACCTGAGTCATTGTGTTCCACTAATCCGTTGTATATCACTTTTATTATTAAATGCCTCCATTGTTCCGGTATGGATGCTGTTTCTAGACATTTGTTATATAGTTTTGTCCACAGACGCTATTCGGAGAGAGGCCGGAACATGCGAAAGAGTGAGGCAATCCATGATACGACGTGTAAACATGGAGGCCATGTTGAACATCTGTAGTGACGGAGATGCGATTATGCTATGTACTGTGGAGCGGGACGATTTGTTGCCGTTGCACACACCACACACGTCGATCATTTCCGGACACGTGTTTGTAGGGTCTTTTGTTCCTTCATTACCAATCAGGAATCAGTCCCTGAAGTTTGTCGGGTGTAATTACCGTTCATCCTATATATATATATATATATATATATATATATATATATTTCTTAAATTCCAGCTCCACAAAACTCTAGATGCCGCAGCATTCTGGACCTAAAATCCATGTATATAAAAAGATAATTTTCTAAATAACAGCATAAATGATAAAACAGAGTTAGTGGAATTAGCGGATCTTTGGAGTTCTGACCGATAAAAAATTGAGTCTGTCAACTTTGACATCAGCCAATTACTGCGTGATAACCCTTACCTTACTGACAAAAACTCAAATGATCCCCAAAAATATTTTAAATGTTGTATTTTTCAAAATTGAACCACGTAGTTTTAGTTAAGATTTTGTTCATTATGTTTCTTTCCTTTATGTTTTAGTAATACACACTAGAGTGGCTCTCTTCAACACAAAGCGATGTCATCAGAGGTTTCTTTCTAAAGCATCTTCTTCACTCAAGTCCCTAGCTTCCACACTTCTACTCTATCTACCTATCCTAGTTTTCTAGGTCTGCTTTTCCACTTCTCCCATTAGCTTTCCAATCAAGGATCATCTTTGGTTATTCTACCTTCTTCCATTTTTTATTATATAAAACTTCCCTCATCAGAGGATTTCCACAAGGACAAAGTGATACAGACAATTAATTTTCAAAATTGATTAAATACATTTTGTAAATACATTAAAAAAATTCAAATTATAATTCAAGTATATTTTATAAAGTAGAAATTTTGTAAACATGGTTTCTTAAAATTGAAATTGATCCTATAATGGCAGCGATGACAATTTTAGAAAAATACACTCTGTCCAAATCTAAGAAATTACAAAATTTATATAAGAATCCTGGCATAACCTCTTGCCCCGATCATCAATCCTGTGACAGCATTGGTATTTATCTTTGTATTAGTCAACTGTTGGCTCATATATGGCTTTCGTTTCAGAGGAAACTTCCTCAGGTTAACCACTATGAATTTCAAAACGGATTGTGGGATCTAATAACATACCAATTTTAGAAGATGGTCTAAATGCAATTTTATCTATTCGTCTATCACTCCCCTCATAAACTGTTTATCCATAATATCGCAAGACTCCTGCTATCATGTTTCGAATAGTGTGGTCCCGAATGTTTCTCAGTGATTCCCCTAACGGACAAGCTCCAAGGACAAGTGCCAGGGTTTCGTGCTCTCTGCGATAATGTCTACAGAGGGTATCGTCCCTAGACCTGTCCGGCAAAGAACGCATCGCCGATACATTGGCATGAAACTATACAGCAACATGCAAATAGGTAATAAATTCCTGCTATGCATAATTTCTTTCCTCTGTAGTCCGACACTTTTAAATAATCTGGTAACAGAAATTGAGTTTCTTCGATTTATTAAAATAAATAAACACACACACACACACACATATATATATATAATAATTCTGTACGTGTATTTGGCACTGAACTCCTCCTAATCGACTGGACAGGTTTTGAAGAAATGTTTTGTGTGTGTCTGATTGGGTCCGTCAATGGTTTAGATTCACGATTGGACCCTCTAAAACCATTAGGTGCAGCAGTTCACCTGAAGTGAAAATTGAAAAATTATTCTAGCGGTCACATTCTTCGATGTTTCTCAACGAAACTCAATATCCTATTAAAATAAACCGTGACAGATATTGTTGAAAAATGAGCGAAATCCGACAATTATAAGTGGAGGTTTACCTGAAATACGTATTTAAAAACTGACTAGCAACCGCCATGTTTAGTTTGTCCCAGCGTATACTATACAATTTAATTAACCTTTAATATTTCATTTATTTAGGCGTAGCAACGCAAGCCAGGAATTAGCTAATATATATATTATTTAGTCCACCGCTGTAGTCTCAAGGTAGCGTGCTGCCTTGTCACGCAGCGGGCCCGGGTTCGATCCCCGGCCGGGGCAGTTTTTCTGGGTGAGGTCAGGAAAACTTTAAGGCCCAAACGGTCCCCGAAATCATATGGTCATCATCCTTATCATTATCGTCATTACCATTATCATTATCATCATCATCCTTCACCGGTGTGGAAAGCAACGGGAATCTACCACACCTACACAATTCCCTAGTAAAGCTGTAAGCATAGCATGAAAATGCTATGATTGCAGTAAAGGACCTGCCTTCGGGCAGAATTACTATGGATGGATATATTATTTATTCCATAAATCTTCAAAATTAGAATATTTTTGACTTGCTGAGGAATTCTAGCTTACGCGTCCCTGAATAACTGACTTTGTATACACCATCTGAGCAAGTGGAAGTGCATATGATGGAGTATTTGTTTATTCAAAAATGTTACCATTATTTCTTACAGATGCATCCTGCAATATTTGAACTTTAAACTTCATTTTAACAATTATTTATGTTATATCTGAACGAATTCCTTTATTTATTTTTACCCATAGGAGATGATTTAATCATCAAAATCAATAAGGTAAAATCTATACTTCTAGAGTAAAGACTTTTCATGATCACATTGAACAGGACATGAATAAAATCTTTACATAGTTAAAATGGCAAGTCACTTTCATCATCAAGGTAGGTGTTCAGTGTCAAAGTAATTGTTCACTCCTATATTTCTTTTTTCCTGTAGGATTTTAGTGTAAAGAAGCTTTAGATAACCTAGAGCAGCGATGTAGAACACGAGCTCCATGAGACGGTACGCTCCGATATGCACCAGGAGCGTTCCGCTGGACAGGTAAAAATACATGGTGACATGGTTCAGTTTCACTTGTCAAACGCAATGATTAGCATGGCTACGTTCAGCATGGAGACCTTGCGAGAATCAAGCCTTCGTATTTTTTTTTTTTTGGCACACAACATCTCTCCCAATTTTGAAATGGTTAAATTAATTAATTCGATGAAACATAAAAATCGCCTTTAAAACTAATAACAAACTCAACAACATCGTATCAAACAAAATTGAAGTAACAAATAGATACGAAAATAAAGCCGTTTGTAAACTAAAGTGCAAAATGTCGATAAGTTTTACATCGGTAGTACAACAAGAAATTTTAACACAAGATGTACTGAACATTAAAAAAATATTAATAACGAAGAAAAATCAAGTTTTGCCAAACATATACTAGAAACCGGTAATCGGTTCGCAAAATCGATAATACTATGTCAAAATTACACAGAAAGAATAACAACAAGATTAGCATCCTAGAAGACAATTTTTTTAAAAGAATCTGAGAATAAAGACTTGCTCAACAAGAACACACCCGCAGACCTGAACCCATTGTACAACTTATACAACATTAGTATTGTAGCCTCATTATGGTGGTTGTCCAGGGGCTCGCTTTGTTTCCCCGCAGCTGTTATATATAATTAAATACAAAGATGCCGACTACCGTCATTATAATAATTCAGCATGTTAATCATTGTCAAGCATTGTCGCGCCATCCGCTTTTATATAAATGAACAACCGAACAACCATCATAGTGAGGCGATAATACCAGTTGAAATGCAGAAGATGAAACATTGTTTTGAAAGGCCATCATATGCTTAACTACTTGACGAAGTTTTCAAACAGAACTATATTTTAGTTGAGAACGACTGGCTAATCAGGTACTAATTTTATATTTCTAATATTAAATTAGTAAATGGGATAAATAGACGAATAAATATTATTACATTTAGACTATCTTCTGAAATTAGTATGATGTTACATCCCACAATCCGTTTTGAGACTCATAGTTAGCCAACCTGAGGAAGTTGATTCTGAAAAGAATGTCATATATGAGCCAACAGTTGACTATTACAAAGATAAATACCAATTAGATAGTATAACTGTCAGGGGATTGATGATCGGAGCAAGAGGTACTATATCAGATTCTTAGCTAAATTTTGGAATTTCTTAGAATTGGACAGAGTGCATCTTTCTAAAATTACCATCGCTGGCATTACAGGATCAATTTCAATTTTAAGAAACCATGTTTACAAAATTTCTACTTTATAGAATATACTTCAATTACAATTTGAATTTTTTTAATGTATTTCATCAATTTCGAAAATTAATTGTCTGTATCCCTTTGTCCTTGTGGCAATCCTCTAACGAGGAAACTTTTATATAAAAGAATAATAAAAAATTCTAGTGACAAGTAAGAAAGCCCGGCAAGTAGCACCCTAAAAAGAGGTGATTTATTTTCCTACAGTAGGAACAATAAATATACCCACTATTTTTTTTCTTGTACCAAGAAATATTAAATCATGTTTGTTAAAATGGTCTAGAAACATGAACATTTTAAACGTATTCTCATCTTTTGTTTTGTTTGTACTCTGAGGTCTATTGGTTCTTAATGTTTTTTTTAGGCAAATATTAAATATTGCACATTAAAATATTTTGAGGTATTATTTAATACTGTAAAGCAGTTAATACTATTAATTAATAAATGCTTTACTCCTGTTTGTGCGTTGTTTTATATTTCGATTCCTCCTGTTATAAGCGTTCATGACAATGGTAGTATTTCGTATAGATCCAGCCGGAGAAGTAGGAAGTAGAATGCATGCTCCAGAGTTAGTACCGTGCTCCGCACGGAACTTGGAGCTCTGGACTATAACATGCCTGACCTATAGCCTGCTATTCGTTGAACGTGATCTTTATAGTTTCTACTGTGTTTCTAAACTACAGATATAATTAATTCTGTATTTAGTTCTTCTCTAATATCTATGTTCCTTTTGCGGTCTAGTAATTTATAAAATCTCACGGCGCGACAGGCTTAGAAGGCCTTTAGCCTACCAGTCGGCTGCTGTCCTCATGTCCACATATGCTAATTACAGAGACAGTCGATCATCTAGCCAGTGTAGGGGTGACTTGTGGCCAGCAATTCTGATCCTCTAGCAGTTGTAGCTGGTTTTCTTAACCTAGAGCCGCTACTTATTATAAGCACCCAAATGCCTCACGATGCTGGGTTGGCACCGGTCCCATACTGGCCGAAATTCCATGAAAAATTTCTTCGCCCATGGGGACTCGAACCAGCACAAGTCCCGTAGCTCTGCCCCAAGGCATCTTGCCTTAACCACTCAGCTAGGCGCGGGACCTAGTAATTTATAACCGGATAAAAAAAAATGGAGAAATGTCATTTCTGATGATTCGATTGTCCATATAATAGTAAAGCAGTACTATCACTTCATAAAATTATTACTTTTTTGTCTTTTTTGGTGCTTTTTTATTTATAGAAAACTACCTAAATCATTTTAATTCAATTTGGACATATTCAAATATCCTAGATATTTTAATTCATGTTTTTCTTCATTTAATTTTACATTTATTACAATCTGGTTCGTTATTAAATAGAAGATAAGGGCAGAGGTAATCACGTTAATCCATTCTTGTGTTGTGAAGTCCTTGGAATGCCCATTACCGTAGTTTTATTTGTAAAAATCATCATGTTGTGGGCTATTTATGAACAACCTGCCTTAATTTATAGACTGCTTCTTCAATTTCATGTTCATAAAAAATCTAGACATCCACCACAACAAACAATCAGTACCTTTACAAGCCTCATTAGCAGATTGCGAAAACTACCAGTTAACTAGGAAAATTATATTAAAGAACCAAAATACATTAAAATTCTAGTCTCCAAATACGGTTATAACTAAAAAATAATTCATAAATTAATAAAAAAACAAGGAATGAAAGAGGAATTAATAAATATAACAGTATTAAGTAGGGAAATTAATTAAAATAAAACTAAGTGGTTAACTCTTACGTATACTGATATCGACTGGCTAAAACCATTAAAAAACACGATAAAATGTAAGAATTGCATATATAACAAACAAAAAATTAAATAATATAATCTCAAATATAATAGAAGAAACAGACATTTATCGAAACGAAGGTGTTTACAAATTAAAATGCAATAGCTGTGAAAAGTTTTATATTGGTAGAACGACAAGAAAAAATCAATATACGATTTAATGAACATCTTAAGGATTTTAGACTTAATGAGGGTAAATCTAGTTTTGCAAAACGTGTCATAGAAACAGGTCATCAATTTAATACTATCGATAATATATCATCTATTATTTATAAAGAAAATAACGACTTGAAGATCAATATTCTCGAAGAGATCTAAATACTGAAAGAGGCCACAAACACTCACTTGTTTAATGAGAACACACCCAATGACATCAACCTTCTGTACAAGATTCTCACAAACAACTAGTACCAATTTACATGCTGAGGATGGAGCATATGTTCCGAAAGTACTTCACAACTAACAACCTTTATAAAGTTGAGGAGGACTGAGAACTCAGGTATTTTTTAATTTTTTTTTTAATTTTTATGTTCTGTTCTCCCCATAATAATCTGATTACACTGGTCAACATGATTTTTGTCTCATGAGTAGCAATAGTTGCATTTAATGCAGTTTTTTATCGTGTTTTCAAATATGTATTCAGAATTTCTCCATCACCCACAGTTTTTTTTATTTCAATTTCAATTAATGGATTTAAATAATTATTTTTTATAAACGTTTTTTCGTCCATTTGTCCATTATAAAATAAAACCAAATGAGCTAACTAAAATGGTTTCAGCTATGGAAAAGAGTCATCAAGGCAAATGGAAACCTAATATGCTGACCGATTATTGTTGGACTATTAAGAGGGATGCTCCACAGGCGAAATATAGCAGAAAATCGTCATTTCTTTCTTTCTAGGCGAGGCTGAATGTTCGAATATTGTGTAGTTACGAATGTAATACCTGGCAGGATGATGATGATGATGATGATGATGATGATGATGAAGACGAATGTAGAAAATATTAAATTGAATGAAATTATAGTTTCCTGTCTCTCGAAAACCTTGCGTAATGAAGAAAAACCGACATCATATTTGAATTATGGGGAAAAAAGTACTATCAGAATCACATGTTTTTCTTTCTGAGACAAAAAAATATATTTTTTGTTGCTCAGTGTTATAAGCTAAAAGTAATATTGCAAAACTTACAAAGTAAATAGTTAAAATATTATTTAAAACCATTAATACATTTTTAATTATACCCTTAACATAAAAATCAAGAAGTGTGGCGTAAAAGTGGACACATTTTCCTTACTCCCTGGCAAATGGCAAGTATCGTAAAATAGTAAACGTGGAATTTTATTTTGAGATTAGGTATATTTGTGAACATGGCCATAAAAGCCGAATGAAATAATCGTGCACTAAAAATAAAACAAAATACGTCATATTATTTTTAAAACCTCTAATCTTTGAAAGTAGAGGGACTGTAGCTCTGTTATAATATCGTGCAATCACTATATTAAACAATGTTACTCATTTCCAATACAATGGCAGGTCTGGATCGTTCATTGCTGACAATATTATTCCCTGGAATACAAATCACTTTACATAACAAAAGAAGAGCTTAACTCATGGAACGCTTCAGAAGTGTAGAGTCGAAATTAATTTAATGTTAGTGATTGCACAAAGAGAATCTAAAATAAAGAATTTATAATACACGATAACAGTTGTTGTTTAATTAGATATTTCAATCATGCATATAATGACCATTGTGAAAAATAGAAACATTTGAATTATCATGAAACTAAAGTTAGTTATAGAATAATATTGCTACTTTGAAATATGTATGTGTTTCTAAAGGTACCCACTGCACGTTACGTGCTTCCTCTTCACACTACGCGGATAGATAGCGTGAATGAGGTCTATTTTCGAGATACACACCACTTCGGCAGACCACTTTACGTAAATGAATTAGTATTGTATTGCGTACAGAGAGGAGTATTTATTACTTTAATTAAATGGTTTATATCCAGTTTCGTTGAGAGAGAAAAACGTAGTTGCAAGATTGTTTACTTCTTCAGATACATATATCATTTAAGATATTAGGGTTATTTAGAAAATAAAAAATATATAAAACTTTTAAAGAAGTAGACAACGCTCTCAAGAATATTTATCACATTTTAACTAAGTAAGATAAATTTCAACTGAAGGTTTCAAATCCAGAAAATATGCCTTTTAGCGAATACCGAAACAGTAATTGTGATGAATTCTCATGAAAAAAAAAATATTTTTAGAGATCCTCACCGATACTATGTAGTATACACCGAAAATAACCTTGGCCATGGCAAATATATGTATGTGTTACGGACAAAGACACAAATACGGAAAGTGTCGTAAAAGGCGGTCATTAACCATATTGTTTACTTTAGATGGGCAATAACGTTAACACTAACTTGCCCATTTCCATCCATCCATAGTAATTCTGCCCGAGGGCAGGCCTTCACTGCAATCATAGCATTTTCATGCTATGCTTTGCAGCTTTGCTAGGGAATTATAGGTGTGGTATCCTCCCGTTGCTTTCCACACCGGTGAAGGATGATGATGATGGTGATAAGGATGATGATGATGGCCGGGTGATTTTCGGGGACAGTTGGGCCCTAGGCTTTCTGACATTTGTCTTACAGGTGAGGAAAATCCCCGAAAAAAACCTCACCTAGGAGCCTGTCCCGACCGGTAATCGAATCCTGCCCGCTGCGTGACAAGGCAGCACGCTACTCCGAGACCACAGCGGTGGACACTTGCCCATTTTATCACCCTAATTTACACATTAATATAGGTCAAATTAGGGGTAAACTGGGCAAATTAGTGTTAGATGAGCAAATCAGCATTGCCCATCCAAAGTGAACAATGCCGTTAATAACCGGCATTTTACGAAATTTCCCGTATTTACGTCATTGTCCGTAACAAATATATACTTCCTCACCGCTCTAAACAGTCACAATTTTCGTTCTATCGAAACCATACTTGCAAATAACAGTTCATTAAATAAGTGAGGTGGCGTTTGTAGGGGATATTTTTTTTTAAATACCTTAAACTTCCTCTTGCTTAATAATTTCAAACTTTACAATAGTTTCTAACAAATTATTATTTGTATTTATATTTGGAGCTTAAATGTTAACAAAGTCAGATAGTAAACACATAAAGGCTGCTGAAATGAAAATGTTGAGAGCAATAGCAGGACACCAAAGAACCGATAAAAAGAAATACGAAGATATAAGAACAGAACTTAATATATTTAATATCCGTGAAAGAATTAAATATTATCAAAAGGCTTATCTTCAGCACGTATTACGAATGAATGAACAGCGCATATCAAGAATAATGTATCATTATAAACCAAAGGGGATAAGAATGTTGGGAAGATCATTGAAGTGATGGAAGGACCAATTCGACCTATAATGAGATCGGAATAGGCCATTGGGCTTAATCCTTGTTGTTGATGATGATGATGATGAGCTTAAATATATTGCAGTACTCTACCACATTAAAACTAATAAACTTTAAAATGTAATTTACGTAATACTTCATCTTCTACTTCATGAAGTTAGGCCATAGACCTATTTCCACATCAAGAGACCGTATCCCTTCATCTAGTTATGGGGCGTCCAATATTCCTTTTTCCTTTGAGTTGGTAGTGAAGCAAAATTTGTAGGAGGCTATTAGTGTCATGCTTTCTATATGTTGGAGCCAGTTAGATCTTAAATTTAGAATTATATCTATAACATGTAGATGTTTAATTCTGTTCTAATTCCTTCATTATATTTCTTATCTAACAAATATAGCCTGCTACTGAACATAAGAATTTCATTTCAGTTACTTCTATTTTCCTTACATATAATTTAACAAAAGAAGTATATTCTCCGCATAATGACTTATGGTGCTGAGGGATGGACTTTGGTAGAGGGACAAAAAACTAAGATCTCGGCAGTGGAGATGGATGGAATAAGACGCAGTGCCAGGGTATCCAGGTTGGAAAGCAGAAGAAATGAAGAAGTGAGGCAGATGATGGATATGGAGGAGACAGTGGAGGAAAGGATCGAAAGACGAGCTCTTCAGCGGTATGGCCATGTCAGGAGAATGGAGGATGATAGGTGGCCCAAAACGCTTTTAGAATGGTCACCTTCTGGTAGAAGGAAACGGGGCAGGCCAAAAACAACTTGGAGAAGAGAGATCCATAGATTGATGAACGACCGAGGTCTGGAGGAGGATGAATGGCGTGATCGGCAAGAATGGCGAATGGGAATACAGAGTAACCGCTGAAAAGTGGGAGAGACTCAAAAGTAAGTAAGTATATTCTCCGTAAACAATCAAAATTGGACCATAAATTCGATTTTCTGAGGAATTCGATTAGTTTACACTGCGTTACGAACGCTTGTTATTTAATTAGGTTCCAAACATCTCAGCCATATACCAATTTTGATATGTCCATAATTCTGTGACGTGAGAACAGTGTGTCCGTCCTTATTTTTCTGATGAATACTGTTTTAAGGGTCCCTATTATTGTTACTAGTGGTGGTCCAGTGGTCCAAATTCGACCACAATCCATTATTGTTTTTAATTTGTTACAAATACGCCGTTATGCATTAATTTTCGATTTATTTTAAAAATACGGACGATAGTGAAATATGTGATATAGCTTGGCTAAGTCATATTAAAAAAAATAATAACGCGTCATTTGTATACAATTTACACTATTTAATTTGCATTTGGCCTATTATTATATGTACGGGGATATATATCCCTTCTTTGTCTCTCACTCCGACCCGTCAATGTTCTATGTCGAGGCTTAATGGAAATAGTTGCGAATATCTGAATATAAATAAAATGTAATGAGATTACTAAAACCAAGATTGGATAGAGTTAATATAAATTTAAATAATAAAATGTACTCACTTTTTTTAAACCACTAATAATAAATACGCGAGAGTAAGTCAATTCACATTGCTGCTGCACAATTTTCTTTTTTCAACAATGAAATTTCAGTATGAACGTAAACAAATGAATGAGTACAGAAATGAATGAGTACGTAATAGGCTACACATAAATTTCATTTAGAGACAATATATTTAATTTAATTTAATTTAATTCATTTGTAACACATATACATAAATGTATTTTCCACATTCATTCTCTATATAAACTTTAATTGTGCTAAATATCCACACTCCTCCGTGCGCGCAATGTGCTTAAAAAAGGGGTACATATTTTGTTCTTCACATATTAATATATAGATGATTAGTGTTATTATTGTTATTATTATTGGGAATTTTAACATATTTTAACAAAATCTTTATATTTTCATATTACAATGTCTAGTCTCATGAAGTCTACATCCATGCATCCAGACGTGGGGCAAGGGTGTTCCCTAGCGGGAACTTGGTTAGTTACTCTTACTACCCTACAAATGTCTTGGTATAACGTGCCGTTATCACATCACGTCAAAGAGGCATCTAGTAGGGTACTAATGTTCTATTGGTTTGGGAGTATGATAATTTGCAACCTATATATTCTAAATTAAATAATTCTAACATCCGGCTGACCCTGATTTCTATGGTAGGTAATTCCAGTTGTGGAAAGTGGAGGTAGCATTTGTTATATCTTATGTTATGGTATATTAAGCAAGAGATCTGATGTGATCGTGTGTTTAAATTATGGTTGAAGTATAGATACTGGAAATGAGAGGCTAAATAGTTGGAATAGAAGAATGTAGAATCTTAAAAAAAGAGAACACGAAAAGTAATTGGAGACAGAGCTATGGAAATTCCTGGATAAGTGATTATATTTTCTGACACTGAATATGAATATATCTATAAAAGTGAGTGAGAGAGAGAGAGAGAGAGGGGGAGAGAGTATTAAATATAATAATTTAAAATAATGAGATAAAGATAAATGTTCTTCCTTGAGGAGATCCATTTAATATACAATTTTACAGTTCTATCAACATGCAAAATAACTGTTCCTAAATGTGCTAATCATAATAAAATTCTATTTCGGTACAAGTGTATGGCATACTTCGCGTTTAAATAAAATTCTATGTAAAGGTAAAGTGATCCCACTACAGGCCATAGGAGGCCCTTTGGGTAGTAGGAGGTTAAGGCTCCCACTTTTTCTAGACAATCCGCACTTGATGTCAGCCGAGTTGTCAACCCTGCACGACGACCGCCATTACCACTAGAACAAGGTCCTCATATCTAATACTGTATATTCCAAAAAATAATAAAAATCATTAATATTAATAATCTTATTAATAATATAACAATAAAACAATCACATTAATAATAACTGACTAACTCACTGGCACTACTGAATCCTTAGGTTCACGGCCTTGCGCACATAACCTCTCCATACATCCCTATCCTGAGCTAATGTTTCCTTTATATCATTGTTAATGTTATTCTCTCACCTCATGCTTGGTCTATCATGTGGTCGTTTTCCTTCTGGTTTTTCTACAAGAGCCTTCTATGTCCCTCTTTCAATCCCCAATCTTGCCACTTGTCCTGCCCATCGCATTCTACGAGACTTAACTCTTCTTATTTTATTTGGCAATACTACTACTACTACTACTACTACTACTACTACTACTACTACTACTACTACTACTACTACTAATAATAATAATAATAATAATAATAATAATAATAACAAGAAGAAGAAGAATAATGTAATTTCAAGCGCTAGTGTTTGAAATCCGTATTCGGGAGATTCCTGGTTCAAAACCCTTTGCTGACCAATCAGAATAAGGGTTTTATCTCGTCTAACTCAGTCGTCGGGTTGGAATTTAATTATTAGAATCCATTTCATCATATTCACCATTTGATGGCTTCATGAAAATAAATAAACGAGATTGCTCCATAGATAATAAAGCGTCTATACAAATTAAAACATCTGAAAAGCGGGAATGTAATCCAATGAGGTCTCTTGACAGTAGTTTTAATTGTATAAAGGACCAACTCGCTCTACAATGAGCGATGAACAGATAGGTTCATGGTTGAGATAGAGGCACAGAGAATTTATTTTCTTTGTATACGTGTTTTTTATGTATGTGTGTACAAATTCCTTATGCATGAAACATGCTAGCGTAACGGATAAAGAAATTCAATAAATGAACAGTAACACAATTTCCATTTTCCTAGAAATGATCAACATACATTCTTATTTTCATGGAGTCAGGTAATAAATATAAGTGTACACTTCTTTACAATAATAATGAATGTCTGCCTGTCTGTCCTTTATGGACTCAAAAACTCTTGGCCGATTTGAAGTGGGTTTTTACTATCATTTAGATACTTTTGGGGCAATTAACGTTAACAGGGTGTTGTAAAAAAACACCGACAACGGAGATCAGGTAGTATATTGGGATATGTTGATCATTTTTAATAAGGTACCAATGTCCGGAAATGATGTTACTTAAACTATGACTAGTTAATTAAGTCTCAAGATCAGTGTCAGTTCGAAGGATTTGAAGACTGGTTACTTCGCAACGGAATGTGACTGTAACATGACGGAGCTCCAGCAAACTTCGTTGCCTATGTGAGGAGACATTTGGATACCACGTATCCAGGTCGATGGACTGGCAGAAGAGCATCAGTCCCATGGTTTCACAGATCACCTGATCTTAACCCTCTCTACTACTTTTTGTTGGGCGACATCAAACAGTCTGTTTATCAGGCTCCAGTAGAGTCACATCTCATAGCCTGAATTCATGCTGCTACAGAAATAATTCAAACGAGGCCAAGCGTATTTGAACGTGTGCTCCAATGAGAACACCGCCTATGTACGCTCTGCAATGAGATGGGAGGTGGATACTTTGAAAATTTGATGTGATTGTGATAGCATTCTCAAGTATTGAGTCTTAAATGCATCTAATGGAACTCTTGAGAAATTACTATTCATGGAGTGAAAAAGCATCATTTCCACATATAGGTGCCTTATTAAAATAATCAACATACCTTAATATACCACCTCACCTCCGTTGTCGGTATTTTTTTTCAACACCCTGTATAACATATTACCGTATGTACTATAGGGTCGGAGCATAAAAATGCATCGGACTACTCAAAAGTCACCTTTTGGACATTTAAATGGCTTACGCTGCCTAAACCATAACAAATACAACATATTAATATACACAGAATTGAGTCTCAGAACAAATACTATGCAAAAGTCCGCAGTAGCATATGACTATCTTTACGGATAACTCACAATAACTATTTTTGTATTTCACCTCATTGATGCCAAGATCGGAATAAGTAGATTTCTAGGCAACGCCAGGTAATCAGAACGGAGTATCTAAAATAATTACTCTAATAATAATTATAATTATTTTTATCTTTACTTATTCAACTACCGTAACATGTATTATAAATTAATTAAATAACAATAAAACGTAGTTTTATTTGTTTTCATATTTATTATATAATTCAGTGACAGCTGTTTCGGTACACTGTACCTTCTTCAGACGTGTTAACAAATTATGAATTGTGTTGCAACTGATCTAAGCAACAATACAACAATATTTATTTAATTTTTTTAAATTTAACAAAGGGAATTCATTCAAATCAAGTTGAGAATTTAACAGTTTGTTACTACTTTTCAATTTATTTATTTCTACAGCCTCCAAAAGATCTAACTTCTTATCCTTATCACAAACATGTAAAATTTCAAAATTTGGATCGAAACAATGATTAAATTGGAATAGGTGGTAAGACATTTTGAATATTCTAAATTTCTGTCATTTTCTCTCATGTGTTCCTTTATCCGAGAGATAAAAGGTCTACCAGTTTGTCCTATATAGACATTGTCACATGCGCCACACTTCAATTTATATACATCTGATAATTTTTATTTTGTTATTTTTGGTTTTATTGTTTGTTATTATATTTTGTAAAGTTTTATTAGTTTTAAATGCCACATTAATGTTCAATTGTATTATAAATGTTTATTTAGGCGTATGATCGCACGCCGTATAGTAGCTAGTTCTTTATAAAAGCAAAATCTCCAAGATTTTGAATGCCATCGTTTTCACATCGAATAAAGTCTTAGAGTCAAGAAGTAATACAGATAATTTTCCAATGTAGATTATAGGACGGTTAGGATGTTCCAAATGCAGTGTCATTTCCTGATTCCCATATCATCCCGAGTTTTTTCTGTAATTCTATTACTATTTTGAAGAGGAAGACTCAAAGTTCCCATTGTATGACATAACAATACGGATTCCATCTTCTTCTTCTTCTTCTTCATCACACTTTAGGCTTATTTACTAGCCTGTTCCGGCTCCAAATTGCTGCTCTTTCCATCTTTTCTTTGGTCTTCCCAAACTTCTTCTTCCTCGTGGTGAATAGATGTATGCTGCTTTTGGTATTTTATTCTCAGTCATCCTTGCCAAGGGTTCTTTCCAGTTTGTTCTGTATTTCACTATTGTTGTGTTTAATTCCTCTACTCTTAGTTGTTGTCTTATTTCTGATGTTATGTTTTTGATATCCTGCTATTAGTCTGAGGTATTTCATTTCAGCAGTTTGTAGTCTGGCAGATTGTTGTGTTGTCACTGTCCATGTTTCGGATCCATAAGTGATAATACGAACTGCCATTGTCTTGTATAATTTCATTATAGAGACTTTCCTGGCTTTATTTTTCAAAGTTCTTTTTAGTGTTCTGTGTTTTATAATTAAACTTATTTAGTTTGTTATTTATATCTGTTTCGCAACCTAGGAAGTTACATCTAACCACTTGTTCTATTGGTTTATTTTCTAATATTATCTTTGTCCGAACTGGATGAGCGCCCTTGAACGCCATTGTTTTTTATTTTTCTGATGATATTTCCATGTTGTATTTTTTTGATATTTCATTTAGTTTATATAGCATTCTTTGTAGTTTGTCCTCTGTTTATGCTATTAAAATCTGGTCATCTGCAAAGCTACTGTTTTTATTACTATATTACCGGATTCGATATAATTTCATAACGAGGTTTGTCTTCTTCTTCTTCTTGGAATGATTAAACATTTTCGGTTTGTTCAGGCTCCAAATATTATAGCTGCTGTGTCCATCTTCTTTCGTGGGCGTCCCCGATCTCTTTTTTCTCCTTTTTGTTGGTAGTACAGACTTATCCTAGGCAATTTGTTGGTATCCACTCTGCAAAACATGTTCATACCATTTTTTTCTCCTACACCCTTCTATTTTATCTGTCAAACTGAATATTTGTAGTTCTTTACGGATATCGTCACTTCGTTTTTTATCCATTAAAGTATATCCAGCCTTAAATCGTAAATATTTAATTTCTGCTGCTTCTATTCATTTAATTCACTGTTTATTCAGAGTCCACAATTCTGAACCATACAATATTGCAAGTACAGCCAATACTATATAAATTTTAAATGTGTTTCTTTTTTTTTACTCTCTTTCCTAGAATTCATTTAAGTGTGCCGTATTAACATTAAAATATTTGTAATTTATTATTTATCCTTTTTCTCTATTTGTTAGTGACTTCTTAAAATATAAGTCAGCAATTCTCGTTCGGCGCTACCGTCATGAGTACCATTTCCACCCTATATATTTTAATGGGGATTTGAAAACGCTGTATTATACCAACATGCAGGCTGATCTTCATGATATGCAAACTCGCATCATCGATGGTTTTGCTGAAAGTGAAACAAAAACAATTCATCGAGTGAGGAATGGGCCTCATTACAGAGATGAAGTTACACAGACGCTAGAGGGCACCTATTAAACAACTCTAATGTTACAATGCAAACTTTGTGAAAAAGAAACTTTGTGTGTCCGATTTTATGATTGTATGTGTGCAGTACCACAACTAAGTAAAATCATCAAAACGGTATAAGCATTTGTAGATACGTATTCATATAATATATGTCTATAGTTTAAGATATCTTCACATACGTTAAACTCAAAATATATAAAACTCTTATTCCATCAGTTATATTATATGGATGCGAAACATGAACACTTACTTTAAGGGAGAAAAGGAGATTACTAGTATTTGAGAATAATGTTCTTAGGAAAAAAAAATTGGACAGACGAGAGATCAACAGACAGGTGAATGGAGGAGAATATATAATAGTGAGCTAAGTGGTCTATATAGGAAGCCGGATATAATAAGAACAGTTAAGACTCGTAGACTGCGATGGGCAGGGCGTATGGCACAAATGGAGAATGAAAGAGGTGCATGAAAGCTTTTTGCAGGAAACCCAGAACGAGAATGAAGTGGGAGAATAATATGATTTGAGAGAAATAGATTATACAAGGGATGATTGGAAAATATTACCTCAGTAATGTGTGGAGAGCTTATGTTCGCGCGGCCATGAACCTACGACAGTGCCAGTGAGTTAGCTCGTTAGTTACTTTATGATACATTATTCTCCATTGTAATTTAACCTCTCGCCTTTTAGGTACTTTTACGTGCTGTACGTAATCTGGGTCTTATAGTGGCACGATCTGTCGGGAAAGAAAATTTAAACTTTGGATCACAAGTACATTTTTTGACCACACAAAGACTTGGAAATATTCATGGAATGAGCTAAGTCCTGTGCCTCCTCTGAGATGACACGAACATTCAAGGCGACACATTTCCTCCACTCACACATTCATAGTAAGTATGACGAATACGATAATGATGGTTATGATAACGAGATGATGTTCGGGGACCATTTGAGCCTTAAAGTCTCCTGATATTTGTCTTACAGGTGAGGAAAACCCCGAAAAAATCTCCCAGGAAACTTGTTCCGATCGGAGATAGAACCCGGGCCCACTGTGTATGAGACAGCGATGGTACTCCGAGACTACAGCGGTGGATTAGTATAATATGTTAACTTCTGGATTAAATAAACTCACGATGAGAACATCAATTATAACAGCTGGAGTACATGACATGCCGTAAATAATACCCTTGCTCTGGATAGATGATGGTTCGCCTTTGGGTATGTAGATATTAGGACACCATCCGTCTTATATATATCAGTGTATGTGTGTGTATATATAATTTTCCAAAATTCAAAAACTGCAAAAATACAATCTAGAAGGTGTGTCTGGGATTTCTAATGCAAAAATTCAGGTCTAAATACAAGATTTCAAAATTGAGTTTTCCAATATATATATACTATGGACTCGTCTAAAATCCCGTCGTGGCTGAGCGGTTTAAGACAATAAGACTTGGTGTAGATATACAGCATCCCACTGGTGTGAATCCCAATGGAGGAAGAGATTTTCTCGTGGAATTTCGCCCAGTATGGGACAATGCCCACTCAACTCGTAGTAATTTGGGGTGATTACAATAAGTAGATACTCCAGATTAGAAAACCAGCCATAACAGCTCGGGATACGGCTTGTTGACAACATGTAACTCCTGTACTGGCTAGTCGTTCGTCCACTTCTATGAAAGTGAGGCACATATGGATGTCAGCAAGTGATATGTGGTTAATACAATACCTGAAGAAGACTTCTAGAAGGAAAATAAGGTATTAATTGGATGGAGGAAGATCGGTTAAATTTTCCTCAGAGGTCATTTTATTCAAATTTGAGGTTATTTTACGAACCTGAAAATCTTTAAGCTCGGGACCCACAGAATTAGGTACCACTCGGGGAGTTATCCCTTAGATTTACCCATCCTAAAAATCCATCGACTCGGCCGGGTTTGAACTCGCGACCATTGGGACAAGAGACAAGGAACATAACCACTAGACCAGGACGGCCGACACAAGAACGAGAAGTAATAAAAATTACTGGGAATGTCAAAGCAGGAATACTTAAATATTATGTACAATTATAATGAAGACTATAATTTGAGATATTGAACACAAATATGCCTGCTACTGTATTTACAGGTAGGTATCAAATATAACAATATCGAACTAATTCCTTCAATTTATAGATTGGATAATGTGTTTTCAATAATGTTATCCTTTAAAAGAAGTTATATATTTTTTCCATTTTTAACCAATATATAAAATCTGTAAGTTAGTTATAACTTCCCCAGGCAGTAAAAATATTAAAGGAAATTACGAACAATACTACATAATGAATTTTCATTGATCAAATAAATGAACCGCGTTCACTCGAGTTTGATTTGCTTTTAACATTGCAAGTTTAAATATAGAAACTTTATTACTACATTTTAACAATCATCAATCATCATAGTCTCTAGATAAATTCTTGGCATTACTTATGATTAGAGATGGAACAAATCCATCGCAAACACGACACCAGTGTATGGTTGATGCGACCATTGTACCGTACATGACGTCCTGAGGGAAGGGATTTACAATAGTTTTGTGTACCTTTTGGTTACAGCAGCATTGCTTAACTACCAACAATAACCACTTTACATTAGTTATACTTCACTCCAAATGTTCTGATCAGTCAATGCGAAATGTTTATGTTCTACCGAAGCATTACTTTGTAAGTCTGAAACTTGCTCTTGTTTACATATGACCTCTGTTCAGAGTGACCTCTACTGTACGGTTGAAGCTTTAGTGAACCTCGCGTTGTTAGAAGGAGAGGTCTCATAATTACTTATGATAATTCTGATATAGTTTTTATAATTTAAACTCAACTGATATTGAAATGAATAAGGCAGATAACGAAAAAACTGCACTTACACTGGCGTGAAATATTTTCAAAGTTCTATTAGACAACAGTGCACATATCGATAATCATCCTCGATTACCATCCGTCGCTATTAAATTTAAATAACCAATATTTGTAATAAATCCCCGGATCTATGTTAAAAAAAATATTAATAATATTAAAATTACTAAACGTTTATTAAAAATGGGTGTACACTAACTTATCACTCCCTAACGCTGATCCAACCAGCGATAACCCAAAACAGCGATAGAAAAATCATAGACTAAGTAATATACTCCCTGGAGAAAATAGCAGTTAGCATCACAATATTGTCTAACAGTATCATAATATTGTGATTTGCATATTTAAATAAATACTTCAAAATTGTCCAATAATGTTATAAAAATTGTTTGAGAAAGTTTAAAATATTAAATAATGTTAGTAAATACAGAGGAAGAGCCATAGTTTACAATAATATAACTGAAAAATCAAGCGCTATTGTGCAGTTGAACCGCAGATAACTTTACTTGTCCATTTATAGTAACGTATTCACTTTATCTGTAATTACAGTGTTGACTTCCTTGACTTATTATTATCTACATACATAGTGTTCTTCCCACGAGCAGGTCTTTCACTGCAAACTCAGCATTCTCCACTCTTTCTTAACTCAGCTTTCCTTTTTGTATTCGCACACAGACCACTTATTTTAATATTGTCTATCATCTGAAATCTTTTTCTGCCTCTACCTTTTTTATTCCGTTGACCATTCCTTCTAGGGCATCCGTCAGCAGGTAGTTTCTTCTTAGCCAGTGGCCAATCCAATTTATTTTCCTCTTCTTTATGGTTCTAGCATTGTTCTTCCTTTATCTACTTTCCCTAGCATAATATTTATTCCCTTATTTTGTCTGTCCATTTTATATGTTCCGTCCTTCTCCATACCCACATCACAAAAGCTTCCAGTCCCTTTTCCTCATTCCGTTGTAATGTCCAAGACATTTTACCATACAAAGCTACACTCTGCACAAAGCACTTCACTAGCTTCTTCCGTAATTCTTATTATCTAAGGGAATGTAATTTCGGATTTATAAAGACACAAAACTAAACACTTAGTTGAAATGGAAAATTTAAAACAGAAATGTATTACCTTCTTCTTCATTTGTTTGTAATGGCTTTAGAGTTTGACTGTATACTTCTTAACGATTGATATTATATCAATATCATAGTTTGCAGATATATATATATATATATATATATATATATATGTGTGTGTGTGTGTGTGTTTACCGGTATTTCTTAATGTTTCATAATGATTAATAAGCAAGAAATATTAACTACAAAAAATTCGTCAGCAAATTATTGTCGCTAGAGAAAGGCTAATGAAAGCAAAAGCAAGAATGGGACATGGATGTGGATATAGTGCTAAAAGTGTAAACTTCGTGAACATAAAATGTCAGAAATTTTAATTGATAAAAAAGTGGACAATTGGACATTTCTCAAGGCAACGCGATTTTGTAAACAATAAACCAAAACAAAAAAATATGGAAATAAAACCAACCCAATACTACCGAATCTACTATTGCAAGGAATTTCAGCACGTATTACACTTAATGGTTTATTTTTGGAAGTAACATTTTGAGGTTCTTCATTTAATCAAGTTTTTGTGAGAATGGGAAACATATTATACTTATCTGTTATAGAAATAAGGGTGAAAATATGCAAAAAGCAGTGTTTGTAACATATTGGGTATTAAGATGGTGATAACTGACATAGTTCTGAAAAAAATGTGTAGGCCAAACAAAAGTTTCCATTTTTCATGGAAAATGATAGCATAGAAAAATACACTCCTCTCTGAATATCTTCTATTTGTTCAATGACTTTACTGTTGTTCTCATACAAAACAGAAATTTGCATCCCGATTTAAATATAAAATAATGTATCGAGTTCATATGATTAGATATGAGGAAAATTGTCAACCAAAATCAATGAATAGGCATACCTGAATATTTTCAACTTAGAATAAAACTTCAAATTTCATCGACGAAAAAGGAATAGTGTTGTATATGTACAGAACGTGTCAAAAGTGAAGTATCCCTACACGAATATAAGGATATGGCCACCGCATGAGAACAAATGAAAAAAAACTGAAGAAGCAACTATCTGAACAGTGTGAAGTACAATATTTTTTCTGCAATAAATAATTATCGTACCAAGTGAGTCCATTAAATGAACTTATTCTTTAAACGACATTTAACAATATAATATTTTACAGTGTTGCAATATAGTTACAACAAGAGGTATATTTTACAATTTACACTAAGTGAAGATGAGAAGAAAAGTTATGAGATTTCTTCATGTTTGTTGTATTTTCAGAAACACGAAATTCCTTATTTCAGCGAGCCGTGTGACAGTCAGTATTTGGATCAGTTTATAAATGATAACTTGCTACATATATTCTCCAATTTTTATAAAAAAAATTCTAAAAAGGAAGTCACTCAGGAAATGCGCAAACTAGGAGAATTCCTCTGCAAGTTGAATATATGGTCCCATTTTGATGGTTTACGGAACAGATTCGATTTGTTAAATTGGAGGAAATTTATTTCTGATGCCAGCTTATTTAAAAATGTCAGACTGCAGTACAAAAAACCATTACCTACTTTAGGATCTATTTGCATATTTTTGAACTACTTGACACCAATTTAAATATCTTCTGAATCATTTTTCCATTATTTTACTAAAATATTTTAAAAAAATAAACTAATGCATCTTATAGGATAGCCCCTACCTCCGGTAAGGACTTAAAACCGTGTGTCCGATTTTGAAGTTTTCCAGGCTCTTAAAAGAACCGCAAGTCCGAATAAATAGATCCGTGTGCAAATTTAACCCGGAGATTCATAATTAATTAGCGTTTATTGAATGTTATAGCAAGAATATATTTATGATAATTTTACCTTCATCACCCAAGTTATATGTCTGATTGAAACGATCTGCTAACCACATGTCAATCATTGACATGTGTATGTAAATAGCAATGTAAGAAACTGCCACTAGTTAGCATCCGCGTCCCCACATTTTACGTATGGAGTGTATACATCTTATAGGATATACTGCCAATATAAGGACTAATTGAATTGAATGTTATATATTGCAGCGAAGAAAGAAGTCGGTTGCTAGAGTCCATTTTAATATGTGATTTAGGTAAAATCCCATTTAATGGTCGAATTTTGCTGATTTTTAGAGAATAGTTTCCTCGGCGGTTTATTTTAATAACACAATTATACTAAATTCCGTTGTCAACATCGAACATTCTAACCGCTAGACGACTTTTAAATTTTCATTTAAAGTGATCCGATTTTGCTGGTTAGCAAACTCGAGTTTCCTTATGTAATAAAATTGCTATTGCCAAGTTTGGTTTTTATTATAAAATATATTCCGGCAGATAGAGCAATATCAGACCAAACACACACACACACACAAATATATATATATATATATATTGTAATGGTTATTTTCTGTGTCTTCTAGATAGGATAGGTGAAGATCTGTATTTTTTAAAACATTATTTTCATAAGAATAACCTCAATGGCTTCATTCCTTCGAAATTCGTTAAAATCTGGAGACTACTTTTTGGTCTATGTCGAACATGTCGAGCCTATTCGTACATTAATTTGTGTATGAAAAAGTAGCGTATCGATGAAAAATAAGACTGTGATTCTTCTAAAACTCTTTTTCATCAAGAGTAAGGAGTATATTTGTCTCGCGACATAGCCGAGTTATTACAACAAGATGCCTTGGCACAGCTATGGGACTTACGCTGGTTCAGGCCTCTATGGTGCAAGAAATTTTCTCATGGAATTTCGGCCAATATGTGACCGGTGCCCACTCATCATCGTGAGAAATATGGATAGCTACATAAAAGGAGCGGCTCCAGGTTAAAAAACAGTTATGACGGCTGGGGGTCGCAAAATAATGATCACAGGTAACCCCTACACCGGGTAGTTGTTTGTCTACCATCATGATTAACATATGTGGATGTGAGGCTAGCAGCGGGTAGGTAGGACAAGGGTCTTCTTGGTCGTGTCGCGCTATTAAATTTTTAAGGGGTATGTTTATAATTTTTAATATTTATAAAATTGCCATTGACCAAGTGGAGAGCTTCAAATATTTGGGTTGTACTATCAGTAGTAACATGAACTGCGGTCAAGAAGTAAAGCAGAGGATAGCAATGGCAAAAGAAGCTTTTAACAAGAAGAAAAGCATTTTCTACGGACCTTTGGCAAAATAATTAAGGAAGAGGCTAGTGAAGTGCTTTGTGTGGAGTGTAGCATTGTATGGTCCAGAGACTTGGACATTACGACGAAATGAGGAAAAGCGACTGGAAGCTTTTGAGATGTGGATATGGAGAAGAATGGAACGTATAAAATGGACAGACAAAGTAAGAAATAAAGATGTGCTAGACAGAGTGGGTGAAAGAAGAACAATACTGGAACTCATAAAGAAGAGGGAAAGAAATTGGATTGGCCATTGGCTAAGAAGAAACTGCCTGCTGAAGGATGCTTTAGAAGGAATGGTCACCGGAAAGAAAGTTAGAGGCAGAAAAAGACATCAGATGATAGACAATATTAAAATAAATGGTTTGTATGCAGATACAAAAAGGAAAGCTGAGTTAAGGAAAGAGTGGAGAATGTTGAGTTTGCAGTGAAAGACCTGCTCTTGAGCAGAACACTATGAATGAATAAAATTAACTGAAATCCATAATTATAAATCAATAGTAACACGTTTAATGACCTATGGAGCGAAAACGTGGGCTATAAATGTCAAATTAAAGTCAAAATTGCAGTGCACGGAAAATATTATTTAAGAATATTTCACGTTGCTCTAAATTTGACAGGATCAGAAACTTTATTATTCGAGAAAAAAATTAACTTTAACGAAACAACTATACAATTTGTGGGAAATAACAATTACAATGGTTTGGACACCTGACGTAGATGGATAAATGAAAATAGAATAGTTTAGAGTGGATTAAAAATCGGGGAAAAGGAAGAGGGAGTCCTGAGAAGACATTGGATAGAGGGAATTATGAATTTGATGAAGGACAGGGGACTGCAGGATGGCGACTTGAATGATAGAGACGAATAGGAGAAGAAGGGAGAGATTCAAAACTTATTATTGGGCACAGGAAAGTGATGTATGGAATTAAAACATGTTTAAAAAATTATAATTTAGTGTTATGTTATTATTTTTATATAAAAGTTAAAATAAGTGCCACAAAAAACCTCCTACTTGATGGTAAAAAGTTTTGAGATCATATTTTAACTTAACATGAAAAGCGCAAACAGATATAGATAATTTACTGCTTATAAAAATTGAAAATTTATTTTTATTTAACAGTCGTTATTTAGCTATGGAATTAAATTGCTTTCCATTGGCTTTGTACAACCATTGCAATTAAAAAGCGCTGAATATACAGAATCGGATTCAATATCCGGTATGAATTTTTTTTTTTATAATTTGCAATATTACTTTTGTGTTGGTTGGACGAGATATGAATTTTTATTTAACAGAGAAACTGTGTGGCTGCTTTTTATTTGCTACAGAAGATGCTTCATGCCTCGAAGCAACCTTAATAACTTTCACACGATATAACAATTACTTTATCCGCAAAGAAATGCTTTAGTTTTACAAAACACAAGATCCTGTTTCCAATATAAAGCAGAATTCGCCACAATTTTATCTTCCTCCTCTATAACTTTAATATGAGGATCCAAATATCAGAAAGCTGCGCGGTGACTTTGCTAATTTATATTAAAAAAAAACAGAAAATATTTCTATGCTATAAATATATTGAAACGTAACGAGAGTATAGAGGCTAATATACAACGTTATACAGCCTTACATACACTATAGAGATTCTATAATATAGTTTCATTTGGGGGGACATAATTTAGCAAGCAAAGAAGGCATGTAACTATGCCTTCTGTGCAATGACTGGGAAAACTGGTAACATGTAGCATTTTGTAGCGAGACAGAGCAACTTAGATTACAGTTACTGCCGGAGAATTTTCTTAGGTCTAATCGTATGAGAGTGGCGTGTTGGGATTTTTTAGGACGGATCGAGAATGAAGTGATACCATGCAAATTTTTGGGCGCTGTACGTAAATTGAGAGATAGAAAAATTGGAGATCATGTGTATTATTAATAACAACTTCAATATATATTTTTTTTTCAGATCTTCACTTGTGTTACATAATAAGTAAAAAAAAATATTTGCAATGTGACAAAATACAAGAATATGAAAGAAAGGACACGTTGCTAAAACATATAGCCAGCGAAATTCATAAAAACATTAAGAATAAGAAGGGTTCTTTTATAGGTTAACAGAGCAAAAGAAGACAGAACCCAGTTCATTGTTGAACCTACGGAATATGTTATTATTATTATTATATTATTATATATTATTATATTATTATTATATTATTATTTTTCTTTTTTTCTTTCTTACTCTTGTCAAGTTAATATTGTGTAGTCTATATCTATTATGTCTTCTTCTTCTTCTTCTTCCGAATGCAGTATTGGGTGATGATGTCCGTTCTGCGACTACAAAAACTGATCTTTCCATCGGTTGAAGGGTTTACCGAGGTCTCTTTTGCCTTTCGGGTTGAGGTGGTAAATCATCTTTGGTAAACGGGAATTTGACATTCTCTGGACGTGTTGGAACCATTTAATCTGATAATTTTGTATATGTTCAACCATTTCCCTACTATTCCACTGCATCCTTATCTCATCACTTTTCATTCTATCCCTTAATGTTACTCCAGTTAGTGATCGGAGGAATCTCATTTGTGAACTATTAATGCGGGATTTATCTTTTGCTCGAAGTGTCCAGCATTCACTTCCGTATAGTAGAGCAGGTTTGGCTATGGCATTATGAAATCTCAATTGGACTTCTTTCCTCATTTGTTTTCCAAAATTTCTCCTAATTATACCATTTAATCTGTTATATTTTTCTAAATTTGATTCCACATCTTCTTTATTATGAAACTGTGATATATTATTACCTAAATAATTAAAGTGTGTTCCTTGTTCTATTGATTTATTATTTATTATTATTTTTACTCTCGAAAGTCCCTTTCCAGTGATTGCCATGGATTTGGTTTTATCTTCAGATATTTTCATGTTGTATTTTTCCAGGGTATTCTGCAATTTAAACACTGATCTCTGCAAATCATCTTCATTCTCCGCTAGAAGTACTTGATCATCTGCGAAGATTATTGTTTGTATTTGATTTCCTCTACATATTTTTACTCCTGGGGGGGTTTAGTTTTTTCCACTCCTGGACAATTTTTATTTAGATATAGAATAAAAAGTAATGGAGGTAGTCCACATCCCTGTCTTAAACCTTGGTTAATTTCAAATTTATGTATTATTTTCTCATGATCTAACTTTACTTTTATAAATGTGGTTTCATATAAACTTTTTATAGCATTTATTAGATTATTGGGGACTTGGTAGCTTTCCAATATTTTCCACATTATGTCCCGTTTGACTCTATCATAGGCCTTTTCAAAATCTAAAAATAATATATATACGGGGATATTAAATCCTTTCCACTTCTCAATTAGGTGTTTTACAACAAATATAGCGTCGATACACGATCGGCCTTTTCGGAATCCACATTGTTCCTCTCCAATGTTATCTTCTGTAATTTTCTGAAGTTTTTGTTTTAAAATGGATGTATATATTTTAGATGCTGTTGTCAACAATGATATTCCTCTATAATTTGAACAGTTACTTTTTTCTCCTTTCTTATAGATGGGTATTACTAATGATGTTTTCCAGTCCTGAGGTATTATTCCATGTGCCCATATATCATTAAAAATTTGTACCAATCTAATATAGAGTGGTTTCCCACCATATTTCCAAACTCCATTGGTATACCATCTACTCCACTAGCTTTTCTATTTTTCATTTTCTTTATAGTTTATTTCACTTCATCCAATGTTATAGCATTATATTCTTCTGTGGGACAGGGAGGTGTATTTGTTTCTTCTTCCTCTGCATATAATAACTGACTGAAATGTTGTGTCCATTGTTCTGCTGTCATTCCCTTTATAGCCAATTTATCCATATATATTTTCTCCTGTGACATCTCTTTCTATATTTTTTTTATAAAACTTTCCCATCCTTCATTTTTTAATTTTCTAGATAATTTTCTGACTATTGCTCTTTTGTGTTTGTAATCTATTCTATCAGTAATAGTTCCAGATTTAAGCCATTTTAAATAAGCTATCTTCTTATTACTGATTGCTTCTTTTATTTCTTCATTCCAAACTTTCAATTGATTTTTGGTCTATATTTAGAGGTTCCCAAACATTCATTTGCTGCTTTTTTTTTATCGATTCTTTTAATTTTATCCAATCTATTTCTACATCTCCAACTCTTGGTTTCAAGTTTTGTGTTTTATTCGATTTTCATATAACTGTCTTATACTATCTTATTCTAATAGCTGTACTTTGTATTTTTCGTTTTCTGATATCTTTTCTACTTTCCTTCTAAAATAAGGTTTGTTTGTTCTAATTTTTCCAACCACTAAAAATTGATCAGAATCTATTTCTGTCCCCCTATAGACTCTCGTATCTATTATTTGTGTCCAAAATTTTCTGTTTGCTATTATGTAATCTTATTTATTATGTATCAATCATAATTCTTATCGTGTATACTTTAACCCTGGTGAAGTGGAAGTGAAGACTTTACGGTCTTAACTCCATGAGGTAGAATAAATAAATAAAATAAAATACGGAGGCATTTTTGAGTGAAGGAATTTCTGTGGAAATGTTAGATCATCCCAAGATGAGAGAATGGTTGCGCAAATTTTTAAAGGGCAGTTGTGACTTGCCTTCTGCAGATAGAATTCGGCAATAATTACATACCAATTATTGGGACAAAAAGTGAAGGAATTTGAAGAAATAATAAAGGACAAAAAACTTTTCATCAAGTGTGATTAAACAACTGAGATGTCTGGGAACTGCATATTTAATATTCTCTTTCGTCTTTGGAGGCAACGGATCAGCAAGGAGTTTACTTGAATGTCAGTGCTGTGCTTGACAAAGCCAGCGGTTCAACATGCACTCAAAGTACTGTGGACACTTTAAATAAATATGAAGTTGGATATGGCAATGTTTTAGGGATTATTACCGACTCGGCACGGTACATGGCTTTATGTGCCAATACTCTAAAAGCTTAGTGGGGGTGAAACTTGCCCCATATTCAATGCTGGGCCTACAAAATCAACTTGGTGGGTCGGATTTGGTAATGCAGCCTAGATGAATTAAACATAACTGTTGCTAAAACAAAAGCTGCATTTCTCAATACAAGAAAAATGAAGCATTTGTATCTTGTTTCTTTTCGCGATAAATATGAGAAAAATCCTAGAAAAGTTACACATTTTCCCATGCCAGTACAAACTAGATGGAACACGTGGTTTGAAGCTACAAAGTATATACATGAATAACCTGATGATCTATTGGAATTTATGGAGCAGCTGGGTAACGAAAACAGTGGCGTGAAGTTTCTTAAGGATGTAAGTCCCCACTTCGTAGCCATCAGAAAGGTTTAGGCTCAATTGTTTGCTGATAACTGCAACAGATTTGATAATTTGATTACCTTTTTGGAAAGTAACAGTTATCCCACAGCTAATGATCTTCATTCCAAACTAAAGGTTATGGAAAACATGCTTGATTTATTAACAAAAGAGGTATTCTCGACACAACACACAACTTTGTTTCAAGAGATGACATCTCTCAGGAAAGCTGAAGTGCTGAACCAGTTGAAAACTACTGCACAAAAGGATCTTACGAAGCTGGAAAAACTTCATTGCGAAAGACACTTCAAAATTGGTGTTTGCTGCAGTTAGTAAATTACTTGACCCCAGGACACTTGGTAATCAAATTCTCAATGCTGACAATGCCATGGCGGAATTGAAGAAATTGTCATATGCAAGTGCTATTGGATCTTCTAAATTCTATGAATGCTATGTTGTTCTCCAAGGCCAGAGTGTATCCATGTAGACATATGAAAATGATTTCCTCTTTGAGGGAAGAGTATACCGAGTTTGTCAAGACATCTCTTGAAGACATCTGGTATCCAACTTCAAATGTGGACTCAGAAAGACCTATTATTCAGTATTGTGTTGTGGTGAGTGATCGAAGTCGGAGATTGAAACCTGACAATGCAGAGATTCTCACCAAGGTTGCTATTTCTTAAATGTGTAAATTTTGTTTACAAATTTGTCACTAGAATTACATTTTTATGCATTTTACTGTATTAAAATCGATATCAATTGTACAAGCCAAACGTTGACCTTAAACTCACTTAATATATATTCTTATTGGGTTTAATATACTAAACAAGGATTAGAAGAGACTCAAATTTACATTTCTTTAGAATAGCACAGCCACATTCCCAAAACATCGAAACCTTGAAATTTTTGAAACTAATTTTCCCTGAAAATAAATCAATTTCACGGATCTCTAGTTATAAGTAATGTATTCGCAGGCACCTGTTTTTTTTCTCTCGAAAACCATAATATTAGCGATTCAAATTGTATGGTAAATTACCATATCCTATTCGAATCGACAGTTTTAAAAAAAACTTAATTCACTTTCTATAAAATGTAGCAGATTAGATTAGTAGAGATGGGTTCGGGTATTTTAAGATCCTAACTGAGCAAGCTTATTTTAGGTTAAATATATTTTCGTCCATCACTATGAAATGAATGAGATGAAATCTAAGGTTATAGAATGACCCGGTTCGACACACATTAAGCATTCACACACTTGATTCATACCTCCATTTATTTGGGCTGGGCCCAAGGTCTCAAAGTGGAACTACAACCCTCCCTTTGTCCCTATTCTGCCCTACGTTGTCAGACAGGCTCGAAGTCATGTGGAAGAACATAAGTGTACTCTATTAGATCATCACATATTTTAACATCATAGTTTTTACTACGAGTAAAACAAGAGATTAGGTGAAAGCTGATATGAAATAAATGAACGAATATGAACGACAAAAAAAAGGAGGAAGAAGAGTGGGACAATGTTGGTGGTATGAAATTCGGGATGCGGTAAAACCTGGAGAAACCCCCGAAAAATCTCGATATGGCCCACCAATAATTTTCCTCCCGGAACCTCCAGGATTCGGACCTAAGTTCTCAGTCGACACAGCCGTGCGTGCTAACCATGTGCCCATCGAGAAGACAAAAATATACTTAAGATCCGTACAGCATTCATCTAAGAAGGAAACCGTACAATTACATGCCGAAACCTACCTTGAAATTCCCCCCAGAGCGGCGTTTGTGATGTACCAAAGCCGTACCCACTTTTAACTACAAGGCACCGAAATCGAAGCCAGAATCCAGCAATGGAAACCCACTGTACGAAGCAGATGAACATCCCTGCATGAGTTAAGAGCAGTGTGAAGTGATGGGGGACGCGGCACGGACGACGTGTATTGATGGTTATCCACTCTGTCAATACAGGAGTTGTATTACTTCCCTATAGATGAAATGAGAGGTATGGAGATGGATTTTGGTGCCTTACTGTTGGGAATGGCGGATAATTTTTTGGACACTGCCTTTTGTAAATCACAACGCCTCTATGGAAGAAATTCCAAGGTAGGTTTCGGCATGCTGTTGGCAGTTACTTTGTATGTTTAAAGTGATGACTCTAAACATACGTAACACGAGTCGTCGTATTGCAAATGGATTGGCGTTGCAAATAATTTGTTTTATGTAAATAATATCGGACTCATGTTCTTTAAACAACAGATTGGAGACGACTATATGTTTGGGGCTGCCAGCGCTTTAATATTTTTTTTTATTTTATCAATGTGCAACGTTACTGCTTTAGGACGAATAATGTTTTAAACAAAATACAAAATGTCAAAGATATAATCTGCTCATCCAGAGATATACAAGTAATTAAAAGTTAAAGTGATCCCACGACAGGCCTTAGGAGGCGCATGGGGTAGTAGGAGGTTAAGGCTCCCATTTTTCTAGACAATCGGCACGTGATGTCAGCCCTGCGTGACGGCCGCCTTTACCCCCAGAACAAGCTTCTTGTACTCATTTCTGTTAGAGGCTGAGTCAACCCCAGGACCATAGTGCCGCCAGAAGGTTTGGGTCAGTTTAAAAATCCTGACCCCACGGGGCTCGAACCCTCGACCATCCGGCTTGTAGCGCAGTGCCTTAACTACTACGCTATGGCGCGTCCCCATAAGTAATTAGTCTTCACATAGGCTATATATCTCAAAAAGTATAATAAATAACGTTTTATAAAATAAGCCATTAAGCTTTTGCGGCGGTAAGGAAAAATTTATTAACGTCTTTCTATTTTCAGCATATTCCGAAGGAATGAAACTATTGAGGTTGTTCTCATGAGAATATATACATACATACTTCATTCCATAGTGTTCTGCCCGAGGACAGGCATTTCACTGCAATCATAGTGCAATCATAGCATTTTCATGCTATGCTTTGCAGCTTTACTAGGGAATTATGGGTGTGGTAGCTTCCCGTAGCATTCCACACCCGTGAATGATGATAATGATAAGGATGATAATGATGGCCGGATGATTTTCGGGGACCGTTGGGCCCTACGCTTCCTGACATTTGTCTTATAGGTGAGGAAAAACCCTGAAGAAAACCTCACCCAGGAGCCTGTCCCGACCGGGAGTCGAACCCCGGCCAGCTGCGTGACAAGGCAGCACGCTACCTCGAGACAACAGCGGTGGACATATTTACACACACACACACACACATATATATAAATTTAATGTTTTTAGACCTTTACCGTTCCTATCTAGTACACAACGAAAATGCCTATTACCAAAATGTATAAATTTATTTATTTATTTATGTGTGTGTGCCCGTTAACGCTCTAGGATTCGTAATTTTTGTGTCATCAAAATCAAACTTGATATATAGAAATACATTTTAAAAAGTAAAATCGAGTACATTAACTACCAAAATTGGACTAATAGGAGTAGGAGTAATTCTGATTCGAAAGTTTGAGAATCGTATTAGCTGTTGCAATTATTATTGTTTCACAAGGAAACGTATGTTACTGAAGTAAACCGAGGGAAGTATTCTTAAAAAATCAGCGAAATCCGACCATTAGAAGTATGGTTTACCTAAACCCGAAATAAATTTACTCTAACCACTACCAAATTTGGTTCGACGCAATTTATACTACACAATGTAGGCTGCTTAACACTTAAATTGACAATATGTCATACAAGGCACATTATTTATTATATATTTTTCTAAGTAAAGTAGTGAAAAATATCAATAGATGAAATTTAAATTGATATCTAATTATATACCAATCTGTAAATTGATAATAACTTATGGTCATGCATGATTTATTTACTCAGCGGTGGGACACTTTTAAGTAAGCTGGCGCCAGATATTGAGCTTCTTTAGTTTCATACCTACACTCCCGTATAGGCAAGCATTAACAGTGCAAACCTTTACAGCTATCAAAACAAATAAATTAACCATCAATAGGTACAGGTACTTCAGAATCGTACACTGGACCCCGGATTATTGCCGTCAGAAATATATATATAATGATTTGTATATAGGAAGTTCGGGTAATGTAGGCCTTCTGGTCTGAGTGGACCCTGTTAATATATTCTTTAATTGGTGCTGTCGTCAAACAGAAAATATTTTATCTTCTTCCCATCATCATCTTTGACGTGTTCAATGCCAGTTTATTATATTCTTTGTAAGACTAAGAGTTTATTTGGGATATTTATGAAAATAACCCTTTAGAAGTTTTTCAAGGTAAGAATTAATTCTAAATTTCTGTACCGAATATTATAAATATTGAAAAATCTCCTGAATATATTATATTATGTAAATCCTGTTTTAATATACTGATGGGTTTGGTTTGATATTGTGTGACATGGCTGCTGTATAAAATAAGTAAACATAACTAAGGAATTCGGTTAATGTGGACCCTTCACGAGGCGGTTAAAGTGAACCTGGGTCCACTTTACACGAATACGTATATTTTGTCACTGAGGATGCTATCTGTAAAAACCATGCACTTAATTACTTCATTTAATATCCTTGTAATTTTACTAAACGTAAAGACCGTCGCTCTCTTCATATGAATGAAGTGTGAATGTTTAATCAACAATAAGTTTTGAAAACACTAAATAAATATCAACGGTTATTAATTAGATCAGCCATAAATACTTTCAGATTAATTTGTGCCTGTCTGTATAAATTAATAGAAAAAATATACTTAAAAATAGAGTATAAGCTAGGATGACGCTGGGGTTCAGTTTACCCGAATGTGGAGGTTAAAGTGGACCTTTCTTCTAATGTAAAAACGTTAATAAATTATGAAGATGTTTCCATATTTGAATAAAATAACAATGCTATTTCGGACTAATGATAATCACAGTTATTAAACAAAATTCAAACCCCTTAATAAAAAAACAACAAATTCAAATTAGGGGTCCATATTATATATATATATATATATATATATATATTAATATAAAATTATGGAATATTCACCTGAAAGGTCCGTCTCCTCAACTTAATTAATCATTTAACTGTAGCGCTTTCGGGACTTGTCCCATCATCGGCAGGATTCAGTTTTGAATCCTGCCGATGATGGGACAAGTCCCGAAAGCGCTACAGTTAAATGATTAATCAAGTTGAGGAGACGGACCTTTCAGGTGAATATTCCATAATTTTATACTAATTTTGAATAAACCTCAACGGAACACATCATGAATCTTATAAATATATATATATATATATAGCTATATATATATATATATATCGGGTTCGAATCCCGTCCAGGCATTTATTTTTCTTATCATACCAATATATATATATTCTTCTGTGGGGGCATGTACATTTACAATTATAAAATCATGTCGTTTACCCTTTATAATTATGTATGATATCCTATCACTAACAAACTTAATCTCGGATGGCGCATAGGATCCTCCTTCTGACTAAAAAACCCGTTCCAAATGCAGGTCTTTCTGCACCCCCATAGTATAATGCAAAGCTTCCTGATTCCTGACTACCTTCTCCTGGCCACCTAACTTCCTGTAAAGCGACTATATCCAAGGGCGATTTATCTAATTCCCGCGTTAATATCTCTAGTGCCCCGCTATTGTATAAAGTCCTAACATTCCATGTTCCTAGGAACATGTCCCTGTGTTTGAGCCTTTGGCATGGGTTCCCTGAAGTAGTCCCCGCCCGGAGAACCGAATGGGGGACTATTTGACCTCCGGAAAATTTTACCCCAGTAGAACCCATGTCCGCATTTCTTGACGGTTGTATTTTAACGGTGAAAGATCGTCACTCTTTCGACCAAGGTACTTATTTCGTCTGGCTTATCACCTTCGACCAGTCCGGCATGGGTAACCCTATCGGCAGCAATGCTACCGCCGGCATAGCTCTCAGGATCATTTAAGCACGCAAGCCACTCCGCCACGACAAGGTAAAGATACCATGGAGGGATATATGTATCCAAATTAACAAAAGGTAATATAGGTCCATAAATTCCATTTACTGAGAAATTCTCTTATTTAATGCAGTTCCTGCGTGACAGACGTTTTCCCTTCACCTCAATTAACCTCTCCCTTTATAAGTACTTTAACATGATTCTTCACCCGGGGGTATTTGTTACTCTGGATAACTAAACATATATTTTTGATTATACGTAGACATTGAAGGCTTCCCTGAATGAATGATCACCTCATTGGCATAGCCACCTCCGAAACAACTCGAATCTTAAAATCAACAAACATTATTAGCTCAGTAATTTTTAGTAAATAAAGCGAATATGATGTGGATTATCATTATGATTGCCAGATGAAGTTTTGTTGATATTTGGGCTTTACGTTGTCCACAATTGTGTTACAGGTTAGGAAGAACCCAGAAAAAAATAGTACCCAGAAAACCTTTCCGGCCGGGGATCGAAACCGGGCCCGTTTCGTACGAGGCAACGGCATTATCCCGATAATGCAGCCATGCACTAAAATATTTATGTTTTTTTAATATCTACGTTTTTAAACTTATAGGCCCATACGGTAGATCCACTTACACACTCTGTTATAAGAAAGCTTTCATATTATGTTCCTCTTTCACTGCAATCATAGCATTTTCATGTTATGCTTTGCAGCTTTACTAGGGAATTATAGGTGTGGTAGCTTCCCGTTGCTTTCCACAGCCATGAAGAATGGTGATGATAATGATGAGGGTGATGATGATGGCCGAATGATTTTCTGGGACCGTTGGACCTTAAGCTTCCTGACACTTGTTTTATAGGTGAGGAAAAACTCCGAAGAAACTTCACTCAGGAGCCTCTCCCGACCGGGAATCGAACCCGGGCACGCTGCGTGACAAGGCAGCACGCTACCTCGAGACCACAGGACATATACATATAGAGTGTTTCACAATAAGTATTAGAGACTTCTAGGGATCTAGAAGGGGCTTAATAGATCAGTAGTTAAAGTTTTGATGAGGAACACATATCTGGAAACTTACCATATCGATATAAAATAAGTTTGAAGATCGAAATAATATGGGTTGATATTGTGTGTCTTGTGTTGACAGTCACTTCTGCTCAGTCAGCGTTCACGTCAGTTGGCAGTCAGTTATTGAAAAGTACTGAAGGAGACATAACAACATGGTTCGCGAATATCTCGACCAAACATACGGTCAAAGGTGGATAGGTCGAAGTGGTCCTACTACTTGACCACCTCGGTCGCCAGATTTAACTCCTCTCGACTTTTTCCTGTGGTGCCATATGAAGAACCTTGTTTACGAGACACGAGTCGAGTCGGAGGAAGATCTTTTTGTACGAATTCTGCCGGCTGCAGTAATTTTTGAGCACAAACTAAGTCTTGTGAGGCGTGTGTATGAAAACATTCGTTGCAGGTACAATTTGTGCAACGAACAAACAGGGTCGTCATGTGGAACCACAGTTAAACACCGAGAAATCTGTAATACTTATTCTGAAACACACTACACACGATATCAGCCCACTTTATTTCGATATTCAAACCTATTTTGCATCGAAATGATACCGTTTCGGACATAGATTCTATATCAAAACGTTATCTACCAAGCCCTCAACAACTTCTAGAAGACTATAATGCTTATTCTGAAACTCACTGTATATATACAGGGTGTTGCAAAAAAAACCGACAACGGAGGTGAGGTGGTATATTGTAAAATGTTCATCATTTTTAATGAGGTACCAATGTCTGGAAATGATGCATTTTCACACTATGACTAATTAATGTCTTAAGATTAGTGTTAGTTGAGGAATTTGATGACTCAATACTTGACAATACTATCACAGTCACATGAAAGTTTCAAAATATCCACCTCCCATCTCATTGCAGAGCGTAAATCGGCGGTGTAGTGATTGGCGCACACGTTCAAATATGCCTGGCCTCGTTTGAACTGTTTCCATAGCAGCGTGGATTCGGGCTATAATATCCATACGTGATTCTACTGGAGTCTGATAAACAGACTATTTCATGTCGCCCCACAAAATGTAGTCAGAGGGTTAAGATCAGGTGATCTCAGAGATCGTGGGTCTGGTCCCTCTCTGCCAATCCATCGACCTGGATACGTGGTATCCAAATGTTTCCTCACATTGGCATGGAAGTGAGCTGGAGCTCCGTCGTGTTACAGTCACATTCCTTTGCGAAGCTACGTATCATTGGTTCAGTAACTGTGAGGTGTTATAAAGTAATGAGTCTTCATATTGTTCGAACTAACACTGTTCTTGAGACATAATTAATTAGTCATGGTATGAAAACGCATTATTTCCGGACATTGGTACCTTATTAAAAATTATGAACATATCTCGATATTCCATCTCACCTCCGTTGTGGGTGTTTTTTGCAAAACCGTATATATATATATATATATATATATATATATATATATATATATGTATGTTTCAATTGTAAACTGAAAAAATGAAATGTGAATTTATTTTGAAGTACTTACAATATAAAGTCAGCTTATATTAAGCTTTATTTAAAATTAAAACTAAACATGGTCACACATAGATATTCATTATATAATGGAAATGTTCAGTTACTGACAAATGAGGGACATTTTAAGGAATAGAATGATTTCAAATACATAGTAACAACTATAAAGAGGAATAGGCGTAGAAAGAAAATAAAGTCTCAATTATTGAAATGCATGCTATTACACAAGAGTATCACACTAGTATTTAAGAATCAAGTTTTATTTTTTAGACCAATGAGAGACGAGCAGACATATAAATGGATAAGTCTACATAACAATGAACTACATGAACTGTAAGGGAAGTGAGATGTAATAAGAACAGTTAAGTCTCATAGACTGCGATGGGCAGGACATGTGGGACGAATGGGGAATGAAAAAGATGCACGAAAACTCCTTGTATGAAAGCAGAGGGAAAGTGCACAGTAGGTTTGCCAAATATGAGGTGGGAGAATAATATAACCCAAGATTCGATTGAGGTAAATTATACAGGATTTCATAGGAAAACGATGGTTCACGTTAGGGATGAATGAAGAGGACATATCCGCGTGGCCATGAACCGACGGGTTCGATAATGCTAGTGAGATACATGATAACTTTTTACTTATAATTTCCATTAATAAAATATACAATCCAGAATATTATCAAAAATATATTAAGAAGTAGTAGAGTAAATGTGTATTCGTGCTGGCGTAAAGCTTGGTCGAGGGATTAGATCAGATGAAACTCCATTTTACCTTCATTTTAAATATATTACATACACGGAGTCCACCACAGTGGTCTCGAGGTAGCGTGCTGTCTTGTCACGCAGCGGGCCCGGGTTCGATTCCCGGCCAGGCAGGCTCCTGGGTGACTTTTTTTCGGGGTTTTCCTCACTTGTAACACAAATGCTAGGAAGCTTAGGGCCCAACGGTCCCCGAAAATCATTCGGCCATCATCATCATCCTTATCATTATCATCATCATCCTTCACCGGTGTAGAAAAAACGGGAAGCTACCACACCTATAATTCTCCAGTAAATATGTAAGGCATAGCATGTAGATTGTATGTAGGAGTAGTGGAAATAAGTATGTAAGTAGAAATATATATTTTTAATCAGAATTTATTAATATGGGTTATTTATATCTTATTTTAATTTGCTTTAAATTATCAAATAAGTCAAGTGAAGGGTACTGGTAAAGATTATTACAATTTAATTAAAATTAAAAAACTTGAAAAATGATTAAATGCGGCAAGAATACCAAATCAAAATTGCTAATAGATTTGAAGTACTGGAATCTTCCGATGAAAATGTGGCAAACGAAGAAGAAACTGATATAAATAAAGAATGGGAGGCTATAAGAGATACTATTAAATTGTCAGCATCAGAAAGCGTTGGTTGTTTAAAAAAGAGGCAAAACAAGAAATGGTTTGATGAGGAATGTGCCGACATTGTAAAGAAAAGAAAGCTAGCAAAAATGAAATGGTTACACGAGCCAAATGAGGTAAATTTAGAGCAATTGGGTAGTATTAGACGGGAAACCACCAAGCTACTAAAGAGTAAAAAGAGGGAATATTTGAGAGAGAAGATTAATGATCTTGAAATGAATGTAAAAAATAGGAACATTACAGAATTATATCGGGAATTAGCATAGAGAAGAAAGGGTTTCAGACTAGAACAAACATAATTCGGAATGAAAATGGGGATATGATTGCAGATTTCAGGAGTATATTAAATAGATGGAAAAGTTACTTTAATCAGCTATTAAATGTACATACAGAACAGCACATTGAGGAGGATAATTTACAGACAGCATAAATGCTAGTCGCAAAGCAAAGTGCATTAGAGGTTGAAATGGCGATTGAACAATTGAAGATGTATAAAGCATCAGGTTCAGATGAGATCCCAGCAGAACTGATAAAATCAGGGGAGAAAAATTGATGGACAAGATACGCTGGTTGCTTAGTATGATTTGGGAAAAAGAAGCTCTTCCAGATGAATGGAAGGAATCAATTATCATACCAATTTATAAGAAAGGAGATAAAACTGATTGCAACAACTACAGGGGCATCTCATTACTTTCAACTTCGTACAAAATTCTAACAAATATATTAGTAAGCAGACTTACTCCCTATATTGATGACATTCTAGGAGATCATCAATGTGCATTTAGAAGAAACAGGTCTACAACAGATCAGATTTTTAGTGTAAGACAGATTTTAGAAAATAAATGGGAATATAATGGTACTGTACATCAACTGTATGTAGACTTCAAAAAAGCATATGATTCAATTAAGAGGGAGAAGTTATATAGTATCCTGCTGGAGTTCGGAATTCCTAAAAGTTAGTTAGACTTATACGAATGTGTCTAAATGGCACAAAGAGTAGGGTGCGTGTAGGCAAACAGTCTTCGGACACTTTTGAAATCCAGAATGGGTTGAAGCAAGGACATGCACTATCTCCTCTACTATTTAATTTTGTACTAGAGCATGCCATGAAATCTTTAGAGAATGAGGATGGCTTACAACTCAATAGTATTAATAAGCTGTCACCTTATGCTGATGATGTAGTATTGTTGGCCGATAGCGAGGAGATACTAAAGGACAACACGCACACATTACTGGGTAACACTAAGAAATTAGGACTGGAAGTAAATATCAATAAAACTAAATATATGGTCACACATAGAAATCCATTAAATAATGGAAATGGACAGCTAATGACAAATGAGGGAAATTTTGAGGAAGTGCCTGAATTCAAATACCTAGGAACAATAATCACAAATAGGAATGAGATGCACAAAAAAATTAAACATAGGCTCAATTCTGGAAATGCATGCTATTATGCATTGCAGAGACTCTTGATGTCCCAACTCCTTTCAAAAAACGTTAAACTGAAAATATATAAAGCAATTATTCTACCAGTTATATTATATGGGTGCGAACATGGACTCTTACTTTAAGAGAGGAAAGGAGATTACAAGTATTTGAGAATAAAGTACTTAGGAAGATTTTGGACCAAAGAGAGATGAACAGACAGGTGAATGGAAAGGCTTACATAACAATGAACTACATGGTCTTTACAGGAAGCCAGATATAATAAGAACAGTTAAGTCTCGTAGACTGCGATGGGCAAGATATGTTGTACATATGGGGAATGAAAGACTTGCATGGAAGCTTCTTGTAGGAAAGCCAGAGGGAAAGCGCCCAGTTGGTAGACCAATAATGAGGTGGGAGATAACATTAACTATGATTTGAGGGAAGTAGATTATACAGGAATGATTGGAAAGCATTATCTCAGGATAGGGATGTATGGAGAGCTTATGTCCGTGCGGCCATGAACCTACGGGTTCGATAGTGTCAGTGAGTGAGTAAGTAAGTAAGTAATTAAATATATTTTAATAAATAATTAACCCACTGGCACTATCGCACCCATAGGTTTATACCCGCGCGGACATACGCTTTCCATATATCCCTATCCTGAGCTGATGTTTTCCAATCATTCCCTCTATAATATACTTCAATCAAATCGTTGCTAATGTTATTCTCCCACCTAATTATCTGTCTACCAACTGGACGTTTTCCCTCTGGTTTTCCTACAACAAGCTTCCATGCATGTCTTTCATAAATATATTTTAATAAATTAAATAATTTTTAAGGGTAAATGGGGGAATCCTCGAGAAAAACTTGCCCTGTCTACGTTTCTTTCACCATGAACCCCACGTGTAGTGACGAAGACTTGTGGTGAATTCAAATCTTTTACGCCACAGAGAGATAACAATTTAATAATTACTGAAAGCAGCCACTCTTAGAGGTTAGACACCCATGTACTCACAATGTAGGCAAAAATGATTGTATGCCTTTCTTATGAATGATAGCTGAACAGTAGCAAACAACTCTCTGTTGAGGATGGTTCCAGCTCGAAAGTCCTACAATGTTTTAATCATTGAAACAATTGAGGAAACTGAAAAAACAATGTACAATTTTATAAGTTTATATTACAATTTTTATATACCCTTTCATATATAAATCATTTATTTCGCTTAAAGTCTTTTATGAGCAGACAATAATAAATTAATTATCCATGAAAACTCATACGTAAAATTATCGAAATTGCATTACTTCAATCACATGTAAACTAACTCACTGGCACTATCGAACCCGTAGGCTCATAGCTGTGCGGACATAAGCTCTCCATACATCCAATCCTGAGCTATGCTTTCCAATAATACCCCTATAATTCGCTTCCCTCAAACAATTGTTAATTTTATTCTTCCACCCCAAATTTGGCAAAAAATACTTGACTCATTCCTTCTGATATTACCACAAGGAGTTTTCATGTTCCTCTTTCATTCTCCATTTATGCCATACGTCCTGCATCGCAGGCTATGAGACTTCAGTGCTCTTTTTACATCCGGTTTCCCATAAAGATCATTGACCTCACTGTTTTGAAATCATCTCCATTCGCATGTTTGTTCGAGTTTCTTTGACACACATTTTTCCTAAGAACTCTATTCTCAAATACTCGTAATGGTTCATTCCCCCTTAGGGTAAATTTCATGTTTTGTATCCATATAATTTATATTATCCATTTAACGTTTGAGGATAACTTAACAGGCAAGGATCTCTGTAATGCATAATAGCATGCTTTTCCAGGAAATGAGCCTAAGTTTAATTTCTTTCTGCACCTCGTTCTGTTTTGTAATTATTGTTCTTAATTATTTAAATTCCGCCACTTTTTCAAAATTTCATTAATTTGCCAGTAACTGTTAATTTCCTTATGATACCATATATTTAGTTCCATTAATATTTTCTTCCAGCCCCAATACGTAGTGTTGCTCAATAGATTGTGGTTGTTGTCCCTGAGTAGTCTATCTCCTCCCTAACGCCCAACAGCACTACTCATCGAAATGAATTAACAGCTTGTTATTACAGTTGATTTGTAGGCCTAAAGAATTGAGGGACGTTCTAGTACAACATTTAATAATATGGAAAGCGGTTCCCAAATTTTTCCGACTCGCGAACCCCTTCTTCATTGATCTGAGTTGGGTGAACAATTGACTTAAATGTACATACAGTAGAACACGCATAAAATTCAATTCCAAACAGAAGGTTTATTAACCTTAATAATCTCAACCATTAACTGTTAAATCCTACTCATTGATTCGCGGTAAATATTAATTTATTGTTGAAATGATGTGATAAATTCCCGATGTTACACATATGTAATAAGGGGCTTTAGGTTCATTTAATTTTATAATTAAATAATAATAATAATAATAATAAATGCCCTCCACGGTATCTTTACCTTGTCGTGGTGGAGTGGCTTGCGTACTTAAATGATCCCGAGAGCTATGCCGGCGGTAGCATTGCTGCTGAAAGTGTTACACATGCCGGACAGGTCGAAGGTAATAAGCCAGACGAAAAAGTACCTTGGTCAAAAGAGTGGCGATCTTTCACCGTAAAAATACAACCGTCAAGAAATGCGGACATGGGTTCCACTGGGCAAAAATTTTCCGGAGGTCAAATAGTCCCCCATCGGTTCTCTGGGCGGGGACTACTTCAGGGAACCCATTCCAAAGGCTGAAACACCGGGACATATTCCTAGGAACATGGAATGTTAGGACTTTATACAATAGCGGGGCACTAGAGATATTAACGAGGGAATTAGATAAATCACCCTTAGATATAGTCGTTTTACAGGTAGAAGATTATACAGGAAACGATAGGAAAACATTAACTCAGGATAGGGATGTATGGAGAGCTTATGTCCGCACGGCCATGAACCTATGGGTTTGATAGTGCCAGTGAATAAGTAAATAATAATAATAATAATAATAATAATTTATTATTAATATAATAATTATTTTTTTATTAAGATAATATGGTAGAAATGAAGGAAAATTAAAGACCTAACCTCGAAATCCCTCTGGGTGTTCGCGAACCACAGAATGAAATGATGGTATAGACGATCCTGCTTCTCTTTGCTTTAATCCATTGTGAATTGTAAAGTATTTGAAACTGTATGACTACAATCACTCTAATCTTTGTGCCACTCTATCATCATAATCATCATCATATTCGGTGCTCTGCAGCCTATTACAGATCTTACCCGCCCCAACTATGCACCTCTGTCTATGTCATTTAGGGGCATGGAAACTCCTTGTAGGAAAACCAGAGAGAATACGCAGAGTAGATGGGCAAATAATTAAGAGAATTGAATTAACCATGTAAATCATACAGGAGATGATTGGAAAACTTTAACTCTGGATAAGGATGAATGTTCGCGCATCCATGAACCTCTGGGTTCGATTTTGCCAGTGAGTTAGGTAGGTGTGCATCTGAATATTTAACATGCTTAGTATAATTAAGAAAATAAACGTAAATTAATATTTTTGTGTAAATTCTGTATTACAGCTTGAATTTTCCGTAAACCTAATTCGAAGCACTACGTGATGATGATGGTAGTGGTGAGGGATTTCCCTTGGATTAATATCAGATTGAATGCACGTTGTAATTCTGTATGTATCTGTCTGCCTCAGGGAGATGTTACATTAATATCAGGTGTGGAGTTTGTACCTCCCTGGTATTTAATGTTACGCAACACCAAGGTGCAATTGAAAAAGTCCCTAATCACATTAGTGTTAGTTGCGACTTCTTTTTTACATTAAGCAATAAACCCTCTGATATGAGACTACTTAACATGAAAGTTTAATTAATTGTCTTGTAAATAAACTAATTATCTTGTATTTCTGTTGGTATCACGCAAATATTTTCATTTCCTGTATCCTCTAGTTCTGTTAGTTCTCTTTCATATTATGGAATTTTTAGAAATTGTAATACATTTTCATAAGTAATGTCACGAGTGATTTCCAAATTATCGATAAATTCACTACTCACGAAGTGAGTAGTGAATTTATTTAGAGAATTTGGAAATCAAGTGTGGCATTTTTAGGACTATTTAACGAATAAAATTAAGCTCTTTACTCACAAATCATTATTTAACTATAATTATTTTAAAATATTTATATATTTAATGTAAACGGCGATTTTTGAAAACAAATGAGAAACGATTATTACGCTTCATTTTCTTCTTTTGTTTCCTTACTGCAACCAGATCATATTATTTATTGCCAAAGGATCGCAATATTGTAAGAATGCACCCTAGTGGAGAAATTTATAATCAGCATTATAGGTATTCGTTAATTTCTGATGTCCTATGATGTAATTATGTCAATTATATTTTTCTGCAACGTCATTTCTTGGATAATGATTCGTTTAAGAAAGTGCAAATAGTGTTTTTTTTTTGTGGTATAATCAATTGCTACAAATGTTTTTATATTTTCTCCCGCATGCGTTTTCTATTGACATTCATGCACTATATATACAATCTGGTTGCCGTATTTCTTATAGAGCCAGTCATTGCAAAATAATGCTATGACCTATTCAGAATGTTAAAAAGGGGGAGCGTTCTTTAATATGAAAAACTTCAGTTGATAAATTCGAGACGAAACACGGCTGTGATTGGTTGTAAATAAAAAATCATTGAAATGTGATTGGTCATTGACTCCCATTTGTGGCATGAGTTAAATAGTCTACGTAAATGTATTGTTTAAGACTTTCACGGCTATCGTTACGTGTTCTAAAATACCTTTACCGGATTCCTGGCCGTATCTTGCAGTGTTGTTTTCTCGACGTTTGATCATTTTCTGTGGGTGACATCTTCAGGAGATTTTGCTTTTGCAGATTTTCATAGTAGCTGCTAATTACATTTTCGTATCTATTATTTTAGTAAATCATTTCTAATTGGTTAAAATTATTTACTAAGAACCATAGTTACGGAAAAATAATTAATAACTAGTTAACAGTTACTACGGAAATCTCCTGAAAATCTCCTGAAATGTCACCTAGAGATGGTGATGAAACGTCGAGAAGACAATACTACAAGACACGGCCAAGAATTCCTAAAAGGTATTTTAGAAATATTTAGGTAATTCTTGATTAATTATGTAATGCCACAATTTAACAAATTTGCATAGGCACTGCCCTCACCTACTATTCAGTTTTCTACTAGACCTAGCCATCAAATCTTTAAAGAATGCAACATGCCTACAAATCAATCATATTAATAAACTGTTTGTTTATGCGGATGGTATTGTATTGGTAGGCAGTATCGAGGAGATAATATGGACCTACACGCACACACTAATGAGTAATGCCAGGAAATTGGGACTGAAAGTTAACATGAATATAACTAGATTATGTTCACATATACAAATGCAGTATGTCAATTTGTTATTCATACACTTAGATTTTATAATTAAAATAGCACAATTTTAATTCTCAGAATATTGCAATTATATTTTGCCATTAACTAAACATTTTCAGGTACACTTCTTTACATAATATATACAAATCAACAAATTCTATAAACATTTAACGTATAATATATTAAAAAAACTTTAAAAGTTGTAAACTTTATAGTCACATATCTGAGGGCTGATTGTGCACCATTCTTCAGTAACCACCCTCTTCAATTCTTCTTTGGAAGAAGGATTTCTGCTGTAGACCCTAGGTTTAAAAAACGCCATAATTATTCTATAGGGTTTAAGTCAGCAGATTGAGGAGGGTTTTCAATTGCTTTGGCACGTTCCATATCAACTAAGTCTTATTTAAGTCCGCCGTATGTTTAGGGTCGTTATTTTGTTGGGACATGTACGTAGGGAGCATATCCAATTTTTCTGCACTTTGTTTAACATTCTTACGAAGAATGTCGTTATACACAAATTTGTCCATAACATTGTCAATGAACTGTATATTGCCAACACCTTTTGGCGACATACACCCCCACAACATTATAGACCCACCCCCATGTCTTACAGTAGGTGTTGTATAGGTCATATCATTATCCGCATTGGCTTTTCTCCAGACTCTATGAACGCCATCTGAACCGAACAGGTTGATTTTAGTCTTATCAGACAAGAGAACATTATTTACATGTTCTTTTGAAACTGTAGTCTTACAACACGGTTCTTCTTACTTACTGTGGCAAGTCGTTCACTCAGCCTCCGTTGTAAAGAGTAACTCTATAAATAGATCCAAATGTCGGCAATAAAAATCAGAAACAATTATAAGATCACTGAACGAAGCAGTTATTAGACTTAGGCCATATTTATATTCAAATTAATCAGGGAAGCGAGTGGAACCCGAATATGTAAGAGCAAATGTCGTATAAAATGATCCGAAGAAGTTAGTATCAGTGGAATTAAATGACTAGTTATTAACAAGGACAACGAGAACTCAGGTAATACCACCTTTCTTTTGTTAAGACGTAAGTGGCCGACACATGGATAATAACTTAAGTGTTGACAAACCCTTTGCTCGCCAAATTGAGTAGAAATATCTTCTAAGCCTGCAGTTAACTGATTTATTGTGGACAGCATGACACATTAGCTAGATTTACAAGCGAGGGTTTCATCTTGAGACAAACTACGCTAGCAAAAAGTGTGGGAAGATGGCAATTTTCTAGCGTCTAGCCTCGAGATCAATGACCTAGGGAAAACCCAAGCCTAGCTAATATTTGTGACCCGGCTGTACATGAAGCCAGCACGGGAAAAAGGTCCAACCTCTGAAGGCGTAAATCGCCAATAATAAATTTGTAACACCACCATGATTAAAATAGAAGAGTTCATTAACCAATGATATGTTTTGTTATGTGTGCCTAAGCACTGATCTCAGGTCCACGAGATCGATGTAGTGGGAGTAACGAGTTTACCTAATAGGCGAGAGAGGCTTCTCCTCGTCACTTCTGTTATACATTTCTACAAGTCACCTCGCCTACACACATATACTCTTCGACACACTGGCAGCCGGGCCACCAGTGGAAACTTAACGCTAATTTTGGACTTAGCCGTTTTCATCGGAATATCGTAACGTGTACATTATTTTTATTAAGCGCCTAAATATTTAGGCCTCATAATTAAGCCAGTAAATCTGTGAGTGAGTAGGCCATCGGATAATTACTAACGGGGTAGACCCACAACTGACGACCTCGCCGATTAGAGATCAGTGCAAGGTAATTCAAACTATAGATTATACAGTGCTCCAACATTTCGTGTGCTTCAAACAAGAATAAAATGCATTCAAAACGAAGCCCTCTACACATTAATTCTGCCCGACGAAGTCCTTGTGGAATACCTGAGTGAGAACTCTTGCCTACCGATATTCCAACCTGAGCGAACCTAACACCTAAATTCCCCAGTGAACCGGGGAAGTCCCTTTACGAATCCAGCGCCCACCAAATCCTCAACTATCCAAACCACACCCAGTGATACTCCTCTTCATTACATACGGCCTTTTTCTAGTCATTCTTCCATGATAGCCATATCTGCGTAACACCTTCCGAACTGTCTCAGTACATACCTTTTTACCAGTAGAAACTTCTAAGGTATACCGCAATTTTGGAGCACTACTTCTGGGGTTGAATTTCACTTGTCTCACAATGGTTCTCTTCTCATTTTCACTTAACTTCTTTTGTTTAGGTTTTCTCGGAACATTCTCTACTGAACCTTTATACTTGAATTTATTTAGTGTATACTGTACTGTTGCATGACATTTGCCTATCAGACGCCCTTTTTTTTTTCTCAAATAATATCCCTTAAGTGCAAGATTTACAATTGTATCCTTGAGATCAGAACTGTGTTCTTTACATTTACCCATTTTGGAGGTGACTGACTGCCAGTGTACACAACCAGCACAGTAGGCAGATGCAAACAAATGCACAACTTAGAGTATTCATGTTGCATTAATGTTTAAGCAAGTTAGACAAGCAAATACACTGCAGTGTTTTCTTTAGTGTATGAACAGCAAATTAACTTGTATTTGGGTGTAATAAAGATTATTTATTTTGATAAATTATTTTATTTTATAATTACGTTTTGAACGACATATTTAGATATAACTTAGTGTTTCCTTCAAACCGCAATAAATATTTTTTCTTTACTTTTAAAAACTTTCTGAAAATTGGATTTTTATTAATAAAAATGCCTCTGTATGAATACCAAATTGACATACTGTACATTACATAATAGAAATTAAGATTTAATGACAAATGAGGGAAATGTTCAAGATGTGGCTAAAATTCAAATACCCTGGAACAATAATTACAACAGAAATGAGATGCAGAAAGAAACTGAACATAGACTCAATTCTGGGAATGCTTGATATTATGCATCAGAGGGACTTTTGTTGTCTCAACTTATCTCAAATAACCTTAAACTGAAAATATATAAAACTGCTATTCTCGCGATTCTATCATAAGGATGCAAAACATGGACTCGTACTTTAAGGAAGGGTCAAATCTTATGAGTACTTGAGAATGGAGCTCTTAGGACAATTTTTGGACCAAAGAAAAAATGTGAATCTATAATGGCAGTGAACCTCATGATCTTTATAGGAAACCTGATATAATAAGAACAGTTAAGTCTCGTAGACTGTGTTGGGCAGACGTGTGGCACGAATAGGAAATGAAAGAGGGACATGGAAGCATCTTGTAGAAAAACAAGAGGGAAAAGCCGAGTTGGTAGTCCATGAATTAGGTGAGAGAATAAAAATAATCATGATTTGAGAGAATTAGATTAAACAGGAGATGAATATAAAACATTAGCTCTGAATAGGGATCTGTGGAGAGCTTATGTCCCTGAGGTCATGAATCTACGCGTTCAATAGTACCAGTGAGTTAGTTAGTTACTTGTTTTGAATTCTGTCAACAACAGAATTCATTGTGAGAATACAGTCAACGTTACTCAACAGTGAATGCTGTTTTAAAACCCAAGGCATTTATGATTTCAAATATGTACTATAGGCTAGACCTGACAATATATGAAACATGCAGTCTAGGAGGATATATATTGGTTATGTTAAAGCAGGTTGGAAAATGTTTGGTTTCTGAGTCATTGAGCCAAGAGTATGATCAAATGCACACCAACACAGTAGAATGCATTAACTGAAATATTCATTTATACAAATAAAAGAGTCTAGTTGGAAAATTTCGATGAAAGGAAATGTAAACAAACACATTTTACAGCTTTAGGAGTTTCTCTTGATTAAAATGTATACAAGTTCTAGCGCACACCAAACAGAATATAGACATTTTCACCGTTTATTTTCAATTGATACAGGTATTCTGAATAATTCAAAATACGATATGAGAATTTTCAATATTTCCGGAGCAATTTCCATGCACTACTAAATAATCCAATTGTTTATTATTATTATTATTAGAGATATTATTATTAGAGATATTATTATTATTATTAGGCATATTATTACTATTATTTGCCTCTGCTTCTTATACAACACTGTCCACCTCATCACCTCTTTATATTTCAACTCGCTTCCTTTCGCTATCTCCAACCATAACTTGAACACACGATCGAGAGAAAATTTAACTCTAGCTGTATCTCTGCATCGAACATCTCACTATTCCTCATCCTTCCTTGTTTCAGCCACCCGACTCTAAAATTCCCTTCCCTCGTATATCAAGGACTCAAAAACAGTTTGAATAGAAACTGACTTCATATTTCCTTAGACAATAAGAAAAACAGTACTGTAAGTACTGATATTGTTTCAAAAGTCCTATAGAACAACAGTGCGCATGCGCCAAAGTTTATAGAGCTAGCGACAACCCACCATCGAACGACATATCGATTATCTTCCTTGCCACATATCGATTATTATCGTTATCGTACAAAAGTTAATACAGCTTACGCTAGGTGGCAGCACGTAGCTGTGAAATTTGAATGACAACTCTTTACAATAAATCCCCAAATCTATGATACATATATCAATAATATTAAAAGTACCAAACGTTTATTAAAAGTGGGTGTACACTTATTTATCACTTCCTGACCAGTTCCAACCAGCGATAACCCAAAATAGCAGTCAGCATATCAATATTGCCTTGTAGTGTCATAATGCTGTGATTTCCGTATATAAATAAATACTTAAAAATTATCAAATATTGTTATAAAAATTGTTTGAAAAAAGTTTAAAATGTTTAAAAAAATGTTAGTAACTGCAGACGAAGAGCTATAGTTCCAAGAATAAACTGAAATATCAAGGGTAACTTTTTCTACTGTTGAGCCAGACATAATATATAACCGTGTTCCATGTATTCTTTCATTATTTTAAACTTTCTTTACCAAGCCATTTACTTAATCTTACTATAGGTTATTATATATGTTGTTATTATTATTATTACAATATTTATTACTTTCCCTTGTCAACTTATATTTTGTAGTCGATAATTATCTATTATATATCATTTATCATAATTCTTATTGTATGTATAATTTAACCCCGGCGAAGTCGAAGAGAAGACTTTACCGTCTTAACTCCATCAGGCAAAATAATTAAATAAATAAAATATATAAAATATTATGATGATTATTATTATTACTATTATTATCGTTAAAAAATAAGCTAACTCTAAAAAAAATCCACCTTCTCAAAGGCAACATCTCAAGACAAAAGCGTATTCTTTATTGTCTTTCAGATTTTAATTTTTTCCATCACGTAACAATCTCACATACCACCTTTTTTTTAGTTCCTTCTGGTGGACTAATGGCTTCCACAGTAGGATCTGGTGACGAGGTTCGCGAGTTCAAACCCCACCGAGATCGATGGATTTTTCAGGGGGTAAAAATCCAGATGAGGGTAATTTCGGAAGAGAGCTAAAGTAGTGGGTCCCGAGCCTTTCGCTAAATGAAATACTAAGATGTTTTGGAATATATCTTCCAGGAAACAACCTTATTGTAGGTTTTCGTAATATCACTTGCTGGCTCTTATTAATTGGAAAGTAACAATAAATGTAAGGTATATATATTAATACCTTATATAAGTATAGTCAAAATAATCAGAATTGAATATGATGGAGTATAAAGAGCTGAACTATGACCGAGCAAAACATTAGCTCCTTTTTAAAGGGTGTTTCTAAATTAGACCGACAAACTTTGGGAACAGATAGTTAACCTTAATTCAAGCATATTTTATTAAGGAACCTATAGGCTGTGACACTTCGTTTCAGTGCAAGAGGGGTCTTAGAGGAAGGGATGGAAGGAAGTAGGTACGTGCAAATAAGTCATTCTGTGTGTTAACGAGCAGAAACACAACTCTCTCCAGTGTTGCATTGTCAGGATGGATTCAGTTTATTGTCCCATCACAAGTGCTGGAACACAAGTCTATTGACATCCAGACAAACAGTGTACCGACGTGCCATACTTTGTCGTATCCTTCCAAAAATGCAAGGAGTTTCTCTTATTTCAGCTGCTGCGCTAACAATGCGTCCTACAAGATCTTCAGAGTCAATATCGGTTTCATAAACCATTGACTTCATGTAGCCCCACAAAAAGAAATCTAGACAAGTCAGGTCAGGTTATCGTGCCGGCCAGGCAGTGGGCCCACCTCTACCTATCCAACGAGGGTAAATGTAGCTGTCAGATGGCCACGACTTCACTCACAAAGTGAGGTGGTGCCCCGTTATGTTCAAACCACTTGCTGCGTCTGATATTCAGAGCTACAAGCTAAGACACATCGAACTGTACATTACAGTATGTACAGCAGTACTGAATGATGTTCACCCACCCTCCCTTGTTCCGACTACGGATACCAACAGATCGCACCAATGGATGTAAACAAATGTGCTGTATTTGATACCGAATGCTACTAAGCTCGGGAAGTAAACAAACCAAACGATGATAATAGTGAACAACACTCTGAACTGAAAATGAATGTTTATACTTTTTTTAATTGCTGCAGTTTTTTTCTTTCTCGTTTTCTTCAGTTTACACTGTTCTTTCTTTTTGTTTTACCTTTGTTAACCTTTTTATCTGATTCACATACAAACACAAGACAGGACGAAAACCCAGACCCAAGTATTATTACGATAAACATTCTTAAGTCTTCCACGCGTAATGTTTACATCTTTAACAGAATACATGCCGATTAAACAATAATTCAGTAAACAAGCTGATAACATTCATCCAGCTAGGCATGTTTACAACACAAGAGATACAGACGTTGATAAGACGTAAACAACAAACTGTAAGAGAAGTTATTACATTCATCCACAATCAGTAAACAACAAACCAGGAAAGATGATGTAACGTATTTATACAATTACAATGTAATACGTAAACAACTTTAACTTAAATGAATTTACGTAAGTAAGTTCTATACATAAATCATAGTATATGGGACAATTCTATTTCATTAATATCACTTTTAAACATTCTATATTTCCAGAAATTCTTCCAAATCATTGAATACTGTACTAATATTTCAATACACTTCTCCACTGGGACTTGAACCCAGAAGCTACGTTCTATTTTGGGGTTTGAACCCAAAATCACTTTTCCTCGAAGCAAACTATCTATCTTTATATTTTCCATCCAAAGCATAACTCAAAGCTTACAAATTTCAAACTCAAAATTACGATACTTATCATTTTGAATCGCGAAGCACATTCCATTCAAAAAATAGTATACAACAACAATAACCCAACACTCTGCTACCAGAAATTGTGCCGGACCGAACCACGCTCTGGTAAACCATTTTGTGCTGTTTAAACCACGCTCTGCTACCATAATTTGCACCGGCGTAACCACGCTCAATACTACCAGAAATTGCACCGTATAGATGCTGGATCCAACCGTTATAGTTGATAACTATTTTATTGGAAAGCATAGATTGTTCAAATTGTGACATCTTGGCCCGAGCCCATAGAGGCAAAGAGGAATTCAACTTTCTTTACTAAATTCTCCCAATATGTAATGTTTACTGACTTATAAAATACAATCGTGAAAGCTTTGGGATAAAGGAACTAATACCCGCTTGAGTTAGCTTTTGGAATTTGACTTAGACATCTGACTAATGCTAACTATAGAATGAATAGGCATAAGTAAAAACAAAACTAAAGCTTTTAATGCGAGTCAAAATTTAGTCAGATATGATATAAAGATAAATAAATAAATATTCAATTTACAAAGGAAAGAAATCATAATAGATCATCTATACAAAAAGAAAATATGATATAACTTAACGTACATACATTCATCATCACTCACTCTAGTCCAGCCTCGGGTTTGGGGGAAATACTGTCCCAGCGTCCCCACCCTGGCTTACTGGACTAAACAAACATAATCAGCTCTCCTGAGCTGTCCTGACCAGACTCCAACGGTGACTACTAGATGATCCTTCGATGTTACAAAACACAGCTATTTGTGAGAGTTCACAAGGAGAGGGGGATGCGCCATAGCACAGGGTGCGCACTAGGAAAGGGAAGGGATAGATAGGAAAGCATTTAGCACTGTTCATAAAGATGACACTCGAGATGGAGACGCGATGACGTATAGTTTGCGCAGTAAGACGTAATTCCTGTATCGAAATGTCCATTTCGGTACAGTTATGAAAATCGTATAAAACTTTGATAGCTTTATTTATTAAATAAACATAATGGATTTTTATCAAATAAACACCAAATCAATTGTTATTCTTAAAAACGGTATAATATAATAAATTATATCCTAGAGTGGGTTAGGTGTTTTTCTTTTGAACAAAGTGTTCCTATCGCTCATTGTTCATAGGGCTATACAGTGGTTCTAAGAGTCATTTGCAGAAGTAATAGGAAAACGTAAATAGAAATACACATTGAAATATACATTAATAAACTACATTCAGCTGAAATTTGAGATACCTAAGTAAAATAAAAAAAACATTAATGCAAAAACAACTTACGTTTATGCCGCAAAAAATTACAGGTTACGAATGAATGAGCCTGCGGAAAAATTTCCACAGCGTGTTTATTTACATTCTAGAAAATTAGGTTCTTGAGTCTTCGATTCAATAAGTGCCTCAACTGGGATTATAGATTATTCCTACCCTCGCATATATCAGAGGGGCGGACCGGTTAGTCAGTCTGTCAGTCCTATCAAAGTGTGGACGAGTAAATGTTACCTAAGAGTGAAGATGAGACGATACATCAGGTGAAGCCGTCAGTTAGTGTCAATAAGTGAATTATAAAATAACTGCAATATTGTTGTGGAGTACGAAATTTTAGAAGGAGAGAATGAATTTAATTATTTGGATTATAGTTTAACATTTCAAGATTAAGCTGATATTGTATTTATTGTAAGCCCATGTTTTCCATTTACAGAGATTTAGGCACTCTCCCCCTACAGGGAAGAATTTGAACCATACTAATTTAATTACACTTGTTTTCGCATAGATGTCATTTTGAGTGGTCCGTGATCAGCGATCCGCCTCATACTGACATCTAGGAAACCAAGGTAGTACTAAGACGGGAAAATTCAGTAAATTTTGTTAGAGGCCTTTTCATTCAGGCTTAAGATTTTTTACGAGCCTGAAAATCTTCAGACTCGGGATCCACGGCTTAAAGTCCCTCCCGGAGGACTTGCTGCTTGAATTTTTCCGTCCTAAAAAATCCATCGACCCCCGCCGGGTTTGAACCCGCGACCCTCGGGACCAGAGGCAAGGAGCATAACTACTAGTCCACCGGGGCCGACTAACATAACAAAAAAAATCATAAATTCACAAAAACAACGAGAATAATTAATAGTATTATGAAATCATCTTTAGTACGAAAGAACACAAGATTACGGCTTTATAAGGTTATTGTAAAACCAGTATTAAGATATGGTAATGAGGCATAGACTATAGGAAGAAGAGATGAATGCTGAACAACAGCAAATTAAATACCATATTCACCCATCCTATCTACTAAACACCGAAAATGACAATGGACAAAATTTAAATAAACATATTTTTGTCTACGTGTAAGCTCTGAATTGAAAAAAAAAAAAAACTAAGATCGAGTTCGTAAATCTGTAAATAAGGACTAATCGGCGAAGAGGTTCACACGAAACGATATTTAAAAATTGTTATAGTGGTTGCATTTTTCGATACATCACAACGAAACTCAGTATATGCTATTAAAATAAAAACGAGGAGGAAGGTAATCTAAAAAGATCAGCGAATTCAGACGTGGGTATAGCTGAAACCCGACATTAAAACTCGACTCTAGCAACAGCCATGTTTACTCATATATATATATATATATATATATATATATATATATATATATATGCCATAAACGTCCCGCATAGGGAAACAGGTGGGAGGGAGTTTCTAAAGAAAGCTAATTTAGTTAAACTTACCTGAAAATGTGAATGAGTTACATGTGGTTAACAAATCGTCTCAACGAGGCGTCTAGAAGGCAACTAAGATTTATTTGGATGGAGGAAATTCGGCCAATTTTTGCAGAGGCAATTTTGTTCAGACTTGCGGTTCTTTTACGAGCCTGAAAATCTTCAGACTCGGGACCAGGGCTTAAAATCCCTCTTGGAAGACTTGACCATGTAAATTCCACCCTAATAACATCGACCACTGCCGGCTTTGAAACCGCGATCCTCGGAATTACGAGTATCACTAAACTAACATTGTCTTCCTGTAGTACACATAGTTTAATGAATTTAATATTTTTAAAAAATGAAACACATTAATAGTATATATTTATATTTTCAAATTATACAAAAAAAAACAGTTAATAATTTATGGTTAGGCATCATTCCTTTTCGGCCTAACGATTTTAAATAAGTTGGAGTAACACATTCAGTTTCTCCAATATAACCAAATAAATATATAATAAATTGATTTAGCGTTTACATGATAAAAATACGTTTTTATAAATATAAATAAAACTTAAAGTTTTATATGATTTTCATATTTATTAAAATACAAATTCGTAACAGTTGTTTCAGAACTTTGTACATTCTTCAGACGAATTTTATCATGATACTTACTCACTCACTCACTGGCACTATCGAACCCGTAGGTTCATGGCCGCGCGGACATAAGCTCTCCATACATCCCTATCCTGAGCTAATGTTTTCCAATCATTCCCTGTATAATCTACTTCCTCAAATCATAGTTAATGTTGTTCTCTCACCTAATTCTTGGTCTACCAACTGGGCGTTTTTCTTCTGGCTTTCCTACAAGAAGTTTCCAGGCACGTCTTTCATTCCCCATACGTGCAACATGTCCTGCCTATTGCAGTCTACGAGACGTATTATATCTGGCTTCCTATAAAGACCATGTAGTTCATTGTTATGTAAGTCTTCTCCATTCACCTGTCTGTTCATCTCTCTTTGGTCCAAAAATTTTCCTAAGTACATTATTCTTAAATACTTGTAATCTCCTTTCCTCCCTTAAAGTAAGAGTCCATGTTTCGCACCCATATAACATAACTGGTAGAATAATAGTTTTATATATTTTCAGTTTAACGTTTTTGAAAGGAGTTGGGACATCAAGAGTCTCTGCAATGCATAATAGCATGCATTTCCAGAATTGAGCCTATGTTTAATTTCTTTGTGCATCTCATTCCTATTTGTGATTATTGTTCCTAGGTATTTGAATTCAGCCTCTTCCTCAAAATTTCCCTCATTTGTCATTAGCTGTCCATTCCCATTATATACTGAATTTCTACGTGTGACCATATATTTAGTTAGTTTTACTGATATTTACTTCCAGTCCTAATTTATTAGTGTTACTCAATAGTGTGTGCATGTTGTCCTTATCATGATAACACATTATTTTGTTATTATACGTTAACTCCATGAATTATAAAGTTACAGTTGTTATGTACTGGAGTTTATATATAATAACAAAATTCATTTGTAATCATGATAAAATTTGTCTGAAGAAGGTACAAAGTACTGAAACAGCTGTTACGATTTTGTATTTTAATAAATATAAAAATCATATAAAACTTTAAGTTTCATTTATATTTATAAATAAATATATATTCTGTATAACTGCAAATGGCACCCAAGATTAGACTTGGCGAGGAATTTGCATACCATTTATAAGCTGTTCTTTCGTGGCGGACTTTCTTGTATTAAAACTGAAAATAAGCCATTTTACTTCAAAATGTCTTTTGCGCGATATTACGTTTTGTCATACTTACAGCAATAGCGTCCATAATTGAAAGTTCAACTTCATGCATTTCGCGGTTGCCAACCTAAACAACTGTATTGTAATAAATAACTATACTGTAATATTATTGGTAATTCCATATGTGACTGACTGATATTTACAATACACTTTTGCTGCAAAATGCTTGCATAAATATTACATTTGGTTGAAATTAGAGGTGTTATATACGCGATATGATAGACGTAAAGTGTATGATTAAGATTGTACATAAATATACAATTTCTGAAGAAAAAAATGATTTATTATCTATCAAAGTATGTGTGACTGACTGACATAAATGTCAACTCATCATGCAGCTTAACATGTTCATCTACACCGTTCTCTGAAATGTGATTGTTAATTAAATTTTCCAAAATACCGTTTGGAGGGCACGTTTCAAGTTATATTTTAAATAAAAAAATAAATCTAAATCACAATTAATACCGAAGTTATGACCTAATATGTGATGTGTGACTGACTGACATTATTTTGTGACTGACTGACATTTCTGATTTAATTTAGAATTTCAAAATGCAAATATTACACAAATGTAACAAAATACTACGAAACTAGATAAACAGCTTCGGTAATAGAAATGAATAAAGAACTGCAAATACGTTATCAATTCTACGAAAATTATTAAATTTAATTTTGCTGTAAAATAAATGTTAATTTAAATCAATAATGTAATTAAATTGACTCGCTTACCATGTACCATTTTAAATTATATAAAATAAAGGAAACTATTAAATACTTAATAAAAAAGTGCCTTTTCTATTGTTAAATACACCTACTAAAATTGTATGCATGTGTGCGTATAATATATATATATATATATATATATATATAAACTCTCCACCGATGTGGTCTCGAGGTAGTGTGCTGCCTTGTCACGCAGCGGGCCCGGGTTCGATCCCGGTCGGGACAGTTTTTCTGGGTGATGTTTTTATCGGGGTTTTTCCTCACCTGTATGACGAATGTCAGGAAAACTTATGGCCCGAACGGTCCCCGAAATCATATGGCCATCATAATCATAATCATCATCTATCATCCTTCACCTGTGTGGAAAGCAACGGGAAGCTATCACACCTACAATTCCCTAGTAAAGCTGCAAAGCATAGCATGAAAATGCTATGATTGCAGTTAAAGACCTGCCCTCGGGCAGAATTACTATGGATGGATGGATATAGTAACTGATTACAATTTAGTCCGGCGCCATAGTCGAGTGGTTAGGATAAGAAGCCTTGACGCAGATCTATGGGACTTGTGCTGTTTCGAGCCCCCTTGGGGAAGACATTTTCTCATTGAATTTCGGCCAGTATGGGACCGAAGCCCACCCAGCATCGTGTGGCATTTGGGTAGCTACAATATGTAACGACTCCAGATTGATAAGACAAACTATAACGGCTGGGGGACCCGACATGCCGACCACATATCAGCCCTATACTGGCTTATGATCGTCTACCTCTGTGATTATAATACATGTGGACGTGAGGCTAGCAGTAGTTTGGTAGACCAAGGGCATTCTAGGTATTTCGCGCTTGGAGTGGAGTTTATTACAGTTTACTTGATGTAAGATTTAATATTTTTTATTTCTAGATTGAACTACTGAATAAAAAAATGTAAGCCTTGCAGAATGTATACACATTCTTAGTAAGTTACTTATTTATCAGAGTGCATGTACTTTCAAAACAAATTATCGTAAATCGCATTAGTAAGCTGTAGTGTAAACAATTGCTGACGCAGTGAATTCTACTTTAAAAAACAATAAAAAACGTAACTCTAATTAGCCCGAGTTCTGATGACTCACATCATAACATTGATGTATATGAGATCGTTTCTCTCTCTAGTCTTCGCCGCTAACTTGACCTGACTTGACCCATAAATAAAAAATATCTTTCGTGTCACGCATGAAGTCTCACGCTGTAACTGAATAGTTTGAGGCAATATGTCTCAATAGAGAGCACTGATTCGAGTCCCCATGAGAGAAGAAATGTTCTCATGGAATTTCGGCCACAATGGGGTTGGTGCCCGCCCAGAGTCATGAAGAATTTGGGCAGCTACAATATTTAGAGGTTGCGGTCAAGAAAACCAGCCATAACGGCTGGAGTATCCGACATGCTGACTACATGTCACCCTATATGTTGGTTAGATGATTGTCCACCTCTGTGATTGATATACTTGGATGTGAGATTAGCAGCCAAGGACTTTCTAGGCCTGTCACGCCCTTCAGTTCTTTTTTAACACACGAACTTATGAATTTGTTGCGCTTATTGTTTGACAGTTGTGCATACTCTATAACATACGGGTTGAACGCTTTCACGTTGTATACGCAATGAGTCTGTGATAGATGCAAGATATTCACAATTCTTTCCTTCTTCTATATCATTTTGTGACTCCAGTTATTTGGTTGGTTTTACAGCTCACATTACTTAATTCTGCACCATTTTGTATATTCTTTCCCGATTTTTCTTACATCCGTGCCATCCTTTTTACTTGGCCGTTAATCGCATCTATAGCCCCCTTTCCATGGTACGATTCAAAGAAGTTCCATTTTATGTCAAAATCCAAATATGCAAGTAAGCAGTATAACATTGCTAAATATATAGGCCTATTTCTATTAGCAGCTGCTCCATCTGAAAATTTGTATCACCCCAAGTCTTGGAAGAAATCACTATAGTTCGAAAGGAACACTTTTCTATAGCAAATATCTATAGAATACTTGCTATGTATCACATAACCTTATAATAGAACAAAGTATTTCTTCTGAACTTCTCTGTCACCTTCCATCTAAACTAGGCAACGACAGTTAGTATTGAGATATGCTAATTTTTCCAATCAACTGCCTGGATTTCATTTTGTTCTTTGTAGGCATAATTTTCTGAGAAATCAACAAGTATGGCTGCTTCGTTTACTGCAACCTTTTTCCTGAATATATTTAAATGCTTCCGCTAACTGCCTTTTAGCTGAAATTGACACAGAAAAAGGGTCAGTAAATATTTTATGGAACAGCTGAGCCGAACAGTATACTAGATTTCCTAAACAATGTTTATGTTAATCCTCAGCGGAGTGCAGCAAGCAACTGACTACACCATGCGTATTAGCATATATATGATTCGAAAAAAAGTCAGTTCATACCCCATTTATAGAGGAAGAACCTCTCTTCTCTAATTTCTAATAATTCAGCCAAGATCCTCTTTATAGCCACACTAATTAGTGGTCTCTCACGGGACACTAGCGGGAAAAATAATGACTTTATAAGAAAATGTCTTCAATACTTTCTTGTTAGTTGTGTACCGATAACGTAGAATCCAAGAGGAAATTATATTCCATGAATTATTATATTGTGTACAGTAATTTTTATACGTTTTCTGTGACTGACAGACCATAGCTTGCAGTTAACAATTATAGGACACATTTAAGGCATATAGAACATTAGAATGCAATTAATATTATTACATTTACGACTAGGAAAGACCAAAGTATGGTTTAACAATAGATTTTGTAAAATAAAACGAATTAATACGACCAAATCATTAAACAACAAATTGGCAACATTTTGCGTGTGTTTACAGGTTTGGAAAATTAAAAGTTCTACCACTAATATTAGATTAAAATAATACACTTTTGGAACATTATCTTATAGAATCAGAAAATTTGATCCTTAAAAATGTATATTGCGTCCAAAAAAATATTCCTGCGTCAATTTCAAAATCTTCACCTCGGTATGACATTTTCGTGGAATCGCTCTATTATAAACACGCGTGTGGAAAGTAAAAACCACTGCCCTCTATGTACACTACATACAATGTGTATACAAAAAATATCCAAAAGGTAGTGTCAATATATATTATACGAAACAAATGACGGCATTTTGAATGAACTTATCTTCATTTTAAACAACATAAGACAATAAATACGTACTTGCCGCCATTTTATCACTGATTGGTGTCACGACCTCCTGTAGTTTCAACTAATAAACATTGCCCACATTGTTAACGTTAGTCAGTTGTTAATAATGAACGCAAATATTTCCAACAAATAAGTTATTATTTTACTATTATTTATTATTTTGAAAACACCATCGTGCAAAAAATAATGTAAAACGCATGTTTGTGAAGTGTTTTACAGAATCTCGGAAATTAAATACCTCGCTATTGCTGGGTTTTTAAACATTTTCCTCACTTCTGTAAAAACCACTTCCCAACCTCGTATCGTAATTTACTATTAAATAGTCATAAAACAAAAATATAACCATTGTGTAAATAGGTTTAACATATGAAGGCATGAAGACGTGCACGAAGACATCAGGAAATGCCAGACCACATTATGAACGAAGTGGAAAGTGGAAAAACACAGTATTTTTACAGAATATTTATTCGAGTAAAATAGATTTAAATACAATATCTAAGTACGTATATCGAGGTAGTTTACGTATAAATAGGGTTAAAAGAGCCGAATAATCCATAGTACGAATAGATCTCACAAATTCTAAAATAGTGTAAGCCTAGATGTGATATCCTGTTTTAGTGCTTTGAGCTGGAATGCACAGCAGGATACAGGATTCTCTTCTCTATAAATGGCTAAACCTAGCTTCTCTATTCACTACCGGCTACAATAATACCTCTTCACTAAGCCATATGGATGCTCTTTAAGTATGGAGGATAAAGAGGGATTTAAACTCGGGCACAACGAAAGGTAATATTTTCGTTAAATCATTGCTAGTTAATCTGATTGGTTGCAAGTTATGGTTGCATTTCTTTTGTGCCACCGTTCCACTCTATGAATCACTGGTAATTATTGCGATTCTGTACTATAGGCTGGATCACATCACATGCTTCGGTATTGCGGGAAGATTGATGAGACAAAATTGGTTCATTTCATCACTTTTGTATACTTCTTCTTTATTAGGAATTTCTATAAAATGCAATAGTTTTCCTACAACCCATTGTACATTTTACTCCTCCATAAATCCCTATTATCTGCATCACTCTTCGCTAACCCTCTCGACACCATACTCCTAAGCACTCAGGCTTGTAAAGTGAAACAAGATTTATAAAGAAGTGAAGTGAAGTAAGACTTTTTAAGGGAAATAAAATATATATGTACTCATTATTTTGTGTCCATTCCATTTAAATTAGTTATCAGTAGGGTATTTATTTCTAAACCATTAATAAAATTTCACGTAGTTTATCAGGTGTTAGGTATATTTGCTTCTCGATACTAGTAAAATTCATGGTGATTTTCCGTTGAGGTATTAGTTCACAGTAATATAATGTACGGTTAAAACTATAATATAGTTACCTTGTAGGTCCGTCTCCTCAACTTAAGTTCTTTTAAAACTCTGTAGGCCTTTCGGGACTAGTCCCATCATCAGCAGAATGCATTAGGTCCGTTCTTGTTGACCCTTGTTGAAGCAAGGGACTAGTCCCGACTAGTCCCGAAAGGCCTACAGAGTTTTAAAAGAACTTATGTTGAGGAGACGGACCTAAACGGTAACTATATTATAGTTTTAACCGTACATTATATTTGCTTCTGCTTTTATGTAGACCTGTGTTGTATTCCCATTTACTGTACTGTTCACTCTACCTTTATCATAAGATTGAAGTGAGATGTGGTACAAAATAAATATGATTTTTAAATTCTAGTAAAAGACTCCCGATTAATAGTTGTAGAATTAACAGCTGAAAACTCCAAAATAAAAATATTGCAAATGCTGTTACAATTTGTTGAGCTGGCCTTTGAAATTCGAGAGCGACAGCGAGAGCTTAGTGTTGCCTTATATCGTAGAGTGAGATTCGTGAGCTAACGACTCGTGAATCGCTTAGCACAAGGAGAAATTTCCACATGCGTCTATAAGTTCATTCTGAAAAATTTGCGGAACGTTCCTATCCTCGCATATATAATGGTTAATAGGCAATAACGGAGAATCGACTCTTAATGAAATTGGTATAACATTGAGAAAGTTTGTAAATTATAATGGGTTTTGTCCACCGCTGTGGTCTCGAGGTAGCGTGCTGCCTTGTCACGCAGCGGGTCCGCGTTCGATTCCGGTCGAGACATACTCCTGGGTGAGGTTTTTTCCGGTTTTTCCTCAGCTTTAAGACAAATGTCTGGAAGCTTAGGGCCTAATGTTCCCCGAAAACCATCCGGCTATCATCATTATTCTTATCATTACCGGAACTTCGGGTAATTTCGACCCCTGTTTTGAATTTGTTTTTCTTCTTTGAATTAAGGGATTTGAATTTTGTTTAATTACAGTAACTATTTAACTCATGCCCCAAATGGGAGTCAATGACCAATCACGTTGCAATGATTTTTGATTTACAACCAAACACAGTCGTGGTTCGCCTAGAATTTACCAACTAAAGTTTATCATAATAAACAAAGCACCTCCTTTTTAACATTCTAAATAGGTCATAGCATTATTTTGTAGTGACAGACTCACTACGAAACAGGCTACTAGATTGTATATATATAGTGCATGAATGTCAACACATAGCTCATGCGGGAGTTAATATTGTTAATATAGTTGATTATACCACCGAAAAAAAGAAACCACTGTTGAATTTTCTTAAATGTATTTTTTCCAGAAAAATATAATTGTCATATTTACATCATAGGACATCAGAAATGAATTAATATACAGTTTGATGTGTTTCATTTTTTTCTCCACTAGAGTGTATTCTTACAATATTGCGTTCCTTTGGCAATAAATAATATGATCTGGTTGCAGTGACGAACAAAAGAAGCAAATGAAGCGTACCAATCGTTTCTCATTTGTTTTCAAACATCGCCGTTTACATTAAATATATAAATATTTAAAAATAACTATATTTAAATAATGATTTGTGAGTAAACAGCTTAATTTTATTAATTAAATAGTCCTAACAAATGCCTCGAGTGATTTCCAAATTATCGATAACGAAGTGAGGAGTGAATTTATCAAGAGAATTTGGAAATCACTCATGGCATTACTTATGATTTATTGTTAGTGTTGTTACTATGAATAGTATTGTTATTTTATTCAAATATGGAAACATCTTCATAATTTTTTAACTTTTTTACATTAAAAGGAAGGTCCACTTTAACCTCCATATTTGGAAAAAATAGACTCCAGTTTCCACCTTAGCTTTTAGTCTATTTTTAAGTTTATTTACTGTATTAATTTATGCAGACAGGCACAGATTATTGAAAATATTTGTGACTGATCATAATTAAAAATCGTTGATATGTATTTAATATTTTGAAAAATGATTGTTGATTATAACATTCACACGTCATTCAACTGCAGAAAGCGACGGTCTTTGGGTTTAGTAAAATTTCAAGGATATTAAATCAAATAAATTAAGTGCATGGTTTTTACAGAGAGCATCCTCATTGACAAAATATGCGTATTCGCGTAACGTAGACCCAACTCCTCGTGGAGGGTCCACATTAACTAAATTCCTTCGTTATGTTTAATTATTTTATACAGCCATCATGTCACATAATATCAAACCAAACCTGTCTGCAGATTAAATGAGCATATACATAATATAATATATTTAGGAGTTTTTTGAACATATGTAATATTCAATAACAGAAATTAATAATTGATTCTTAGCTTGAAAAACTTTTAAAGTGGTCATTTTCATAAATATCACAAACAAACCATTTTTCGAACCACGATTAAAAGAAACTGGACTTGAACCGTTCAAAGTCGTTGAGGGGAAGAAGTTAAAATATTTTCTATTCGAGGGCAGCACCAATTAAAGAAAATATTCACTAGGGTCCACTCAAACAGAAGGGTCCACATTACACGAAGTTACCTATATCATCATCATTCTTCACCGGTGTGGAAAACAACGGGAAGCTACCACACATATAATTCCCTAGTAAAACTGCAAAGCATAGCATGAAAATGCTATGATTGCAGTGAAAGGCCTGCCCTCGGGCAGAATTAATATGTATGGATGGATAATGGATTTAAAATGACTAATATCCTTTTTTCCGACATAAAGATATTCATAAATTTACATGGACAAGTAGAAGCAGTAGAACAATAATAGACTACATGCTTACCAACAAAAAATTGTCACCATACTTGAATGACATACGGATGTATAGAGAGGCTGCGATATAAGTTCTGATCACTTTATGGTACTTTCTAAATTAAACATACCAAGGAAATGGATATTTAAGAAGAAGAGTAAAACATTAGAAATAAAAAAATATTAAGTACACCTGCTACAACGGGAGAGTATTTCTTGAAATTAAACACATACACGGATCACAGATCTGTAGGTTCGAATTTAAACGAACAATGGCAAGATTTAAAAGGAGTAATTTTGAAAGTTGTAGGAAAATCATTGGGGAAAATATAAATAAGAAGAAAAACATACAGTATTGGAATAACGGGATAGAACAAATTACAGCCTGTTAGAAAAATGGATACTTAAAGTACATTCCGGCAAATTCTGACGAGGATAAAATATAATATAAACATAAAAGCGCTATCGCGAAGCGAGAAGTAAGAAAATTGAACCGTGAAAGTTAGAACAACTATATAAATACTATACAACAGGATTGTCATGGCTCACAAGACATAGCTTTCAAAATAATGAAGCAGTTAAACTCTACAGAAAGAGACATAGCTAAGATAAATGATATTAAAGAGAAAGAATGGACTAAATGTTATTGTATTCTATAGACAAATATAGATGAAGATAACATTAACCCAACATTATCAACTATAGCAGAAATTGGTCACCTTGAATGAAAGAATTAGATAATGCTCTTATAACATCCAAGAATAAGTAAATCTCCAGGATCAGACGATATAAATATTGAACGTTTGAAGTATATGCCGAAAAGTGTTAAACTGAGATTTCTAGAAATAATTAATATAGGCCTATGTTGGAGGACTTATACAATTCCAAACGAATGAAAAGAGGAATAATTTTCCCCATTTTCAAAAAAGGTAACAGAAACGACTGTCAGAATTATAGAGGCTTATGTTTATTAAATGCAGCCGATACAGTACTTGCCAAGATAATAGCTCGTCTAAATATAATAAATTAATATGTATTGATAGAAGAACAAAACGGGTTTCGGAAAGGGCGCTCCTGCTCAGATAGTGTATTTATAATAGAACAAATTATTAAAAAAAACAGAATTTAATTTCCCAACATACTTGTTATTCATCGACTATGAAAAGGCCTTTGATTATTCATTTCAGGATTGTTTCTGTTATTTACACGGTATCCTCAACGAAAATATGCAAGTTTTCTTCCACATTCTCGGTCTTGCGTGTCTGCGTCTGCCATATTTCTCTTTTTCATGTTGTCTTGAATTTCCTTCATCCACGTTGGCTTTGGTCTACTACGTTTCCGTTTTCCAGGAGATATCCATTTCAATACTTCGTTTATTTCCGTGTCCATACCATCTTAGTTGGATTTCTTCAATCTGTCGTCCAATATACTTTTCTACATTCATTATTTCTCTTACGGTATTATTTAAGCCTTTGGTAAGTTAATATTAAGTAAACTATGGGAAATTATATTTAAAGAGGCTTCACCCTCCATCTAACATACAAGTAATTCCGAGTCTGTATTTCGGAACATATGTAACAATATAAAGAGATAAAATGGAGAAAATATAAATAAAAACAAACTAAGGTGTTAAACAAGGAAGTCCAATGTCCCCTGCATTGTTCATCATGTATATATTGACGACGCCATTAGAAAATGACAAAAACATTTAATAATAATTTGGTAAGAGGCACTCGAAAGAGCATTAAGTCGTAAGTTTATGATTTGTCTTTTATGAGTTCGTTCAGTGATCCTGTCCATATTCTGCATTGTTTGTAATGGTATCGCTCACACTTTTGGTCGCATATCTTGCATTCACACGAATCACTCGGTTGGTGGAATTTTGTATTTTTGCACATTTTGTGATGATATCCGTGTGTTGCTAAACCTATGATTCTGTTCCTTTGTGGTTGGTTACTTCCAGTCCACTCTCTGTTTATCATGACATCTGGGGCGTAGAAATCTTCGTCGATCTCTTTTTCTCTCTGTTTCTTTTTTTTTTTTTTTTTTTGATGACTTTCTTATATGGCTCCGTTGCTGGCAGTAGTATCCTTTGCCTCAGGTCCTCTAGGAAGAAGGTTTCTCTGGCTAGCATATAGGCCATTCTATTTGGTGTGTATTTGCTTGCACCTAATGCCTTTTTGATGAATCTTGGTTTTACTTTTTCTAACCTCTCCAAATCGCTGGTCGATAGATTCTCCCATATCAGTTCTATCCCGTAGGTGACGATCGGGGTGATCACTGATGCGAATAATTTCATGGCTGTGACTAATTTTAACGATGTGATGTCTTTGATACTGCACATAGCTCTTATAGCTGCTGCTGCTCTCTCCTGCACATGTGCGCTGAAAGACTTTGTTGTTGGCTGCAGTGTTATGCCTAAATATCTGAATTTGTTGACCATTCTTATCGGTTCTTCTCCTAGTTTTAGATTATCACTTGCCGCTGTTCTTCCTCCCTTCTTGAAAACCATTTGTACGGTCTTGTTGCTGTTTATCTTGAACTCATTTTCCATAGCCCATCGTTGTATCCCATCTATGCCTTTTTGCAATTCTTCTTTGTTTCGTGCTCCAATGGCCATGTCGTCCGCATACATTACCAACGTGGTCCCGTTTGTTGCTTTCCCAATGTCAGCCGTCATTATGTTAAATAGTAGCGGGCTGATGGGGTCTCCTTGTAGTATCCCATTAGTTTGCATAACCTCGTCTGATGCCGCAACCTCATCTGTTATTTGTAACCAGTTTCGCCTCATTATGTCGTGTACTATTCCAACAATGGGGTGCTCGTTTCCAATCATGTCCCTCATCTTCGTGAGTAGTTTTGTTCTGTTTATGTAATCGAACGCTTTTTCATAATCTATCAAGACCACGTAGTATTTCCCTTTCGGTCTGTTGAGGGCTGCTTCTATCTCATATAATAATGCGGATGCTGCTTGCAGAATGGATTTTCCTTTCCTAAATCCGAATTGGTTATCTGGAATGTTTAATTGTGTGATGTCCATCAATCTGTTACAAGAACATTTAAACAATCAGTTTAAAATGAATAACCAAGCCTTGAACACATGATCAGATGATCTGGTGATTTTTAGCAATACAGAGGACGAGTTACAAATCCTACCCATAAATTAAATTAAATAAGAAGTAAATAAAATATGCGCATAACGAAAGGAAAAAAATAAAGCAATGGCTTTCGAAGGATTAAACCACAGAAGATTGAAAATAATGATGAATAACAAAACAATAGAACAAGTAAACAATTTGAACTACTTAAGGTTTAACATATCTTACTGCCTAAGGAATAATACAAACTTAAAACTAAACAAATTACAAGATGTGTGGAACACTAACAAGAACTCTAAAAAGTAAAACATTCAAAATTACACAATTAAATTTCTGTAAGTACCTATGTTAACATATGCTTGTGACAATAGGACACAATAGCTCAGATAAAAGGAAAAAAAGTAGTTGAAATGAAATTATATTTTTAGAGAAGAAATATAATGAATAAATAAGAACCCAATTAAACATCTACAGTGTTATAGATAAAATTCAAAATTTAAGATCTAACTGACTCCAACATATAGAACAAATGACACCCAATAGACGCCCATAAATTTTGCTTCACTACCAACCCAAAGTATAAACAAATGTTGGGCGCCCCATAACTAGATGGAAGGATACAATCTCGTGTTGTGGAAAGAGGCATATGGCCTAACTCCATGACGAAGAAGTAGAAGAAATAGCATATATAAGCAGGTGTGAGAGTCTGGCGAGTTGTAGTTGTATCTGGAAGAATCTGTGAAGCAACCTGGATAATGAAGACAAAAAATTATTCTAAGTGAAACCAACACCAAATATAGAGAATTGTGGGATTGAAGGAAAAGGCTTCATCAGCAGAAAATTAATTATGTAAATGTAGTGAATTTTTATGAAATAAATAAAGTTAATTTTGAAATTTTGTGTAAACTTCTGTGAACTTGAATTAAAGAAATACCATCTCAATCGTATGCCACAGCCATCCGCGACAATACAATCGGAATTTTATCCTTAAGGCAACGTTAATTAAATTGTCTTCAACTGGGTTGGTAGAGTTTAAGTTTGTTATTCCGAAGGTCCAGGATACAAACACATTTGCCGACCAACCTGACTGATTTTTTTATAGTCGCCAAAGACAATTCTGCGTTGGAATTTTGTTACTACAATCATTTTCAATATTATCGCTATTTCATAATAGGTTTCGAATTTAATTCTTAAACTTATTGAAAAAGAAGCGCACGGCACGCACTATACTGTATTAATGCAGTCCTATTGAATGCTTCTAAAATGTCTTAGACACGATATTACTTTAATAAAATGAAAATGAAACAGAAAGTTGTTTTTAATTTATTTTAAATTTAGAACAACAGAAGACACTCAGTTGAATGTTATAAGTACTGTTACTACATTATTTCTGTGTGGAAGAGTAGGTACTTTGAGATGTTTGTGTTCGTTAATATTTAAGTAGAAATCGGGTACGACATAATGGAAACAGAAAACTGACAAGAGAAACAAAATATACACACTATAACATATAGGGGCATATATATATATATATATATATATATATATATATATATATATATATTATAAATTTTATAAAGAAAACATTAACGTTTTTATAACACTGAACTAAATTAATTTTGTGGGCAGAATTATAAAACTCACAATCGAAGACAGATGAATTAGCCAAAATGTTGCTAAGAAATACCGTACCCTATGTAATGATATTAATTTCAAACATTCTGAGTTACCAAATTATAACTGTTAATTTGAAAATAGAAACTTTAAAGGCCAAACGTCCCGACACATGATATGGCCATTCTAATCATGTCTTGTATGAATGTGTGTGTATGAATAGTGTGTTTCGTACTTATGTAGTGTTCTCTCGGAGGAGGCCCTAATATTTAGCTGATCACTCATTGTATATAGAACCCTCCATGTCATTGTGTAATTAAAAAAAAATTATGTATGTGATCAAATTTTAAATTCCCTCTCCCACTAGGCCAAGGTGGCGTGTGGCATGTAAAAAGTGCCTACAAAGTCAAACATTAAATAAATAAATAAATCGAAAATAGAAATAAAACAATCATATACATTGAAAAATATTAGACGATTTAACTTCTGTATAATACTGGTATATCATTAAAATATTAATTATATGTTATTTTAGTTAAGATGCAGAATATATGCACAAACGTATCCTATTTTTAAATAATAGTAATAATAATAATAATAATAATAATAATAATAATAATAATAATAATAATAATAATAAATAATAATAATAATCTATAAATGTTTATACATATAACTCTTCTAGACACTGAACTCTACCTCTAAACGACTTGACCGATTTTGATGTAATGTTTTGTGTGTTTCTGATTGGTTCCCCCAATGGCTTAGATTCACAATTTGATCCTCTAAAGACATTCGATGTAGGAGTTCACCTGAAGAGAATATTGAAAATTCGCTCTAGAGGTCAATTTTTTCGATGTTTCGAATCTCAGTATATACTATCAAAATAAACCGAGGTAGGTATTGATAAAAAATGAGCGAAATCCGACAATTGGAAGTAGAGGTTTACTTGAAATCAAAAATTAAAATCTGACTAACTGCGTTCGTCTCAGCGAACACCATACAACTTAATTAACCTTTAACATTCCGTTTAATTATGCGTAGCAACGCACGAGGGTGTTAGCTAGTTTAATAATATAATTTAACAAGAACCCTTAATTAATATATAGATAAGAGTAAATGTGTTATAAACTTAAGTTAAAGCAAGTATAATTTAGATTTATTTTAATGGTTCGATATTTCGGCAATTTTTGTGCCTGTGGAAGGGAATTTCATTTGCGGAAACTGGAGATGTAGGTCCGAATAATGCAAAGTGATGATACATACTATTTTGAATTATATTAAGCTAGAAAATGTGATCTGATTATGGACTTAAAATATTATTCAGAATAAATACGGAAACGAGAGGCTAAATAATTTGGAGTCCGACCACCGCTGTGGTCTCAAGGTAGCGTGCTGCCTTGTCACGCAGCTGGCCTGGGTTCGATCCCCGGTCGGGACAGTTTTCTGGATGAGGTTTTTATCAGGGTTTTTCCTCACCAGTAAGAAAATTGTCTCATGACACCTTAAGGCATAAACGGTCCCCGAACGTCATATGACCATCGCAATCATCATGTTTCATATTAATCTTAGATTAAGCTTAGGATTACGGACTCACCTGGCGCACCACTATCATCACCCATCATAGCATCGGGGCAATGTAACCCCGCCTTCCAGAGGCGCCAAACTCAGAAGTGGGTTACAATTACGCCAATGCCAGGAGAGAATATTGGAAATATCCAAAAAAAGGACAACCTCATCATCATCATCATCATCATCTTGAAGGTATGGGCCTGTTAGCCCGTTCCGCTCCCCGGCGCACTACATGCCGCAGGCGCAGGTCGTCCTTCCAACGACGTTTTGGTCTTCCTACATTTCTTCGGCCTAGAGGCCTATAATGAAGCAGCTGTTTTGATAAACGATTATTTGGCATTCTTTGTATATGTTCAAACCAATTACGTTTATTTGTGTGTATTTTCTCGTTTATATTATAGATTTGTAGTTCATCTCTGTTATCTTGACTTCTCTTTTGATCTCTTAGAGATACACCTGCAACTGATCTGAGAAATCTCATTTCTATTGTCTCAATTTTATTTTTATCAGAGATCATTAAAGGCCAAGTCTCAGACCCGTATGTTAATGTTGGAACGGCTACTGTTTTGTAATATTTTAATTGACAACCTGGGGCATTAAAAAAATAATAATTTGGAGTCCAAGTACCGTATAAAAAAACTTAAAATGTAATACGAGACTATCTTGGAGACGGGGGCATGATCTTTTATAGATAAACAGAGAAATGAATCATATCTTCCGACATCAAACATAAATGTGATACACAAAGTTCAGCTTTCTGGGAAAGCACATTTCGGTTAGCAGAACTCGCAATAATGGAAATGCTGCATCACTAAAGTTGTATGTAAGACGGTTGTTTGAGACGCTCTAGAGAATATACTATCCAGAATCTTAGATGTCTATTTTACTTGGGCGCTTCAATTTAGATTAGAGTAAAGATAGCGTCCCAAATAATTATAATTGTTCACATAAATAACTTTAAATTGGTTTGTTGTCCAATTTGTTGACCGACATTTAGCTATTATTTACCAAGTGTAATGTTCTTGTATGTCCTGCATTTAGTTTTAGTTCAAGTTGTCTATACCATGAAGTTAATATATCAGAAGTCAATGTTCATTCTATCAAAGTCTTCGTTTATTGGGTCAGATCTAAAATACATTTTAGTCTTTATTATGTATTTATTTATTTAGCCTGGTGGAGTTAAGGCCATGTGACCTTCTCTTCCACTCACCAGGACAAACATGTGAAAATTAAATAAAAAAATACAATGCTATTAAAAACTAAATAACTGAACAATAATAAAAATAATGTCTAAAAATACAATAAAATTAAAGACATCAAAAATAGTATAAGGTAAATTTACATTTAAATTTCACCTAAAAACTTTCATTTTAACTCCTTCAATTAAAATTAAAACTAATGAAAGAAATATACACAAAGGAATAACAGCTCGAATCTACTATAAAAGAAACATAAATACATAGAAAGTAATAAACTGTAATGAATTAATCTATCGTTTTTATATATGTAAGAGACATTAGGTAAAAATATTGGTAAGTCTTCATACTATTTGTACTGAATAAATGAAAAAACTTATTATAGATTGTCATAAAAAATTTGTGAGATATTTCTGTTAATAATTTTGTTATCAATTTGTTTTTAAAGGATGATAAAGTTTGGCAGAATCTGACTTTATGCCTTAAGTATAAATGTAGTGATTGAAATTTTGTAGTTTTGTTTATAAATCGTTAATATAAATGGAGAGAGCAGAACGATGGGGCGTGTACACTTCTTTGAAGTCTTCTTCCTCGCTAAATGCCAGGAGGAAGTACGATGACATTAACTAAAACTGATCCTAACAACTTGTGAGAAAGTAACTAAACAAATCTAGGAAATTGTAAGAGATATAATTTATTTATTCTAGCTAGGAACAAGTCTACTATATCTATTGTGTCAAATACTCTTATTGAAGTCTAGTTGGACATTTGCAGAACGTTTACATTTGTTCGTTGATTCTCTCATATACTTTACAATGTCGAAATATGTGTGTTCATGTGACGTCCCGTTCTAAAACCAGACTGTTTTGAATCATGTTTTGTGCAAGAGCTAGTCTGTTTGTTATGACTTATGAGTATAATACACTTCAGTGCTTAAGATGAACAGGGAAGAATACTGATCCGTCTGTAATCATCAAATAGCCTATTGTGAGTAGGCTTGATTTCGGTATTGGATGAACTAGAGCCATTTTTAAGCGTCTCGGATAGGTCCCGGTCTTTATAGAGAGTTTCAAAATGTGGTAATTATTGGGAGAACTATGTATTTTCTTCTGTGGGAAAGTTATTGTTATATTTTTCTTGAACTTTAGATTTGTCATAACTAGTTGGCGAATTTTTACGACCTAAAAATGGAAAATATGCATGCATTTATGACCTAAAGAAAAGGTTTAAATATGACTTAAAAAGGTAAAAATATGACCTTATAATTGAATTAAGTTTCTACCCATACTATATTAATTGTTCATCCATATATATTTTCAATTGTAACATAAGAAAAAGGAAATCTTCTTCTATTGTCCAGTGCAAACGTTTGCTACCTATTAACATAAACCTTCGAAACAAGTATACTGCGAAACTGACGATTTTTATACAGTACAATGTTGGTTATTTCCAATCGCCTGATCTCTAGGCTATTAAAACATCCAAAATATGACCAATATATGACTTTATCATAGAAATAAGCAGACATATGACCAAAGATCTGAAAAAGTGAAAAATATGACTTTTAAGACCCAATTACAAACACTTAATCTTAATTATAAGGCATATATAAATGGTTTTACTTACTGCAAGCTTAAAATATAGACTTTGGTAAAAATATGACATGTCATAGGAATCCGTCCCTTAATCATAAGTAATGCCACGGGAGGATGCAGAATGTATCTGAAAATTCATTTTCTTCATTCGCACCTGGAATTTTTCCCTGAGAATTTGGTTTCTGTCAGTTACGAGTAAGGGGAAAGATTCCACCAGCAAATTCAGAAAATGAAACAGAGATATCACGATAGATGGGATCCTCAAATGATGGGCGACTATTACTGGTTTTTAGTTAGGGAGACTGACACACACTGCAAGAGGAAGAATTAATTGTAAGTCTTATTTTATTTAGTTTTAAAAGTAGCTGTCCCATTTATAGTCCATATTACCTGCATGTTTCAGTTAATACATAGTACAACAAATGGGTTTTGACTATTAATTCTTAGGATTTCTTAATTCCAAATCACAATTTCAAATTGTTTAGTTCATAGCAAAAATTACATCTTTTATTACATTTTATTAAGGATGAAAGTAAATTTTTCAATATCATCATCGATTTATTCCTATTATAATACCTCATAGTCGGCCGCGGTGGACTAGTGGTTATGCTCCTTGCCTCTGGTCCCGAGGGTCGCGGGTTCAAACCCGGCCGCGGTCGATGGATTTTTTAGGACGGAGTCTCGTAAAAAATCCTTAAGCCTGAATGAAAAGGCCTCTAAGCAAAATGTATCGAATTTTTCCCGTCCTAGTACTACCTTGGTTTCCTAGATGTCAGTATGAGGCGGAACGCTGACCATGGACCACTCAAAATGGCATCTATACGAAAACAAGTGTAACTAAATCAGTATGGTTCAAATTCTTCCCTGTAGGGGGAGAACGCCTAAATCCCTGTAAAGGGAAACATGGGCTTACAATACAATAATACCTCATATGTAAAATAATGGCATTATATAACGTAATTCCATAGTTAAATTAATTATAGTTGTAAAATTTGTAACAATTATAATTAAATTAAACTAGATTTACTGTCATTTTGGCTAGAATCGAACTCAGTTCTGTCACAGGAAAACGTTACGTGTTACGGACATTTGCTGTCATTTTCTTGTTCAGGAAGTCTGATTTATATAGAATGACATGTTTGTATCCATGTGGCAGATAAAAAGTTGAAATTTATTGACTAGTGTTGTGTGTCTAATCTTGATAGATACGTTTTTATCTTTAAATTGTCAGATAATTTCTTTAATGTTTCAACTTTCTTTCAAGACAATCGGCACAATATATCAGCCGGGTTGATAGTCCTGCGTGACGGCAGGCTTTACCCTCTCAGAACACACATTTGGTGTTCATTTCCGCCAAAGGCTGAAACTGTCCCAAAGGCATGGTGACGCCGAAAGGTTTACACTAGTCCAGACCTCCCTATTTTAGCGTATTGCCTTAACCAACTATGTAACAGCGTGGCCCCCTCCCAGTCTTAAGTGTTCTCATATTGTGTTGTGTCAAATTAATTCTGGATCATGGTCAATTAATTGAGAGTTAATATTATATTGAAGTATCTGTTTTTCACAATTCTCCTTCAACAAACATGCCTATTCGAAACTTAAAAAAAAAGTCAATACACAGATATTATATTTATGTAAATGAATGTTTGTAATTCTGCAAGTCCGTGAGTCTATCTGTCCTTTACCGTATGTACTCAAGAACTACTTCGCCGATTTTAATGGGTTTTGTACCACCGTTTAGAGATTTTATCTGGAACAATTAACCTATATAACATATTATCGTACATACTATAGAGACGGAGCCAAAATATTTGTTGCACTAAGAAAGTAATTTATTGAAGATTAAATAGCTTATACTGCTGAAAGATAACAAATATACCACATGAATGTATACAGAATTGAATATCTAAAAATATTTTATAAAAATGTCCGCGAGATCATATTTCTATCTTTTACGAATAACTCACAATAACCATAATTGTTTTTTTTGTTGTTTTTTTTTTTTTTTGCTCTCTGATGCCACGAAGATCGGGATAGGCCTTTCATGCCACCTATTACAGAGGGAGAAACATTTCTTCTCGAATCTCTAATAAAGGAAAAAATAAAAAATACAAATTCCATTATTATTCATGACATTCGATCATATAAAAAGTATATTACAATACTATTTGAATTGATCGTCGTAATATTCTCGGGTAATGCCAGGTAATCTTGACGGGCCATCTAAATTAATTACAATGTAAATTTATATATTTTTTCCTTTCTATTTGTTCAACTAAACATAAAAATACATTTCGCTTATATAGGCGTACTATTAAAAAAACAGAGGAACACATTTTAAAACAAAACCACAAAATAAATATTGAAACAATTTAATATTTGGTTTGAAGCATTATATAAAACCAGATTGAAGATCTTCTGGGATTTATTAATTTTTCTCTGAATTCCCACAGTTACTGAAACCTAACTGAGTGCTCATTGAGTATTTTTTAAACAGGTTTGAAGAAAAATCTGTCGTAGGAAATTGTTATTGTATTCTCTGAAGCTAATAAAAAACAATGAAACATCTGAATTAAATACCAGTTGCACGAGCTGCTTCAGTGATTGAAGATGACCGTTCCATTCGTCATGTCTCTTGGATTCTTGATGTCAGTCCTTCCGTCATCCATAGGCTGTGGAGGGGATATAGAGAGACATCTGGATACAAGAGGCGGCCCGGGCAAGGCCGTAAGAAGAAAACTAGAGATGTACAGAGTACTGTATATTTATTCTCCTATCATCTTTGCGCAGACGAACATCTACAGAGAGATATGTTTTTTTTTGTAAGCCCATGTTTTCCATTTACACAGATTTAGGCGATCTCCCCCTACAGGGAAGAATTTGAACCATACTAATTTAGTTATACTTGTTTTCGAATATATGTCATTTTCAGTGGTCCGTGGTCAGCGTTCCGCTTCATACTGACATCTAGGAAACCAAGGTAGTAGCCTACTAGGACAGGAAAATTCGGTAAATTTTGCTTAGAGGCCTTTTCATTCAGGCTTAAGGATTTTTTACGAGCCTGAAAATCTTCAGACTCGTGACCCACAGCTTAAAGTCCCTCCCGGAGGACTTGCTCCTTGGATTTTTCCGTCCTAACAAATTCATCGACCACACCTGGGTTTGAACCCGCGACCCTCGGGACCAGAGGCAAGGAGCATAACCACTAGTCCCTCCACCAAAATGTCTTATGAACAGCAACTGGGGCGGTAGTTTCAGATCAGACTGTAAGAAATAGACTGAGAAATGCAAGGTTCAGGTCTAGAATCCCTTTAAAGCCCCTCGTTTAATATGTCAGTACAAAGAAGCCCGGCTACAATTTGCTCAGACTCATGTCAACTGACAGCTCTGCCAATGGAAGGGTGTTCTATTCACGGACAAATCAAGATTCTGTTTAACAGTTTCTGTAGGTCGTTGGATGTGGGGAGACATCCTGATTTTGATACAGCCACAATTTTTGAACGTGAAAGATTTGTAGGTTGGTTCGGTTATGGTTTAGGCAGGTATTACTATTGAGTCTCGTACAGAGCTTGTCGTTATCCCACAGCGCGTTAATGCTGATATTTACGTTAATGGCATTATCTTTCAACGTGTCGTCCCTATGGACCCTAATTTTCTTCTAATGTGTGATAATGCTATATGTTATACAACACAGGCTACAAGTGATGTCCTACATGAATACCAAATTCGGGTGATGGACTGGCCTGCATGCAGTCCGGACCTCAATCCGATCGAGAATATGTGGAATAAGCTAGAAAAAAACGTGTTCGTCAGCATCCCTGCTGTGTCGCAAAACCTGGAAGAGCTTTCATATGCTCTCAAGAATCTTACAATTTTCTGTAAGAAGGTTTCTGCGAAGCACGCCTCATAAGTGTAATTCAGTCATTGAAGCTCACGGAGGACACACTAAGTACTGAGTGTTGAAATAACCATGGAAATATTGATTCTTAAAATAATAAATATCAAATTTCCACTTTGATTTCTTTTACAAATGATAACTTGTTCGATTTCTAATACTGTACAATAAAATATTATTTGAATGTCTATTCTAATTTTACATAAATCTTGAATGTATAATTACGAAAGATAAAACATTTAATTGTTTCGATATATATTGTGTGACTTAGGTTTAAACAAGTGTTCCTCTAATTTTTTGAGTAATGTAAATAGCAGGGATACGTTAGTATTTAATTTTCCAGACAATTCTGTTTTGGTAAAATATTGCAGGGTCTTTCTATAGAGGCACAGGCAAACGAAAGTGGAGGCAATTTGATATCTGTGTCATAGATTGAATAATGAAAAGCAGCGCATCACATTTGACAGCGGCTAGATTAGGTCCCAGGTGGGATGTTAAGGATCACATGGCACAGGATACAAGGACTCTACTTATCTGGAAGAATAGTGTGTTTTGACAGCGCGTCAGACCGTATTGACGCGACAATGCCGCAGCAGCCACAAGACATGTTGAACACCGTCTGCTCCAGACACCTGTGTCGTGTGCTGCACAAGCTTGTGACCCGATTCAAGGTAAGTCTTCCGGCATTATACATACATGTTCCTCTCTCAATCTTGCGCACAATGGAGAACGTTAATGTTATATTTAACAGCTGTGACTATGTGTGTTGTTCCTGAATGTAGGCTACCAAAATAAAATGTAAAAAATTAAAAAAAAAACGGAAACTGAAGATAGGCAAAAAATGTCTGTCACGCAGAACAGCTTAAATTAAACAAATTTCTCAGTAAGCCAAATGTATGTTCCCACTGGTTTACGGACCATATATTTTCTATCTATCTGCGGATTTTTATTACAGCTGCCGTCTTCCCGTGTCAGACTTACAAAGCCTACTATCTTAGGCATCATCAATGCTTAACCCTCTTGCTGCATTGCTTCCTAGTCATTTCCTTCCATTAACTTTGGCTTCCTTTTTTCTTCTTCCTGTTCGGTTGCCATTCATATAGTTGTTTCGACCGTCGCTCATATTCCATTCTTAAAATATGTCCTAACTATTTAAATTCCCTCTCCTCAATTATTTCAATATTATGCTTTCTTCATTTTCCACTATGTTTCTAATTTCCTTATTTGTGACATGTTCCAATTTTAACTTTCTGGCATTTCTGCGTAAATAATTCATTTACAGAGCTATTGATCTATTATTATAGTACTTATTTATTGTCCATACTTCAATTCCCATATACTGCAACATATTCCACCAACGCTTAACCAATATATATTTTTGGTGTCCTTCCAAATATGTTTGTCTCACCATACAGAATCTAACGATGACATTATTTTGCTACTCAATTCAATTCTATGATTTATGTTTTCTTTGTTTATATCTTCGAGGCACGCCGTAGCGTAGCACTAAGCTACAAGCCGGAGGGTCGAGGGTTCAAGTCCCGTTGGGGCAGGATTTTTAAAACTGACCCAAACCCTCTGGCGGCACTATGACCCTGGGGTCTAACGGAAATGAGTACCAGACGCTTGTTCTGGGGGTAAAGGCGGCCGTCACGCAGGGCTGACAACCCGGCTGACATAAAGTGCCGATTGTCTAGAAAAAAGTGGGAGCCTTAACCTCCTACTACCCCGAGGGCCTCCAGGCCTGTTGTGGGATCACTTTACTTACTTTGTTTATACCTTCAGTGTTATCTGCAGTTATTCCCAAGTATTTAGTTTGTTTCACTTGCTTTATTTGAATTCCTTCTTCCAATAATAAATTCTCTCTTTAATTACTGTGTAATGCCAATTATTATGTTTTTTTGTACATTTATTGTGAGACTACAAGATTCATATGTGTATTTCAACCTTTTTATCATGAATACCATATCAAATTTGTCTTGCGTTTAAAACCAGTTTATCATCACCGAATTGTAATGTCAGCAAAAATCTGTTGGTTATTGGAATACCCATAAACATATATTTATCTTCTTAAATTGGAGAAAAATAAATTTCTGATGCCAGCTTATATAAAGTGTCAGACTGCAGAGGAAATAAATGACGCATAACCATAAGTTATTACCAATTTAAATAATATATACCAATTCACTTTCCCTTTACTCTATTAAAACTACTTAATAAATTACACTAAGATATTTTGGGATAGGTTGGCAATCTAAGTATTAATTAAATTGTATGGTATACATTGCGGAAAACGAAACATGAGGGTTGATAGAATCAATTTATAATTTCATATTCAAGATAAAGCCCCACTTAATGGTCTAATTTCGTTTATTTTCGGATAATACCTCTTCCGGGTTTAATGGCATGTACTGAGTTTTGTTGTGAAATGTCGTAAATTTACACCGCTAGACCGATTTTAAATTTCAAATTCGGGTTAATTCCTACGTCTAACGGTCCGATTTTTTGGCTAACGAACTCTACCTTACTCTTTTAATTCATTGCTATATACCAAGTTTGGTTTTCATGAAATATAAATCACGGAAGCTAGATCGTTATTAGACAAACACACACTCACTTAGAAATGTTGGTCATGGTAATTTTCTATAGAGAGATTATGTCCGCGCGGCCATGAACCTATGGGTTCGATAGTGCCAGTAGATAAGTTAGTTATTAGAAAATGTGAACGACTAGTGTTCTGGTAAAATATTATATGCTCCTATTTAAACCTAGATAAGTGCAAAAAAAAGTTTAATTTCAGCAGAACTTCAACACAGAGTAAAGTGTAATAACGAAGAGTGGACCTTCCTTTCATGTCGAGAGCAGAGTGTCGTAGAATACTGTATTTAATAGCTTGAAACTCTGCTTCCTGCAGAGTCAGAAATGTTGCAATTATCGGCTGAAAATACGTTTAACTTATGTTCTTCACCCAACCCAGTACCTAATAAAATAAACAAAATATATATAAAAAAACGTAATATGTGATGTTAACAGTTAACGTGTCTGAATAGGATCCCAATGGGTCCCGAGTTCGATTCTTAGGATTGTGACGGAACCAGTAGTCGCATAATAAAGCTAGTATTACGTTCTCGATTAATAAATTATTAATATTTAATTTATTAAATTAAATTGACGATATCTAGCGCGATCGTAACCATGTTAATCTCGAAGTAATGTTTAAAATACCATGAGTTCGAATAAGAAATTTATCAATAAAAAGAAAAAAAACATTATCCGCTCTTAGAGTGATACTAACATGAACAAACGTCAGTTGTTCCTTCCGCCATTCACGCCACGTGTGAAGTATATAAGACATGTGATAATTGAATGGGGTACATTACAAGAAAGCTGGTGAGATTTTTCACTGAACTTGTCAAATTCATTTAAAATAACTATTTTTTAGCACTTGTTATTTAAAGGTTTGCCAGAATTGAAGAGCTTATGTCCAAAGTGTCTTAAATCCATGAAACACCAAACTCCAGAAATCGCGATTTTTATTTTAAGATATTTAATTTTTATATGGGGTTTTCATTATAAGTTATGTTTATTTCTAACTATATTGGCAATATTGTCACATACTCTCAAAAATCCTCCATCATTACAAGTGGTAGTAACAGTGTCGCATGACTTGGAGTTAAGACGTTTTGGAAGTAAACATAGTTTAAGGAAAGTTTTAGTAGGATAAAGTAATATCTAATACTCAATAAAGTATCCAATTTATTAACTTTTGAAATAGTCCGTCGCCGTGGCGTAGTCGGCAGAGTCCCTACCTTCCACTCCAGCGATCCGGGTTCGATTTCCGGCGGGGTAGGGGATTTTAAATCTCCACCTTGGGTCTGGGTGTGTATCCTGTCCATGTGTCTATACGTGAGAATAAAATAAAGCTAACATAAAAAGGTAAAACAAGAAGGAAGAACAGTGTATACGAAAAAAAAATGTTTTTTACACGAAGGTATCACAATTTTTCAGAGTTCATTATCAGAAGAGTCATTTACTGCATCTGCTGCACTATTTCAAAATACTTTTTGCCAGAATGGCATTGCATGATGGTGCTGGATAATACCTAACTTACTTAAAAAAATTAATCTTATTCTACCTTAGTTTTGTTGTTATAAAGTAATGAATGGAAACGGTCTGGGGTAGAAAGCTCAGAAGTTTTACAAAATCCATCATTGTGATTACTAGCGTATTTATGGTGTTTATCTATGTTTTTAGCACACTCTGAAGGTACTAGTGCTCTTTTTCTCGCTATCCGTCCTAAATGACTTACTATGTCTTCTTCACAACTAGCCATTTGTTTTTCACTGACAAATAAAAAAAAAACACACAAAATCACAGCTGACCGTCATTCATCGACATGTAACAAGGAGTGCCATGGCAGCCCCCATGATGAGTCACGTGCTTTGTACCGAATCAGTAGATTGATCAAATGGATATAAGACATATTGGAAGTAAAAACAGCTGGGATATAAGACACTTTGGAAATAAACACCATTTTGAAACCGTTTTAACAGGGGATATAAGACACTTAGGAACATAACAACGTGTTAAATGATACCGGACGGAATAAAGACTTTTGTCACATAAAAATATCGAAAATCACGAATTTGGATTTAAGACACTTTGGAAATAAGCTCTTCAATTGTGTTTTAAAAATTTAGATAACAAACAGCAGCAGATGACTCAGCCATTTGTTTGCATTATAATCGAACGAAACATGATTCAAATGCATCATCCATATGTAATAAACTGTTTTAAGTTGTAATTATTGATTAGGATATATTTTATAATATTTTCTATGATTTGAATTCACAAAGAATAACAACATATTCAAAGGACATAGTTTTAATTTAATGAAGGGAACTACATTTTATCGACTTATTGCTTCTATATCGTACGTCGGTGTCCATAACCAATGAAAAGCGAGCAGGTCACATAGTTTTTCTTTATGAGGATCGCTTTAAAAGGAGATAGCCTTTATATATGTCAATAGCAACATTATCAATAACATATTAGGGTGAAGTTACATTTTGAGCTGTAATGACCGACAAATTATATATTACATCCTTCTTATTTCGGGCTTGAGATTCTTTTACGTGTGTACCTGTACGACATGGGATCCACGGCTCTACTTCTCTTCCGAAGGAAGTCATACACCGTAATTTTACGCCTTGTAAAGTCCCATCAATGACAGCCATATTTGATTCTACGAACCTTGATAGCAGTTGTCCAGCGGGACCAACTGAATGAATAATTAAGTAAATAATTTAGAAAAAATCCATCTTTCCATAGGCCTACATGCACCAATATTCGAAAGATGTAGCCTACGCAATCCAAAATAATCTTTACACATATTATTTACTTTATATTGGATAATGCTGTCATAGGAAATAAGTGATTGTGAATGCCAAACAATAAATTACTCACTAGTCAAATACAATAGTTAATTTCTGACGAAATATTAATATTATGGCATTTAAAAACCCTAAAGTAACTGAATGTTATTAATATTACACAAGAAGGTAAGCATGTTCTGCGGACCTTTGGCAAAATAATTACAGAAGAGGCTAGTGAACTGCTTCGTGTGGGGTGTAGTATTGTATGGTGCAAAGACTTGGACACGACGGAGTGAAAAAATCAATTGGAAGCTTTTGAGATGTGGATATGGATAAAGATGGAACGTATAAAATGGACTGACGAAATAAAAAAAATAAAGATGTGCTAGACAGAGTGGGTGAAGGAAGAACGATGCTGGAACTCATAAAGAAGAGGAAAAGTATTTGGATTGGCCACTGGCTAAGAGAAAATTCCTGCTGACGGACGCCCTAGAAGGAATGCTGAGTTTAGAGTGAAATACCTGATCTTGGACAAAACACTATGTATATATGTACCTCACGTCATATTTAGTCTTCTTTTTAAGACTGGTTTTGGAGAAACTAATAGTTCTCCATTTTCAGTTTGTACTCGACTACCGGTTTCGAAGAAAGTAATAATGTTTCATCTTCAGTTTTACTCCACTGCGCAACCGATCTTAAAAAGATGACTATGGGTCGATTTCACCAACAGAGGTAACTGTATTACTCTAGTTTTCCCCTGTATTTTGCATAGGTTAAACTGGCGTAATATAGTTACCTATGTTGGAGAAACCGGCCCTAAGTAATGAGACAAGGTATAATTTTAATAAAATTTGATAATATTGAATTATTAAAGCTTCCTTGTATTACTTCGTACATATTAGAACTAAAATTCTATTCCTAATGTAAATATTTAAAAATCTTATAGATCACTGATTCTCTTATCTAACATCTCCTTATATTAAATGCAAGACGGTATTATAATGATTCTGAGACAATATTTACGTTCTGACGGAATGTTCTCATTGTCTTTCACGCCATGATAATTAAAAGCACTAAAAATCATATCCTAAGTTAAATTATTTAAAATCGTATAGGCGACTATTACATATCGATATGTGATTAAACTCCTTGTAATAAATATAAGACCTATGATTTTAATTTCACCGGAAAATAATTTTATAATAATATATTCTAGCGTTTATTTTTGAGATAAGAAGATTATGAATAGTTGATGAAAATGCTACCAATTGGCCTGTACCAGTGCCAAACATATTTCGTTGATACTCGTATTATGGAAAGGTTGCAATCCTAATAATAACAGTAATTATACTAACAATTCTAATATTTACAGAAGGTCCCAACGCTTGTGGTATAGGCCGGTGGGTGTAGCGTTGGCAATGCCTTGCCACGACAGGCGGGCCCGGGTTCGAATCCCGCGTCGGGACAGTTAGTCTGGGTGAGGTTTTTATCGGGGTTTTCCTCACCTGTTAAGACAAATGTCAGGACAACTTTAAGGCCCAACCGGTCCCGTAATCATATTGCATCGCCTTCAATCATCATTAATAGTCATCTTATGCTAAGCTTAGGATTAGGGACTCTCCTGGCGCACCATTATCATCTCCATCATCGCCCCTCATATCCTTGGGGCACCGTAACCCCGGCTTCCAGGCGCCCCACCTCAGAAGTAGGTTTACAAGTACGCCATCGCCACGGAGAGCACCCAGGCATGTCGAAAGATATACCTGGGGCATTTGAAAAAAAAAAATACAGACATATGAAGATAGACGATTAAGATGGTAGGGACATCTCAAAGAGAAACTTAATTACACTTATTTTCTTACCGATTTCAGTGAGCGACATATGGTTATTACATATGGTTATTTCCTCGGATGTGACGCTTCTTCCTTACTATTTTATTTGAAATTAAGTTTTATTTCATTTATATTTATTTGAGTTCGTGGAACATTGCCTGTTATATGGATGTTGACCATGGGCTAATGGTCAGCGTTTCTAAATACTGTTCATGAGGTTCCGGGTTCGATGCCCGGTCAAACCGTAGGATTTTTCCTCAAAGGAAATCATTCCCAAGGTCTGGAATTTAGGTTAAGTTTAAGTTAACAACTCTCCTGGCGCTTCATTATCATTAATCGCCCAACATATCATCAGGGTAACGTAACTCCGCCTTCTATGCACCCAAAATTCAGAATGGGGGTAGAATTAAGCCTATGACAGGAGAGAATACCAGAAATGTCGAAAAGACAACATGGGGCATTAAATACAAAAAAAAATATTACATGGAGGCGAAACTTGGACTTTTACTTTAAGGGAGGAAAGAGGATTACGAGTATTTAAGAATAAAGTTCTTAGGAAAAAGTTTGAATCAAAGAGAGATGAAGAGACGGGTGAATGGAGAAGACTACATAACAGTGAACTACATGGTCTTTATTGGAAGTCAGATATAATAAGAACAGTTAAACCTCGTAGACTGCGATGTGTAGGACATGTGACACGAATGGGAAATGAAAGATGTGCATGGAAGCTTCTTTGTAGGAAAACCAGAGGGAAAACGCCAGTTGGTAGACCAAGAATGAGGTAGGAGAATAACATTAACTATGATTTGAGGGAAGTAGATTATACGGGGAATGATTGGAAAACATTAGCTCAGGATGGGAATGTATTGGAGAGCTTATGTCCGCGCGGCCATGAACCTATGGGTTCGACAGTGCCAGTGAGTTAGTTAGTTATGGTTAGTTATATGGTTAGTGGCATATGGTTAGCCTCCAGGAGACATCTAACGGGAAAATAAGGCATTACTCGTATGGATGAAAGTCGCTTAAATTTTGCTCAGAGGTCTGAAGTCGCAATAGTGGTTCTGCTTCCGGATAGTAGATTCGGGATAATCGATTCAGTAAAATATTAATTCTGTAAAATATGTCTTCGGAAATTATGTATTCGGGAAAGAGAGTTCGGGATGACGATGCAAAGAGGTTAATCTAGACATACTCAACGAGTAACCATAAAGTTAGAGGCGAGATGAAGTTTCTTGCACAAATGTTAGGCTATCCGAATGAAAATGCATCATTGTTATTACTGACTGTTAGTTTGTAACTTAGATAGACGGAGTTCATATGCCCGGGAGACAAATACTGAAGCACCAAACTTGTAGCCAGAACAAAACTTTTCATCTGGTCCATTCATCATGCGCATCGGGCCAGGGAATAAAATGTTCTAATGAAGGTGTAGTTGTTTATGTTTCAATGGAAAATTTGTAATTAGTAAGTTTCTTTTATCATCATAACTAATTTATTAACTGACTGGCACTATTGAACCCGTAGGTCCATTGCTCGAGGACATAAGATAATATTTTCCAATTATTCTTTGTATAATCTACTTCATTGAAATCAATGTTAATGTTATTCTCTCAGCATATTCTTGGTCTACCAAATGTGTATTTTCTCTTTGATTTTCCTATAATAAGTTTCCATTCTTCTCTTTCATACCTCAGTGTTGCCATATTTCCTTCCTATCGCAATCCACAATACTTAAATGTTCTTATTATATGTGGTTTTCTAAAAATGATATTGTAGCTCATCGTTGTGCAGTCCTCTACATTCGCCTAAATGTTCATCTCTCATTGATCCAAAAATTTTACTAATATTATTTCATAAATTCTTCTCACGTTAGCTTAGATCACCCTGGTGGCCCCCTGAAAACAGATACAAACATTAAATGTATCAATAATTAAAATAAAAGTTAATACAAATAAAATAATACTTACTTACTCACTGGCACTATCGAACCCATAGGTTCATGGCCGCGCGGACATAAGCTCTCCATACATCCCTATCCTGAGCTAATGCTTTCCAATCATTCCCTGTATAATCTACTTCCCTCAAATCATAGTTAATGTTATTCTTCCACCTCATTCTTGGTCTACCAACTGGGCGTTTTCTCTCTGGCTTTCCTACAAGAAGCCTCCCTGCTCGTCTTTCATTCCCCATACGCGCAACATGTCCTGCCCATCGCAGTCTACGAGACTTAACTGCTCTTATTACATCTGGCTTCCTATAAAGACCATGTAGTTCATTGGTTTTAGTCTTTTAGTCTTCTCCATTCATCTGTCTGTTCATCTCTCTTTGGTCCAAAAATTATTCTAAGAACTTTATTCTCAAAAACTCGTAATCTCCTTTCCTCCCTTAAAGTAAGAGTCCATGTTTCGCACCCATATAATATAACTGGTAGAATAATAGTTTTATATATTTTCAGTTTAATGTTTTTTGAAAGGAGTTGGCACATCAAACATCTCTGCAATGCATAATAGCACGCATTTCCAGAATTGAGCCTATGTTTAATTTCTTTGTGCATCTCATTCCTATTTGTGATTATTGTTCCTAGGTATTTGAATTCAGGCACTTCCTCAAAATTTCCCTCATTTTTCATTACCTGTCCATTCCCATTATATAATGCATTTCTACGTGTGACCATGTGTTTTGTTTTATTGATATTTACTTCCAGTCCTAATTTCTTAGTGTTACTCAATAGTGTGTGCGTGTTGTCCTTTAGTATATATCGCCCAATAGTACTACATCATCAGCATATACTAACAGCTTATTAATACCATTGAGTTGTAAGCCTTTCTCATCCTCTAAAGATTTGATGGCATGTTCTAGTACAAAATTAAATAGTAGAGGAGATAGTGCATCTCCTTGCCTCAACCCATTCTGGTTTTCAAAGGTGTCCGAAAACTGTTTGCCTACACGCACCCTACTCTTTGTGCCTTTTTAGGAATTGCGAACTTACAAATAAAATAATAAGAAATACTATTCTCTAATTGTGCCCAACTCAGGGCCTGGTCGAGGGATGAGTGAGATGATATGAAGCTCCTTATATAGAGGTCTGCGAATGACGAGGGTGCCGGCCGACCACGCCTGACGCTCCATCAAAAGGGCAGATAGAAGAAATGAAACGGAAAGAGATGACACGTGGTTAAATTATAGGTTTCCCAGCCGTTGTAGCTGGGTTTCTTAACTGCGGCCTCCCAAATTCCTCACGATGGAGGATGGACCGAAATTCACAAAATAAAAATGTTACCATGGGGACTCGAACCAGTTAGCTTATATAGCTTTTGCATCAAGGTATAAAATCTTTGACTGCTCGGTCATACTACGACTCGTAATTCCATATCCTTGCCAAAAATCCTAAAAATTTGTGACAGCCTGCATTTTGGAGATTCTCAAAATTTATCTTTTTTTTAGAGTCAGGTATTACTAATTCCAAGCACAATCACCAATCTGAAATATCAGGTTCCACATTTTGGCCTATGTCTCCTATAACCCAATGGTTCGGCTATAACTCAGGCACAGAGTGCTCATGTTAGTCAACTTTTACGACTGGCACTTGGAACTAATATTTCTTCTCCTTAAGCCCTTTTCTTCCCTGTGCCGGGATTAGGCCCTGCGTAATGGAAACTTAATGACCAATGACGATCATTTACCCATAGATGTCAACGAGTGATAGGGGGTCTGTCTAGTACCTCGATGAGACATCTAGTTGATAACTAAGATATTCCTGGATGGGAAACGTCGCTAAATTATGCACAGAGGCTTTATTATTCAGGTTCTTTATGAGCCCGAAAATCTTCAGAGTCGGGATCCACGACTTAAAATCCCTCCCGGAGGATTTTTCGTTGCACTTTTTTCATCCTAAAAATCCATCGACCATGGCCGGGTTTGAAACCGCATCCCTCGGAACTTGGGGCAAGGAACATAACCACTAGCTCACCGCGGCCGACAAGAAAGAAGATTAATTCAATTTTATATTTAATACTGGATTCCAAATTAACAGTCTTAAACGATCTTTAAGAATAAGCTATAAGAAACACATATATACAAATTTATATATATATATATATATATATATATATATACCATCGATATTAATTCTGCCCGAGGGCAGGACTTTCACTGCAATCATAGCATTTCATGCTATGCTTTGCAGCTTTACCAGGGAATTATAGTTATGGTAGCTTCCCATTGATTTCCACACCGGTGAAGGATGATGATGATAGTGATAAGGTGATGATGATGGCCGGATGATTTTTCGGAAACTGTTGAGCCCTACGCTTCCTGACATATGTCTTACAGATGAGGAAAACCCCGAAAAAACCTCAACCAGTAGCCCGCCCGACCGGGAATCGAACCCCGGCCCGTCGCGTGTCAAGGCAGCATGCTACCTAGAGACCACAGCGGTGAACTATATTTATAAATTTAATGTCCAATTCAGTATACTTTGGTTTTTTAATAACTAACTGGCAGCGCGGACATATGTTCTCCATACATCCCTATTCTGAGCTAATGTTTTCCAATCATTCCCTGTATAATCTACTTCCCTCAAATCATAGTTAATGTTATTCTCCCACCTCATTATTGGTCTACCAACTGGGCGTTTTCCCTCTGGTTTTCCTACAAGAAGCTTCCATGCACATCTCTCATTCCCAATTCGCGCCACATGTCCTGCCCATCGCCGTCTGCGAGACTTAACTGGACTATAAAGACCATGAAGTTCACTGTTACGAAGTCTTTTCCATTCGCCTGTCTGTTCATCTCTCTTTGGCACAAATATTTCCCTAAAAACTTGATTATTAAATACTCGTAATCCCCTTTCCTCACTTAAAGTAAGAGTCCATGTTTTGCATCCATATAATATAACTGGTAAAATAAAATTTTATGTACTTTCAGTTTAAAATTTTTGAAAGTAGTTGGCACGTCGTGTCCTTGTAATGCATAATAGTATGCATTTCCAGAATTGAGCCTATCTTTAATTTCCTTGTCCACCTCATTCCTATTTGTTATTATTTTTCCTACATATTAGAATGCAGCCACTGCCTCAAAATTTCCCTCATTGTCATTAGCTGTACATTTCCATTATATTATGAATTTCTAGATTTGTTAATAATAACCTATATGTTTAACCCATTCTATTTAACTCTTCATATATTTGGTCGAGTTAATTTACTAATTATTTCCATTCATGTCATGAATATATGAATCATATATACTCATTTATATGCTCGAATTAATATGCTAATTGTTTCATATTAGACATGTAGGTTAGAATAGAATGAAATGTATTTCTATTGTGTACTTATTTTTGAACAAAACAAATTGCACTGAATTGCATTACACAGAACCATTACAGAATGCAATTATGTAATTGTGTTCTGTCAGTTTCGGAATGATTCTGTATAAAGATGTAGTCGGTAATTTTCCTAGTTCTTGTGCAGGATTGTTTGTGAGCATTATATCCTTGTTTTTTGTTGGTGTGGAGCGAATGCAGGCACAAAACGTTTTCTGCACATTAGGTCTGAATGAAGAAGCCTGTAGGACAATTGTCATCACATGATGAGGCATGTAATGCGATTCCACCCATTGTAATCCTTGAAGCTACAAGTTCCCTTCTGTGAAGCCCTTATTTCCGGAAATTGCGCTCCTCTTAAAGTCGCAAACTGTCAAACTAATTAACCAGTTTCATCATGCAACTCAAGTTCTATAACTTTCAACTATCTTTTCTGAGAACTAAAATAAAAATAGCAATTGTGGCAAACAAAGATCATTAAGAGTCAAGAACCCATCAATATAAAATAGTGTTGCGCATGACTAGCCTCGTAGCCTTGTGATCACAGAATATCAATAGAGTACATGAGGTCCCATATTCAGTCCCCGATCAGTCCCCGATCAGGTGTAAGAATTGTTATTTGATTAAGTTTAAGAACTCTCCTGACGGTTTTTATCATATATCACCAATTATATCGTCGGTGTAGCCTTCCAGGAATGAAACTGGATTGAAAGGTGAGACGAAATAAATACTGTCTTACTTTAATAAAATTGAATTTAATTATTAAGTAAAAAAGCTTAAATAATTTATGGGATGAGAAGACCCTATAGAGTTTAATAATTTTATTAATTATATTGTTTGGTTTATTATTTTATTTTCAAAATTATTTTTTTGGGGTGATGGGGAGATATATTTAACTCTATTTTTTCCCCTCAACATATGTCTTGCAGATGAGGAAAACCCCGAAAAAAAAATGTTTTTCAAATCTGTCAATGCCTGAAAAAAAAGCAGAATTTTTAAACAACCTGGTGGCATTGGACAAAAATATATCGCGCATTAATTTCAAATCATGTCATACAATTATTTTTCTCTTGTGATTGTGTAATAGGGTTATGCATCTGATATCCGTGCATATCACAGACTTTCGTACAGTGTGTGAACGAGTTTACATGGCCTAAATCTGAGACAAGAAGATGTTCTAAGTGAAACCGTCAGTGAATAAAAATAACTGGACGATCAAATAAATTATGAAGGAAGACACCTTTTTAACAGCATATTATTTTTGTTTATATAATGAAAGTGTGAAATATGTGAAGCTGATTCGAATATTTTGTGTGAATATCTGTGGCTTTAATTTAAAGATATCCCATCTGATCCTACGAGAAACCTCAAGTATCAACTTTAATGCGTTTGTGTAGATGTAATGATTTATTAGAAATATCATCATCATCATCATCCAGGGATTACGCCTGTTGGCTCGTTCCGGTTTCATGAAAGCTAGAATTGTTAAAATTGTTCAGACCATCTTCTGTGTGGGTGTCCAACATTTCCCCTTCCGTGCGGTTTATAATTATTAGAAATATATTTGAGTAAATATATGTGGAGTTAATGTAAAGAAATTCCTAGGTGCTCTAATATAAACCTAACTGTATTATCGTAGAATTAATTATTTAATAGAAATAGAAATTCTGAGATTCTCAAAGACTTACAAACAAAATCAATAATGGAATACATACTAAATATAGAAACAACTGGAAATCTCAGGTACGTAGAATAAGCAGAATAAGAATAACACGTCTAATGTATCTTACTTTTAGTTTAATAAAGTCCTTATGTATCTAAATTACCAGCCACCAGGCAAGAGATCTTTGGGCCGACCCTTCAAATGTTGGATTGAGACCGTAACAGACTCCTAGGTCTATCACATGGAAGAAAGAAGAAGAAGAAGAAGAAGAAAAAGATTTCATGAACATGATAGATTAACTTGATTTCGTCAGCAGATTTTATATATATATATATATATATATATATATATATATGGTGTTGTGAAGAAGAAGGGTTCTAATACTTATAGAGAAGTTCATATTCAAAAGAAAAATTAACAAAAAATATTTTATAACCATGGTTCATAAACTTGGTACATTTTGATTTATGGTCTTATTTTGTTAGAGCAGCATATCTTCTACATCGAATACTTTGGCAAAATACAAATAAGGAACATTGTTCGTAGTCCTTTCTTAAAAATTGTAATTATTACAGGTGTGTTTTAACAAAATATGTACTAACTAAACACTACACCAACAAACACAGGAATGCTGTAGTAAGGAGTTCATTAAGTTAATTACTCTCGTCCCTAGTTATTTCTTGAAACAAACAAAATCTGCAGCGTAACAGTAACAAACATCTTCGTACATTTTTTGCTCATTTTTTTAGCCACAGTTGTTGCAGCTGAAGAGTTACTGCTATTACAAAATAATACTACAATTCAGAAGTTAATAAGCAGAATGCGGGGAAATAATACCGAGATGTAAATTTACGAACAACCGAACTTAGTTTGTTTACAAAGTGCGCCAATGTCAAGACAAACAGCAAGCTAGTGATGTCTATTGCTCTATGTATATGGTATAGTCTTCTTTCTCTGACAAGTGGTACATACTATAAACTTACATATTCATAACTGTATTAATTCACCTGTTGTTAAGCACTGAAATGAATAGCTACATTGTCTATATTAACTTTAGAACTACGGTCGTGACGTAATTGCCGTATTCCCTCTGTTTCAGTAAGGCGCACAGTACTTGTAAGCATGTTAACGTACTACAGCCGTACTATTTTTCTGTAGTCTGATTAGTTTATGAACCATGGTTATGGAATTTTTTCTTGAATCTTCCTACTTAATATATATTGCAATCTGCTGTTTTTTCAAAATAATCATATATATATATATATATATATATATATGATATGAAAAGAAAAAAGAATGCTTGAGTCGGGATTTGAACTCGAGTCTCTAAAGTCTGTACCTTTAGCGCTCTAACCAACTGAGCTACCCAAGAATTCCAAGACAAACATACAATCTTCTTATACATGTAGTATTCTCAATTCACACAAGAGGTAGCGGAAATATCTTTCAACTGCCATCTAGCGGCTAACATAACAGTTAAGCAAATTATATATATATATATATATATATATATATATATACAGATGTTTAATGTTTACACATCCTTCTGTGCTAAAGTTTTATTTTTCGTCTCCACTCATATCTGTCCATCTACTCTATGTCCTCCATTTCTCTTGTACTCATTCCCGTTTTTATTTCTTGCATCCGCAAGTTTCGAGGTCTTCCTTTTATTCTTCTTCCAGGTGGACACTATTGCAATGTTTTCCTGGCTAACCTTTCGTCTTGCATAGTTGTTGTACATATATATATATATATATATATCCATCCATAGTAATTCTGCCAGACAGGAAGACTTTAGCTGCAATCATAGTACGTATTTTCATGCTATCTTTGCAGGCTTTATTAGGGAATTATAGGTGTGGTAGTTTCCCATTGCTTTTCACACCGATGAAGGCTGATGATGATGATGGCCGGATTATTTTCGAGGACGCTGGGCCCTAAGGATTCTGTCATTTGTCTTAAAGGTGAGGAAAAACAAAAAAAAAAACTCACCCAGGAGTCTGTCCCGACCGGGAATCGTACCCTGCGTGGCTGCGTGACAAGGCAGCACGCTACCTCGAGACCACAGTGGTGGATATATATATATATATATATATATATCCAGGGTGAATTCCTTAAAGGAATTAGTTTTTGTCAAACATGAAAAGTTTTTTTCTGGAAATAAATAACTACAGAACGTTATTCGTACATACATTTATAATGAAAAATATATCCTAAATTGCTTTAGATACTCACTGAATTAAATAACTCCAGTTCTAGAATGGATCTCTGCCTACTATGTGGTACGTAGCAATGAAATAACAGACGACCTAGCAAAGGAAGGTACTACAATACTGCAACGACAATAAAAAATGTGGGCCTACCTGCCTACTCAGCTAGAATTCTAATAAACAAGCTAATGAGATAACAAATGGAAAGAATGGATTATTGGCAGTTTGAATAAATCATGGTCAACCATAAATTAAAAATCATATACCAGATTCACCAATACATGTAGCAAGTGGCTTTGATCCATCTAAATCTGGTCATGATTGTTTGGCAGCCCGTTTAAATAAAATGTCTACACAGGATGATTCAAAAGGTTGCGTACAAATTTCAGGAGCTTGTAGAGGGGTCGAAATATAACAACTTTTGATTAGTAACTTATGGTCTGGAAAGTAATTCTTGGTCAGAGCAAGCCTGGGAAAGTCGGGAACTTCAATGCGAGTCTAAGCTTACTTTTCAAAATAGCATTTGATTCGGGACACTTCTTTATGAATTTATGAAAACGCTCCATTTTACTTGTGTACTCCTCAGTTCACATCTGATAGTCATTCGTACGCTCTGTTTTCATTTCTGTACGGTATCTGGAGTGTATTGTAGAAATCCACTATAGCATTACTTTGAAGATTTGTGATTTGTGTGACTTGGAATACACGTTGTCAGAACTTTGAAACATGCATTCATGTATGGTAAAGCAAACGGTAATGCACGCGAAGCTCAACGCCTGTATAGCGCACAATATCCGAATAGACGTCAACCACTTCCTCGAACGTTTCAAAATGTCACCATCGACTCGGGCAGACAGGTTCCTTGCGTTCATGGCATCAAGTAGGCCGGCCACGATTCCAACAGTCGCTTGGAAGAGGAAGTTCTTGCTCACGTGGAAGAACGTGCCTGTATCCAATGTGGTGGTAGGTATTTTGAACACCTAGTGCTGTAAAACCAAATTGGTGAATAAATTTATATTTGCTTAAGTGTGTGCAAAAAATAATTTCTTGTCCATCCAGACATTCCAGGGCTTGTACTCACCCAGGATTACTTTCCAGACCATAAGTTATTAATTAAAAATTGTTGTATTTCGAACCGTCTATAAGCGCCTGAACTTTGTACGCAACCTTTTGAATCTCCCTGTATGCAGAACTCCAATGTGTGTGTTACATAAACAGGAGAGTTCAGTCATGAATGAAGATCGTCTTACAAAATGCTCTCACTTCAAAATTTCTGGAATCAACATTTATCGAAATTATACTGGGAAGCAAAAAGGAAAATGAAGGTCATCCAAGTTTCTGGGCATTAGACCACTATTACTATTTATAATGAAGATGAGCTTGATTTTATCATAATATAATAGACCTAGAGTGTAAGTGAAAGTCACAAATTTTCCTCCATTATTTTTCGATCTCGTGATATTTTATCACAAATTAAATTACAGAAAATAAGTGGAATGAACATTTTTCACATCTTACGCAAGGACAGCCTCATATTTTATTATAGGCCTATCCACAAATAACGAACTAAAATGTAATTCTCCCACGTACATTGTAAGGTAGTGAAACATGGACTCTTACTTTAACACAGGAGAAAATTCTACGAGTTTATGAGTAAAACGTTCTTAGGAAAAATTTTGGATCAAAGACAGACAAATGGACAGGTGAATGGAGAAGGCTGCATAACAGAGAGCTGCATGATATTTGTGGGATACCAGATGTAATAAGAACACTTAAGTCTCGTACTCCGCAATGGGCAGGATATGTGGCACGAATGGGTAATGAAACAGAGACATGGAAACTCTGTAGTAAAACCAGAGGAAAAACGCCCAGTAGATAGACTAAAATTGAGATGGGAGAATAACAATAACCATGATTTGAGGGAGTTAAATTATACAACAGAAGATTGGAAAACGTTGCCTCAGGATAGGGATGTATGGAGAACTTATGTCAGCGCGGCCATGAACCCACAGATTAATAATACAGATAATTTCTATCACTCTGTATAAATGCAATCCATTGTGAATGTGACAGGAGGGGGAATGCAGCAACAAAGTTTCAAATTACATAATTCATGGTTTATGCTATGAGGAAATATCAAATTGTAAGTGTGTCACAAATTTATGGTGATATTTACGTAAATGGGTTTTGAAATGGTGCAATTTGAAATGAGAATCGATGAGTTCTGATTGCGTGGGACACGAGTTCACTTATGTGAAGGTTTACATGCAAATTGCCGATTAATTCCTTCTCATTAAGGATTCTGAATACAAAGAGACATAAACACGATTTGTGAGAGCATTTTTTACAACTCCATGATAATAAAGCTCATTGCATTTCACTGTCTCTCCTTTTGTCCATTTCCTCCCACATTGCATGCTAATGTCGTCCAGAGCCCGTTTCTCAAACTACCGATCTCCAACTATGTCGTTTAAATATATTTTCCCCCTAATTTTATTAGCTTCTTTGTATCATCATCATCAAAAATCACGGATTAAGCCCATGTGGCTTGTTCCGGTCTCATAGATTATCATTCAAAAAGTTGTATCCATCTATTTTTTCGGTCTACCAATATTCCTGTCTCCTCTCGGTTTGTAATTAAGTATAATTTTTGGAACCCGATCATCTTTCATTATTTGAACATGTCCTTTCCAGTTTTTTCTAGATTATTTTATTTTATCCAAAAGTTTAAAAATATTTAGCTCATTTCTATTAACTTCACTTCTTCTTTTATGTCCTTTGTAAATCTTTGTAATCTATGTATAATCGTTAAAACAGGTTTACTATAAAAAGCATAAATTAATATATATTTTAAAAAATCACTAACCAGGCGATACATATCTGTTAGACTCTTGTCGTCTCAACTTCTCTAAAAAAGTTAAACTGAAAATATCGTATATAAAACTGTTATTCTCCTACTTACATCATATGGATGCGAAACATGGGCTCTTACTTTAAGGAAGGAGATAGATTTACGAGTATTTGAAAATAAAGTTCCTAGGAAAAAATGGACCAAAGATAGATGAACAACAGACGAATGGAGAAGACTGCATAACAGTGATCTACATGATCTTTATAGGAAACCAGATACGATAAGAACAGTTAAGTCCAATACACTGCGATGGTCAGCAGATGTGGCACGAATTGGGTATCAAAGAGGGGCATGGAAGCTTCATGTAGGAAAACCAGAAGGAAAACGCCCAGTTGGTAGTCGAAGAATGAGATAACATTAATCATTATTTGAGGAAAGTAGATTATACAGGGAATGATTGGAAAACATTAGCTCAGTACATGTATATATGAAGAATTATGTCCGCATAGCCATAAACATACGGGTTCGGTAGTGTCAGTGAGTTATTTTAATTAGTGATACGCTTTTGTTACTTGCTCAACACCCTAAAACACTGTTACACCTTTCATTTGAGATGTTTATTAATAATGGACAAGGTCATAAGGGATGGAGGGATCCAGACTACAAGTCACTACTAATACTTTATATAATATATCTCAATAGTATACACTCATAAACGGGGCTAGGTAAATTGTCTCCTGGCCAATTTCCAATCTTACATGGTCTGTAAATAGTTCGGTTGGATCTTGGGTCCGGACAGCATTCTCTAATTTTCTTATGTGTGCTGATTATAAACTTTACACGGCTCTATTAATTTAACTGCAAACAGAAATGAGTTAACATTTGATGAAAAAAATAACGAAGTGAATCCCAAATTAAAAAAACATCAATTTCAACTTTTTTTTTTTGGAGGATTCATACATTTTCAATCCGATATAGAGATTTAGCAAAGAAGCTATAAGAAGAAAGGAAAATAACAGTTTATCGCTGAAAAATGAGATTGTAGACAACACGACAAATAAGTAGGACTATATTCGAAATTGTAAATTCGGCGAGTTTTAAATTTTTACTATCAGTTTAAAAACAGATTTTTAACATTATACATTTGTGGAGATTAATCCAGCGGTGATTTTGTTTAATGCTGGAACACAATTCAAATATTACGGTCCATTTTCTGACCCGGACCCAATTTCCATACTACCCTTTCCGACCTGGGATCCAATTTATCAAATTTCTAGGGACGGGACCCAGTTTAGGGCGTTGTCATAAATCAAGGAATTTTATTATTTGTTGCTATTGATAATATTTTAGGACATTTTATAGATTAGAATCCAATGAGGTTTTTTTATATTGAAGAATTTTAGTTATTGTTGATTTTTTAAAAGAAACATTTTAAAATATTAAAGATTAATAATAAAATAGTGAAGTCTTTTTAATAAATTTTTGGTGAAGTATAGTGAAAAAGCGTAAGTTACAAGTGAAACTAAGTTATCCTGAAACCATATCGTAAGACTATCAATAATTTATGAGGTTATAATTTAATGAATTACATAAATAAAAATTAATAAACGTCTGAAAAAATTAATTATTGACAAGTATAAAATAAGTATGGCGGATTAAGGTAAAACAGTTATGCAAAAACATGTAAAATGCTGAAATAGAGGTGAAAGTATAATAAATGTTAAAATCAATCGCAAAAACAAATCGGGTATCCTTTGTGTAGGAAAGGCCAATTTGAAGATATTTTTATAAGTTAATAGGAAACTTATACTAACTTTCTTGTAGGCCTATCAATATAATGTGTGTTTTACATATTTAAACAAAATTTCACTAATGCCTTTGCATGGTATTATGAAATACTGATTTTATTCAAATAAAACCAATAATTCCAACTCAGCAATTGTCATTAGCATCCACAGTTAGGTTGGATGCTGGGTTTTAAACAATTGGTGCACGATTTGGCGCCGTGGAAGCTAGCACCATTTTAAGTACACACTTAAATGCAATAAGTAATTATAAAATGAAATATTAAAAATATTTAGCCCCGAAATTTAATTATCTTTAACTAATTTTACTTGTAAATATGAAAAAAAGTGGGACTATTCTCTGTCATGACTCACTCTGGTTACAACAGTTATTCTCTAAACCAGCGATAACCACATTAATAACCAGCGATAATCACATTAATAACCTGTGCTAAACAAACTAATAACCAGCGAAAAACCCAAGGCTCTGTTGATAACACAGCATCTCCGTCGATAATAACTGATTTATGTACGAATTTAACCACGTAAGACACAAATGTACACATTTATAACCGCGTAGAAAACGGCGTTCCATGAGATTCACCTAGGTTAGAGGAATTGAATTAGGTTATGATGATCTTGTAGAAGATTTCCGGGCTGTTGGCCGTGGTGTTGAGGCTTGTAGTTCCCCGACGTTTCGCCAGAGACTGCGTCCGGCATCCTCAAGACAACCCTTGAGGAAGCCGGACGCAGTCTCTGGCGAAACGTCGGGGAACTACAAGCCTCAACACCACGGCCAACAGCCCGGAAATCTTCTACAAGATCATCATAGTTACTCTGGCCGTGAAAGCCTAATATATGAATTATGTTAGGTTAGCGTTTAGGTTCGTTACATTTTAAATGTGTTTAAATACGTAAAAAAATATATTTTCTATGGAAATTCAAAATGGTCGACGATTACAACGTAAAAAAACATATTTCCACTCGTACATTTCTCATTACATTAACATACTTTCACGATGGTAATCTTCCGGGGATAAATATTAAAAAATATCACATAGTAATGGTATAAATAGCATGAAAAATGTCTTAAGTTGCGTAAGTAAATACCCGGTTATGTTCAACCCCACCTACAATTTTTGTAATTGCTACATTGTGCACTAGATTTCTGCATTAAATTTTAAATACCTCCACATTACATAATATGTTCAGAAGGCAGGTGGTACTGTTGATAGCGAATCGTCCGTTGGATGGGAACGTTAAACTGGCAGCCCCCGGGTGTGTTTCGACAGGAGTAGGCACCGGGTACCACCTTCTCCCTTCTCTTCATCATCATTCCTCATGTATACTAAATATAAACATACACTCATCCTACACTTCTCTATGTACATAATACAATAATACAAAGCTGTCTACTGAAGTGGCGAGTAAATTGAAAGTGACCATATTAACGTCATTTATCTCCCAGCATGTCCACCGCTGTGGTCTCGAGGTAGCGTGCTGCCTTGTCACGCAGCGGGCCAGGGGTTCGATCCCCGGTCGGGGCAGTTTTTCTGGGTGAGGTTTTTTATCGGGGTTTTTCCTCACCTGTAAGACGAATGCCAGGAAACCTTTAAGGCCCAAACAGTCCCCGATATCATAGGGCCATCATCATCATCATCCTTATCATCATCATAATCATCATCATCATCTTCACCGGTGTGGAAAGCAACGGGAAGCTACCACACCTACAATTCCCTAGTAAAGCTGCAAGCATAGCAGTGAAGGACCTGCCTTCGGGCAGAATTACTATGGGTGGATGGATCTCCCATCATAGAACACGAAACACGTAAAGTGATGTGGGTGATATTAGAACACTCTAAACACTCTAAGCTCTAAACCCAATTCCAATATTGCCCTTTTATTAAATATCTGCTACCATTCGTTTCCCGGATATCCTTTCCATTTTTCAATGGAATCAAGTCAATGATCAATTCAAAGGGAATTAATTTTTTCATTTTGAGATTAGTATTCACAGCACAATGTCATTTCATGATCTGGAAATTGAACTGGTTTTCACCATCAGTTGACGATATGTCCCTTAAGGCGTGTACGTCTGTGCAAAAACATGGATTGGTATTTGCTACACACTAATAAAATAAAAGAAACTCGTGCTAGAACTGCTATAAAGAGATATAAGATGTAAAAACTAAGATATTAAAATAAAAATCAAAACAAATTAAGTTTAAGCAGAACACTTGAATACCGATAATAATTCGTTATTATGATGATGATGATGTGCCCTAGCCATTTAATACATTATTTGCGATGTTATGATATAAATTTTAATTAAACAGACATGACATAGTGGGTTCGCTGTTATTAGCTTATAGAACGCAATCCGTTTTATTAATATTAATAAGCTTGTTAACGTTACTGAAAACATATTCATGTAATATTTCATGTAATAAACCAATAACATTCTGAGCATTATAAAATTAAAGGGGAACTTACAAAAACATGAAAGCAGTAAAGCTGTTTTAATATTACAAAAATATGTTCTGAATCAACAGAGATTTGATATATTTAAAACTACAAAGTTATTTTACGTAATACAGACTATAAACAAACTCTACTGACGAATGTTCAAATATTTTTAGACATATTTGTAAAGTGTTTCGATTTAAGGAGCCTACGTAATCCTAACAGTTACCAATATATTATAATTTTTCTTGGTCTGCTTTCAAAAAACGTTAAACTGAAAATATATAAAACTATTATTCTACCAGTTATATTATATGGGTGCGAAACATGGACTCTTACTTTAAGAGAGGAAAGGAGATTACAAGTATTTGAGAATAAAGTACTTAGGAAAATTTTTGGACCAAAGATAGATGAACAGACAGGTGAATGGAGAAGACTACATAACAATGAACTACATGGTCTTTATTGGAAGCCAGATATAATAAGAACAGTTAAGTCTCGTAGACTGCAATGGGCAGGATATGTTGCACGTATGGGGAATGAAAGACGTGCATGGAAGCTTCTTGTAGGAAAGCCAGACGGAAAACGTCCAGTTGGTAGACCAAGAATGAGGTGGGAGAATAACATTAACTACGATTTGAGGGAAGTAGATTATACAGGGAATGATTGGAAAGCATTAGCTCAGGATAGGGATGTATGGAGAGCTTATGTTCGCGCGGCCATGAATCTACGGGTTCGATAGTGCCAGTGAGTAAGTAAGTAAGAAAGTTAATCTATCTCTTTAAACTTACTTTTACGTTCCCTACGCGGAGACACGATACGTCTAGAGAGGACCTTAAACTCTGGAAATTTTCATATTTCTTTTTACCACATAAGGTCACGGAGAACCTCCACGAAATAATGACCAGCTCAATGCCAGGGTGATATCCCAGAGAACACCAACATTTAAGATAGGATAATATATTTATGCTGAAGAAGACGAATATATTAAGGTGAATTTTTATGGCATAATTGTATCTGGGGACAATGTGGGCCTTAACATTTCCAGATATTTCTCTCACAAGTGACAAAAAAAACGCCGAAAAAACGAAATTTGTCCCTACCGGGGATTGAAACTCCTTCGCTGAGCCCGATATTCAACAATTCCAATGGCAATACTAAATAACGAGTGTCTCGGGGGTACTCGGTAGATAAGGTAATATTTGTTATATTTTGTTACTTCAAATTGACTGTTGAGGACTTTTTTTTGCTATAATTAACAAACTTAGAGAAAAATTGCACCTGAACCGAGATATGAACACCATATCTTCACATTCAAGCGCTACTTGTTTAATATGTGATTGTACTCTGTGAGGGTCTAATAGATTAATAGATATAAAATTACTTTGTTGTAGAAGATTTTTTATAATACTTCGTTAAGAACATAGAACCTGTTTTCATAGAATTTTCTTTAATCAATGCCACTAGGTTGTCATTTCGATATTTCTGGCATAGTGTACTTGTCTGAAGTTACGCTACCCCTATGTTATCAAAAGAGTTGATAATAGTGATGATGCTTATCTTGAGTGCGTATTACGAATGAATGAACAGCGCATACCAAGAAGAATGTATAATTATAAACCAAAAGGGAGAAGAACGTTGGGAAGACCATTGAAAAGATGGAAGGACCAATTCGACCTATAATGAGAACGGAACAGGCCATTAGTCTTAATCCTTGTTGTTGATGATGACGATGCGCCAGATGAGACTTTAAACTAAACTTCATCTAGCTGAGTCGGATTTGATAACGATGGCCAGATGATGTTCGGGGACCGTTTGGGCCTTAACGTTTCCTGACATTTGTCTTACAGGTGAGGAAAAGTACGAAAAAATCTCACCAAGGAAACTGCATTACAACAAATATATACAATAGAGAAAGATTTGCGTTTAGATCGGTACTTGCTCAGGTAGCTCAGTTGCTAGAGCACTTGGTCTAGAGAACCAAGGGTCCCGGGTTCAAGTCCCGGTCTGAGCGTATAATTTTTCTCTTCAAATATGATTTATCCATCATTGAGATGTACGAAATCAATAATAATAACATGGAAAAAGCCGTACTGGCTGTAATGTATAGTTCCCAAATATGTCTTCTTAATAAAGGAGCCGCCATTTGCAAGATAGAAGCATGGCTTCATAGCATTTGGTGGACGGGAATTACAATGTATATAGAGAAAGATTTGCGTTTAGATCGGTACTTGCTCAGGTAGCTCAGTTGGTAGAGCACTTGGTCTAGAGAACCAAGGGTCCCGGGTTCAAGTCCCGTTCTGAGCGTATAATTTTTCTCTTCAAATATGATTTATCCATCATTGAGATGTACGAAATCAATAATAATTATAAATATTAATTGTATTGTATTTATAACATGTAATCGTTTATGTACACTGCTCAAAACAATTAGATATAATAAATTGAATAAGTAATTGTTTTTTAAAGCTGTGATGCTGAAAGTTGGATAATATGTAAATTGAATTATTAATTGCATCATTGGATACAAATTTTAAAGATACATGGCCTAAATACAGAGAAATTACCTCAAATAACAAATATAGAGATTTTTTTTATTTTGAAAGGCAATATCCACTTATAATTGGTAAGCTTCCTGATGTTGCTATAGTGACGAATGTTGATTATTGCCTTGTTTATTGAAGTCTCTGAAAAAATGAGGCATTTAAATGAGTTTGAAATGTATCATGCTTTACATCTTTTACAAGGTCAATCTCTGCGACAAGTGGCTAGAGAGCTTGGGGTTTCTAATTCCGTGGTGTCCAGGTTACGCAACAGGCACAGAGAGACAGGTCAGTATTGTAGAAGACGTGGCCAGGGCCGTAAATTTAAAACAAGCCCCCAGGATGACAGTTACGTTGTTCTTTCTGCTCTTCGACAGCTTACAAAAACTGCAAAAGACCTGCAGAATGACCTTCATATGGCTTCCGGAATCCGGGTTTCAGACCAAACCATAAGGAACAGATTAAGGAAAGAGAATATTCGTCCAAAAAGGCCCGTTAAAAAACAACGCTTAACAAATGGGCATAAGGCAGCAAGACGTACGTATGCTGAAAACCATGGTGATTGGAACCTGAACCAGTGGGAGTATGTGCTCTTCTCGGACGAATCCAGCTATCGTCTTACACGTTGTGATGGTCGATTGAGTGTGTGGGAACGGCCTGGAGAAATATTTTCTGCAGAGGCTGTACAGGAAATTGATAGATTCGGAGGAGGTTCCATAATGGTGTGGGCCGGAGTTATGTACAACGATCGTACGGACCTTGTACTTGTTCCCCAGCTACTGAATGCTGTCCGGTATATCGAGCACGTTCTGGAAGAGCACATTCTGCGGCTGTCACCAGGGATTTCCTGAGAAGGAATGAAATTGAGGTAATGGAGTGGCCAGCGGTCAGCCCAGACCTCAACCCTATTGAACACTTGTGGGATCTTCTAGACAGAAGGGTCAGGAACCGACATGAAGCTACACAAACTCTGCAGCAACTTGGAGATGCTCTGAAGGAGGAATGGGAGAATATCCCCCAAGAGGAAATCCAGAATCTTATTGGGAGCATGCCACGAAGGTGCCAAACTGTCATCGAATATCGTGGAGGCCATACACGATACTAACTCTATATTAAGAGTGTTTAACTTTGAAAAATAAGCACAAGATTCAATTGCTTACATAGCGGAATTATTTGAAAAGTTAATTGTCAGCGTTATTCATTTGTTTTTACTGACATGAGCAATAAATAAATAAATAACCACACATAATGTACTTTATTAATTTCATGTTTGTACCTTTATCCAATGAAAAAATATTTGCATATTCCATAGTGTTCCTCTAATTGTTTTGAGCAGTGTATATTGTAATTTAGATGTAAGACTATTTTTTTTTTGTATTTATTAAATCCTGGTTGAGTGGTAGACAAGGCCTTAAGGCCTTAACTCTGCCTGGTAAAATAAAGCTATTATTATTATTATTATTATTATTATTATTATTATTATTATTATTAATGCATTATGCTGATGATGGGACTAGTCCCGAAAGGCCTACATAATTTTAAAACAACATAAGTTGAGGAGACGAACCTACAAGGTAACTATTTTATAGTTTTTAACCGTATTTTTTATTGCGACAATATCCAAGTGGTTGTGTCAGTAGTATAGCTTACGGTTAGCATAATTTGTTTTCACTACTGTCGGACCCTGTTAAATAACCCAAACTGACATCAGAAATTGAGTTCCTTGAATTTAACAAAACAACATATATAATTCCTACACCAGTTAAAATGGTACAATAAATTCTACTTGCTGACGAATTTACTTAAATTACGCAATTCTGGGTTGATTCTTTTTTTTGAAGATAATATAGGAATAATGATATAGGCCTATATCCAAAAGATGTGCTGAATACTACACTAATTCTACTAAATGATCTTAACAGTTATGAATATTGCAGTCAGGAATTGCAATTATCTGTCCTCTATGTCACAATGGCATAATGATGATTGTTTCAATCATTACTGTCAACTGACTAAATGAAATGGAAATTATATTGATGCAATCAAAATACATTTTTATGTATTCCTAGCATTGCATTAGGCTGTTATGACGCCCAATATCATTTATTACTTGCTTATTAATGCATGGGTGTCATAACCGTTATCTAGCAAAACACAAAGGATGACGTTGCTAATTTTACTAAATTATTCAAACAGAAACATTACAACGTGTACATATATTTTGGTATTCTTATTACCACTGGTAACTAACTAACTAACTGGCAATATCGAACCTGTAAACACATAGCCGCACGGATATAAGCTCTCAATATATCCGTATCCTGAACTAAAGGTTTTCAATCATCCCTTGTATAATTTACCTTCCTCAAAAAATGATTAGTGTTATTCCCCACCAATTCTTGATCTACCTATTGGTTTTCCTACATTGAGTTTCCATGCCCCTTTTTCTGTCCTTGTTTGTGTCACATACATCGCGATCAATGACTCATAACTGTTCTTCTTACATCTGACTTTCATAAAGATCATATAGCTCGATTTTAGTAGTCTTCTGCATTCGGATATCTGTTTGTCTGTCCTGTCAAAACGGATGCCAACTACACTGGTCAACACGATTTTTGTCTCATGAGTACCAATAGTTGTATTGAATGCAGATTTTTATCGAGTTTTCAAATATGTATTCGGAATTTCTCCATCACCCACAGTTTTTTTATTTCAATTTCAATTAACGGACTTAAATAATTATTTTTTAATAAACGTTTTTTCGTCCATTTGTCCATTGTAAAATAAAACCAAATGAGCTAACCCAAATGGTTTCAGCTATGGAAAAGAGATAACAAGGCAAATGGAATCCTAATATGCTGATCGATTATTGTTGGACCATCAAGAGGGATAGCAGAAAATAGTAATTTCTTAATTTCTAGGTGAGTCCGAATGTTCGAATAAAGTGTAGTTACGAACATAGAAATTATTAAAGTGTTTGAAATTATAAATGCCTGCCTCTCGAAAACCTTGCGCGATGGAGAAAAACGATATCATATTTGAATTCAGGAGAAATCATACTATCAGAATCATATAATTTTCTTGCTGAGACAAAAAAAAAAGTTTCTTTTTGTTGCTCAGTGCTATTAATAACGTGGGACCAAACATATTTACGATTAAAAAATCATGTGGCTTGCTGCCTTCGACCCATCTGGCGTGGGTAATACTTTCGGTAGCTTTCTTACCGCCGGTATAGCTCTCGTGTCATATAAACACGCAAACCATTCCACCAACAAGGAAGACACAATGGAGGGTTTTCCATTGGTAGCTAGCGAATATTATTAGGGCGATGTGGCTATGTAGGCCTAGAATCAGTACCACTACATTCGTTTGAAATGATTTTTTTTTTTGCCGCAGTAACTGAAGTGTAGTAGCCTATGCCTACCTTCTGATTTGCAGGTTCGAGGTCGATACCCGAGGGTTTGGAAATTTTAATTCAACATTTTCGGGCTCAGGTTTGGGAGCAGTGGTGTTGTACAATGTTTAGTCCCTCTTGCAGTGCATATGTTAGAAAAGTGTTGACATTGTTTGATAGAAATTCATCCAATCTGTTCGGCACGTCAAACCTCTGATCTACATTTTGCTTTCGATAGGAGTAGATAGTCGCGGAACCGGGTGTGACCGTCATCCTTCTATTTACCATTATTCCTCACAAAATATACTTACATTACACAAACACTTAAATACACACTTATCCTATGTCCATCTCTATGCACTATATATATATATATATATATATATATATATATATATATATATAACTTACACACGTATGTAAAGTGGTCAGCCGAAGTAGTAGGCTACCAAATTTTAAACTACATAATTGCATTAGATTGCCTTATAATAATAATAATAATAATAATAATAATAATAATAATAATAATAATAGTAAATTAATAGTAAATATTATTATTATTATTATTATTATTATTATTATTATTATTATTATTATTATTATAGCTCTATTTTACCTGGCAGATTAAAGGCCTTAAGGCCTTGTCTGCCACTCAACCAGCTTTAAAAAATACAAAAAAGTCACATCTAAATTACAATAGACATAAACGATTACATGTTATATATACAATACAATTATTATTTATAATGTATTTTGATTTACTCTAGATTTAACGAATTAATTATAATATGTACTAGATATATAAAAAAACGAGAAAAAAATATTAATGACATAGTATAAATTTAAATAAATAGATAAAAATTAATTATTAGACAAGTAGGAAACTGTATAAGCGTGACTTAAAAGTGACAATTTTGCGGCAACCTCTTATATCTTGAGGAAGGAAATTCCAGGAGCGGGCAGATGCTACTGTGAAGGAAATAGAATAAGAGGAAGTACTATGAAGAGGGATTGTTAGCAGGCTATTAAATTGTGACCTAGTGTCAATATGTTAGACTAGTAGATATTGGTACGGATTCAAAGACCCCATCTTATTTTAGAGACATTGCGTTTCATATCTTTACATTTTGGAATGAGATAAAATATGTACTTTTTGCCAAAACTTAAGAACCTCGCCTCATACCACTATCTCAAATCGGCTATTAGTGACACTTTCAAATCTCTTGCTGTAAGCATTTCGGCATCTTATTTCAGGACAAGTGGTTGCCATTTGTTCGCAGGGATTTTTGAATGGAGAAAAGAGGGAGTGATTCCAAGGTACTTCCAGGAACTGAGGTTCTTAAGTTTTGGAGAAAACTCTACTCTACGGTGATATGTAGTCGGATATGGTATTCATGGTTCGACACATATCAAGCATTTACTTACATGATTCATACTGTCATTTATTTGGGCTGGTCCCAAGGCCTTGAGGAAGAACTACAACACCTCATTTGTCCATATTCCGGAATATTGAAATAATAATGTTTATTCACCAGAGTGTAAGTCAATTTTTATCAGTTCAATGTAATTTATATCCTTATTTAGTAGACGTAGATTAAATTATCCGTTAGGTTATTTTAGTATTAGTAAAATTTAAATCAATAAAATTCGCAACTGAGATTTCACTCATTCTCAATTAGGTAAAATTCCTTTAAAACACGTTGTTAACTTTTCGAAAGAACACATTCAATCTTAACTTTTTATTAGGTACAAGTGTATTCGAAACGTGATGGCAGAAGCCTTGAGATATAATGGATACACAGTTTATGAGGAAGTTCCTGGTGTGGCCATTAATGGGAGTAATAGACGAATAGACGGGGCACGCCGTAGCGTAGTGGTTAAGGCACTGAGCTACAAGCCGGAGGGTCGAGGGTTCAAGTCCCGTTGGGGTCAGGACTTGGCGGCACTATGGCCCTGTGGTCAACTCAGCCTCTAAGGGAAATGAGTACCAGACGCTTGTTCTGGGGATAAAGACGGCCGTCACGCAGGGCTGACAACCCGGCTGACATAAAGTGCCGATTGTCTAGGAAAAGTGGGAGCCTTAACCTCATACTACCCCAAGGGCTTCCGGGCCTGTTGTGGGATCACTTTAATAGACGAATAGACATTATTGCATTTAGACCATCTTCTAAAATTGGTGTGATATTAGATAGTAGCCACCTTGATGAAGTTGACTCTGAAACGGAAGCCATATATGAGCCAACAGTTGATTTTTACAAAGATAAACGCAAATTAGATAGTATAACTGTCACAGGATTGATGACAGGGCCAGAGGTACTATACCACAATTCTTAGCTAAATTTTGGAACTTCTTAGATTTGGACAGAGTGTATCTTCCTAAAATTGTCATCTGTGTCATTAGAGGATCAATTTCAATTTTAAATAACTATATATATATATATATATATATATATATATATATATATATATATATATACCCATCAATAAGAACCTCAAACTCGATGCTATTCTTTTGCAGACGATTTAGCTCTTCTGGCACATTCCGAAAATGATTTCCAACGATCAATTTATACTCTACAAAAAATAGGTGCTACATTTAATATGGAAATATCAATTAACAAAACTAAAATTATGGTATTTCATGGGAAAGACACCATACAAAGTAAAATCTGTCTCCAGGATAAAATTATAGAGAGATCTAATCAATTTAAATATCTTGGATATTATCTCTCTATCTGGGATGAAAAGGATATCCCTGAAAAAATTACTAGTTGTAATAAAAGTTTGGGAATTATTTATCAAGTTATAAAACGATCCCTTGTACAAAACAACACCAGATTACGTTTATAAAACACTTTGGCTAGACCAGTGTTGACCTATGGTAGTGAAGCATGGGCACTAAAAAGACAACATGAAAGCAGAATAACGGCTTGTGAAATGAGATTCATGCGCAGAACAGCGGGTTGCACAAGATGGGATCGGAAAAGGAACACCGATATCTTAAAAGAATTGAAGACTACGTCAATTTTGGAACATATTAAACAGTACCAACTAAATTGGAAACACCGTCTTCAAATAATCAGTTCAAATCGGATCCCCAAAGCTGTTTATAATTGTATACCAAGAGGACGAAGGTCATTGGGCCGTCCTATGAAACTCTGGGGGAAAAATGTTCTATAGGTTCGTAACAGGCCTTGGCCTAATACTTGGAAGGAAGAAGAAGAAGTAACTATATTTTCAAAATTTACACTTTATAAAATATACTTCGATTACAATTTGAATTTTTTTAAAATGTATTTACAAAATGTATTTAATCAATTTCCAAAATTAATTGTCTGCATCAATTTGTCCTTGTGGCAATCATTTAATGAGGAACGTTTTATGTAATAAAATATATTAATATTGTTTATAGAGGATTTAAGTATTTATCATCATCGTCATCATAGTATATTCACGAAATTAGGTCACTTGTTCACCTGTTTTGGCCTCAAGAGAAACACCATCCAAAAGTATTTTGAGTGGACGTCCTGGTCTTCTTCTTCCTGCAGGTTGATGTCTTAAGATTTGTTTGGGTATCATGTAATCTTCCATTCGATGAACATGTTGCATCCATCTTGACTTATAATCAGAAATTTTGTTTTCTAAATGTTCCATGTGTAATTCTTCTAAGATGTCTTCATTTTTTTTTTGTGATCTAGTAGTGTGTATCCTGCAGCCTTCCGAAGGTGTCTCATTTCAGCAGATCTAAGCCTATGTATATCCTTGTATTTCAATGTCCGTACTTCGCTACCATACAGAAGAGTTGGAAGAGCCAGTGTTTTATACACTTTTATTTTAGAATGATTTTTGACTAACTGTGGCTTGAAGTTCGAATTTATTAACCCTAAAATTCTTAAAAATTGTGATATTTTTGCATTTACATCCTTTTCTTCTTCAGATGAGATATTGCATCATAGATATATAAAATTATTCACCCGTTCCAAACGTTTATTGCCAAGTACAGCTATACTTCTGACAGGATCTACACCTTGAAATGCCATCATTATGTATGTATTTATATAAGTAGAAACGCAAGAAGTTTTAATACAAGGTTTAAGAAGCGTTTTAAAGATTTTAAGTATAATGAGGGTAATTCAAGATTTATTAAACATGTATTAAAAGTCATCAATTCTACGTAACTAACAATGTGTTGAGAGAGTAGCAGCTCGTGAAGAAACATTCTAGAAGAAATTAAAATCTCAAGCTAATAATATGAAAATACTCAACGAAATCACACCCAAAGCTTAAACCGTCTATATAAAATTTTAGTAGACAACAGTTAGTACCCGTTAAAAACTGAAGATAAAATATTTTTTTCCGAAATACCTACAATAGGCCTATGTTTAAAGTAATTTTATCTAGTGGAGGAAGACTGAGATCTCGGGTACAAATTTTATTATTTCAACTTTTATTTGGTGATCTCAATGGTGTTCCGTAATGCATTTTAAAAGCATAGAATTTTCAATGATACTCAATTTAATATCTGTAATTCTAATTTAGGGTACAACATGTTTGAACACCCAGTATATCATTCATACTGTATAATAGCTGTTGATAAATATTGAATGTTCAATTTGTTATGCTTGAAAATGTTATTCCTGAATACCAGCTACATCTTTTGCTTTGAATTCTGGTTTTCCTTTTGTTATGTTTTAGCTGTATTACGATGTAAATAACATATTGATGTTTAAATCGTTGTACCAGCTCTGATATGTCGGCCATTATGATGGTTTAATTTGTTGTACTTTCTATCTCTTGAAGGCATTTCTTTTTTCAAAAAGCCATTTTTATTTTCCAGGAATCGAAAATGTTTCAGTTGCCTTGAGGTCCATTAAAACCTCGTCATGAATATATTTCATACTTCAAACAGAAGTCTTCATATTTTCAGCTGCCTAGACGTCCCTTGAAACATTATACATACTTCTTTGCACGACATAAATAATGTTGAGTATTTACGAATGTTGTCATGTATCATAACAATGCATTACAGATCGTAATGTTTAATATTTAGTTCTACTTTGCTAACGGGGATTCTTATTGGTTGTCAAGTATACTATTTTCCTTATGATTCCTGATTTGCTTATGGAAAGTCTTATTGGTTGGGAAAGTTCAAAATTAGATTAATATCATTGCCATCTTCAACGAATGCCATTTCACAGAATTCCAAAAGCCTTGCTTCGTTACTGCTTCCAACGCAAAATATCGTTGGGATATAAAAAACAAAAAAGCGCTGCATGGAAAATGCCTCTTTGAGACCGTAACGGGCTACATGGCCTAATACTTGAATGGATGATGATGATGATGATGACGACGATGACCAATTGATGAATATGTTCTATTTCTGTTTCACTACAACACAAAAACATCTATTCTGAAACACTTATATTAATACTGCAGTCAGTAATTTCCATAAATAAACTATTTATATTACTATTTCCAAATCTACGTGGTCTTAAAGCGGCTACAATGACAAAAATTCTTATTTAAAATAATATAATCGCTTAACAACAAGTATTCACCATTCTAAAAAACTTTCAATCACTAATATTACAAAAACACGGATTTCAGTTAAATATAAATTAACATCATATAATCAAATTTAGGACAATATCAATATTTGTCGTGCAAAAAAAGGTATACAATACTACTATATTCTACTTCGTGCACTGTAAACTCGTGGATGGGGGACTCGTTTGTCGTTTTATAACCTATGGGGGGCCACGTCTTCATCTATATTGAAACCCCTAGTATAGACCTGAAATAAAACGCTGTCTCTGTTGTTTGTATCAGTGTTGATATAGTTGCTATCGTGTGCAACGCGTGATAAGTTATAAGTGTAGTTTATGTTAAAATCACTTCTAAGTTGCGAATTCACATTTGAAATGCCTCTTCTGTAATAACAGGCGATTCAATATTTTTAAGTCGGTTAGTAGTACCCGTTCACCACTTGTTTTCCCCCAAGTACAACAATGATGTCACGGACCCGCATGTTTAAAATGCGCGAGCTACAAATGATTTTACAAGAACTCACAAAAAACTCAACATTATACCACAATATACTATACCAGAAATATTTTGTAGATTCTCTAAAAAAGGATATTAAAAATGGAAGCATTATTTACTATCTTTTAACAATAAAAAACAGAAATTAACTAATTATAATCATTAAAAAATAATGAAAGTTCTTGGTGATTAATATTATTAAGTTAAAAACACTCCATTCGCCAAAACAATTAGAAACAAGTCAACGTCTTTCACTGGGCTCAGTGTTGATAATGGCACGTAGTAGTCGCTACTACCCCAAGGGCCTCCGGGCCTGTTGTGGGATCACTTTACTTAAGTAAGTAGTCGAAACCCGTCGACTTGTTGTTTTTAATTGTTTTGGTGATTGGAGTGTATTTTTAACTTAATAAACACAACTACTATCTAGTTAGAGCATTTTGAGTATAGTATTTACACTTTAAATTTCTTATTCCACTGTTTGCAGCGAAATAAAAAAAATAATTGCCTTAGTAATGGTTTCCATTAATACGGCATAATTTCATCATGTCATAATAATTAGATAGCTATTAATAAATAGAATCTAACTCAATTTTAATATTTTATCTTCTTTATTATGGATTTTCTTTTTACACTACAGCAATCTTTCCTTCAACCTAATGAAATTTAATTCTTCTAAAAATTCCTGTCTTGCGCATTTGCTTGTGTGAATTCCAATCTATTTGTATTCCTACTGATCCCATGCATCTATTGTTCGGGTGATTTTCCTCTTCTCCTTCTGCCCCCAGCATCCCATTCCAAAATAATTATCGAAAACCTGTCTTCTCACATTTTAATGCCTACTGCCATGTTTACTCACATGTAAGGGTATTATATCCAAAGAGTTAACCTACATTAGTGGGCAAGTTAGTGTTCTTCTTCTTCTTCTTCACTTCACGGGCTAGGCAAAAATTGCCTGTTCCGCCTCACAATTGTTCTGTCCATCTTTTCACTGGCCTTCCTACATTCCTTGAACCTCTTGGTAATCTTGTTATATTCATTATTTCCACATGTGAAAACCATGTCTCTCTACATTACGTGATTTTCTCATTCAATGGATATATAATTAACTCTGTTCTTATATCTTCATTCGTTATCCGATCCAATCTTGTGCAGCCTTTTGTTCTTCTAAGGAAGTTCATTTCTGCGCTCTGTATTCTACTTTGTAATTGGTTGGTCATTAAACAAGTTTCGCTCCCATAAAGTAATGCAGGAACTGCCAATATTTTATAAAACTTCAATCTAGTATCTCTTCTTGTTTTATTCTTTAATGTTTTATGTATAGTTCCGCATATAACTTGAAATTTCGACAGTTTCGTATTTATGTAACTTTCAGTTTTTGTGTTTATAGTGAGATTGTAATCCAAATAATTAAAAATGTGTTACTTGTTTCAGAGGTTTGTTGTCTATTACGATTTTTGATTTTATATGTTCGTTTCCCCAAAATGTCATTATTTTTGTTTTTTTCTTTTGATATTTTAAAATGATATTCTTGGCATAACTGATTTAATTGATGTAAAGAGTACTGCAAATTATTTTCGTTTTCTTGAATAATAACCACATCGTTAGCATACATTAAAACGTTTAATATTTTAAAACGGTCCATTATTATACCTATATTAACAATATTTTTCCAATTTTGGATGATGTCATTAAAATATAGATTAAAAATAGTAGGTGATAAACTACACCCTTGTCTTACACCTCTATCCATTAAAATATCTTTGGTCCTAGTTAGTGTTAGATCGGCTAATTAGTTTCGGCAAGTTAGTGTGAGAAAATGGGAGACTTAGTACACCAGATTTGCTTAGCGTTCACTTTTTTGTTAGCGGGTTTTTGTGATAAGTTTGCTACATTTTATGAGCAATGACTAATTAACATTTACTGTACAAATATGGGTTATTTTGTGCTCAACTTCTCACTTTATATTAACCTTCAAGTGCCTGGGTATTTAAATTCCCCCCTGTGCTGCTGGCCGGAATTTAAATGCCCCAAGTGTGATTGAATCCACACTAGAGCGCATATACGAACAAAAAATTTGTTTTACGAAAAACTGTTAGAGATAGAAATATAAAACAACTTTTATTCTATTCAGAAGAGAGTATATTATTCAATGGCATGATTTATTTTTACGTATAATAGAGAATTTTGTTATAAATTATTTTTTTCCCAGACGAGATCTATTTTTTTTTGGCTTGATAATACAAAGGTCTCAGTTTAACATATGAAGGTGACTGTACTGCTTCTTATATCCTAAGACAGAATGGAACACGTGTGTATATGTTGATAATATTTATCACGCTTAGAAAGCAAAATTCGAGACAGTATGCTTGCTGCCTCATAGGGTAAACTCTGCAGGTCAGCACACCACTGTTTTGAAGCACGTCTCATACCAGTCTTCATATATACAAACACACAGTTTAGTGTAGAGTGTTGAAAGGATTAGAGTTATTTTTCTCCACATGGAGTTCTGCTTTTATTGTAAAATGAGATCGCATTATTTACTTACATGAGGAAACATGTGACTCGACACGAATATTTTTGAGACACTCATGGAAATATTCTGAAGCCAAAAAATAATAGAAAACTTTATCTGGTCTTCTTGACAGGTCTAAAAAAATGGCTTACAGTTATTCTATCAGTAGATGAACAATAAATTTGGACTAATGATTTTTTTTCACCTTACTGTCTTGACTAATCTGAACAGTTACATTTTATTGACATGCGGTGCATGCAAGAGTGGCACATCGAAACTTCAGACTTGTCCACACACCCACCCCTAACAACGTGTAGAATGACCTTGACATATCTTCTAGGGTTTCTTGTTTAGGAGAAAGGGATGAACAACATTGGCCTACAATTTATAAAATCAGATTTAAATATACAGTGTGTTACGACCGAGATAAAAAGTGGTGCCGTTTACAAAGTGTTAAAAATGCAGTGTAGGGTGGTGTATATCGTGGTTTTCAAGGTCTTACCATATTAAAGGGCAGTTCTAAATGATTGATGAAGACATCCTGCATTATGAATCCACCAAAATAACGTAAGTAGCTTTATTAAATATATATTTTTTAATGATGTGTAGTGAGGAATTTACCATGTTACAGCATTACACTTCAAAAATAAAATTAGGGGTGAAAAAGGTGACACCTGTCTGTGTTTTTTTCTGTGGATACCTGAACTATAACACAATATGTTTGAACGACTGATAACATCCCTGAAATTTATTTTTTGGACTTTTTAATATTAAAAAAAAATTATGACATCCTATGAAATGCTGGAGGGAAAATTTTCTATAGGATCGTAACAGGCCTTGGCCTAATACTTGGAAGGAAGAAGAAGAAGAATTATATCATGGACAAATATGTCCACTAAGTCTTTTGGGGCTTTACATTGTATGGACAAATTTGTCCCACAAGTCTTCTAAAGGTTAAAGGCATTTTTTGCTTTTATTATTGGGAGAAAAAAAAATTCTCTCACATGCTCAAAACTAAATAGTGTATTTTTCATTATTTTATTTGAATTTATGTTGGTGGCATGGTCGCATATAATCCCCATTCGTGCTCCAAACATTCACTCTTTCACAATATAAAAGTAGACACTTCTTAGGCTATCTATTTACATAACTACTCTAACCTGAAACCGATTTTGTTTTGATAACTTTAATAATAACATGAATTTGTTATTCTTTTCCCAAATAAAATGTACTGAATAGTCCTACCCTAAGATGTTTATTTGTAAAGTAACCTATTATGCCTTATTACTCTTATCAGTCCTATAATGATGATTTTATTTTTATTTTGTATTCACTAATTGTTCCATCAAACAAGGCTTATTATCAGGCCTTGTAGAATCCGAACAGAGCCACAGAAACAAGTTTGGACTATTGGTTCTTCCACTGCGTTAAGCTCATTGCAGGCCACCGCTCGGTTCGGGCAGTGGAGCTCTGCTGAAATGTTCATATACAGTCCGGTTGTTAACTTCGTTGACGTCCGTATTATGTGCTCCAACAAAACAATATTACATACCATTGTCAAAACTTTAGACAGTAAATATGATACTTCACTACAGAAGGAGAAGAATGGCTACAGAATATATCCCTACCCAGGTATTTCATGTTGGGTTCAAGTAAGACTTCAAGAGATGTTTTATTTATGTACTCATTTCAGGCATTCATTGTTGCCGGGTAAAGGTTACGTTTAGGCTACTTTGTCTGCTCGTTTATACAGTGAGATCAGCATAGTTTTGGACAGCAGTCGCGGGGTTTGTGCTGTGCGATGACGAAGGCTTACACATGCAGACACGTGACTTCAAATGTGCGCTGACTCAACAGTATACGAGTACATTTACGGTCACAGTCAGATTGTGAGCATCGAGTGGATAATGTGCTCGCTCGCTTTTCGTTTTGAACTAAATGATGTGTGTATAATGTAAACTGAATGGCATGTGTATATGCGTAAACTGTATAATGGCTAATCATTTTTGTACTGAACAACGTGTATTTATTTATGAGCAATATTTGTTAACTCAGTCTTCCAGCCAAGAGCGAAACCGTACAACAAATTTTATAAATAAGTGTCAAAAGGTATGGACAACGAAGGTTGACAGTTCCAGCACCTGCTTTAATAAAGTTCGTAAGTAAGAAAATTTGTAAAATAGTTACTAAAATATGTGTGGTTGTATCCCCGCTAACTTACGCTGTCTGTTCCCCACCGCGAGTGCGTCAGCAGTGTACAGTGAAATCCCCGCATCTGCTGTCCAATTCTATGTCGATCGCACTGTATAAGCACTATGTAGGAGTCTGTACTGTCTTGCTCGCATGATCTCCTAATCCTGGCACGCACTCACACTTTTCAAAGCTTTAATTCATTTATCACTAACTTACTATGACCGAAGGTCGGAAAGCTCTTAGTCTCTATATTAATCGATCGATTTTTTCAGGAAGTAAAAATCTTGAGTAAAACCTTTGTTTACCATCTCGGTATACATGTGACTAGCACGCTTCTGCCACTACAGGGATCCCATGTTTGAATCCTCGCGGTTTCTGAGGGACATTGGTGTAGCTTCATATTGTTTTTTTTCGGGATTTTCTGTGTGTTCTGCGGTTTCTCTAATTTGATACCACGAACACTCTCCTTTCCCCATCCCTCTCCTTCATGTAATTTCGTTTCTCGTTCATTAATTTCATACCACCATTCACAACTCATGTTTGGAGAAAGTAGTTTGGTTGGCAATACACACGGATTGAAATTATATGATTTCGAGGATCTAGTGGGATTCACCAGGGTGCTGCATGATGACTTTGAGCCTGAACACTAAAAAAGGGCAGAAGGGGACTGGAAGGTTGTAGTCCCCGTCGCAGACACGGGACCCACCAAAAAATGGCGGTATGGGTTATGGGAGGAACCTGGTGTGTCGGACCTAGAAGACCCTAATAATTCTATAACACCGTAGATAAGATTTTCATTCCATTCATATCCATAATACTGGAATTGCGCAATATATATTTCAGATCGCGGTGCTCAGGGCAGTCTGGTCTCCAAGCCTGAATAAATAACTCATTAACTAACAAGGAAACTATCAATCATTGCATGTCGAAACCTACCTTAAAACGTCTCCCAGAGAAGAGTTACGATGTACCAAGACCGTGTCCAAAAATGTATCTGCCCTTTTTAACCGCACGGTATAGGAATCGAAGTCAAAATCCAGGGCAACCCACTGTACGAAGCAGATGTATGTCCCTGCTTGACTATTAGCGAGGCGGAGTGAGGCAGGACGCGGCGCGGACGGCAGGTAGTGTGGGTTGTCCAATCTACCAATTCAGCAGTTATATTGCTTACCATTAGTTTAATGAGAGATTTGACGCTAGATTTATTACCTAGTACTTAAAAACAGCAGATAATTTTTGGATACGGCCTTGGTACATCCCAACGCTCCTCTGGAAGAAATTTGAACGTTAGGTTTCGGCATGCAGTTCCCTTATAAGGTATTACTTCCTTCGAACGGGAAATAAAGTCGTGTTCCCGTATTGTAGATTTGCGGTACGTGAAAGAACCTCAAGCCTGAAGGAAGAGGATTCTAAAATCTAATTATTTTTTATCATTTCATGCTATAATTCGAATTGACGCTAATAATGTAAGTATTTCAGTAGGCCAACTATTATTGTTTAGTGTGTGATGTAGCCTACTCTTCCAGTTCGTGCTTCCTTAGTTACTTCTTCAATGTAACATTTGTAAGAATTGATGTATGTTAATTTTGGGGCACATATATTTTTTAATATTTTAGAGCATGCATAATGAAACTTTAGTAATAATTTCATTTTTTTTCCATCACTGATTAGTAGTTTACGGCACACGGTTACTCGATTTCCTCGATATTATAAAATGAAGAAATACATTTTTCAACGTAATGAATTGATTTAAATAAATATCCTCAACACGTGTCCAACTCAGGGTCGGGTAGAGATATGAGATGAGATGAATCCCTTATACTTACAGAGGTCTGTGAACTTCAAGGTTGCCGGCCGACCACTCCTCACGTACCGTCATAGGGGTGGATGAATGAAATGAAACGAAACGAATGAAATGAAATGAATGATACGAGTATGGAGAAATGGTGGAATGAAATTTGCGGCAGGAGAAAATGGGAGAAACTCCGAAAAAAAACCAACCCAAGTTCCATTAGTTCCATCACGAAACCCACATGGAATAACCGAGACTCGATCTAGGGATTCCAGCGGTGAGACGCGAGCCACGGAGTCACCAAAGAGTATATTTACTAAATTAAATATTAAAAATTAGATAACACGAAATATCACGTAGGATTCCGATACAAAATACATATGAAATGTTCATAAGTAATGCCACGAGCGATTTCCGAAGTATCAATAAATTCACGACTCACTAAGTGAGGAGTGAATTTATCTATAGAATTTGGAAATGAAGAGTGGCATTTGTTAGGACTATTTTAACGAATAAAATCAAACTGTTTACTTACAAATCATTATTTAACTGTAGTTATTTTAAAATATTTATATATTTAATGTAAACGGCGATGTTTGAAAACAAATGAGAATCGATTGGTACGTTTCGTTTGCTTCTTTTGTTCATCGCTGCAACCAGATATCATATTATTTATTGCCAAAGGATCGCAATATTGTAAGAATTCACCCTAGTGGAGAAATGTATAACCAACATTACAGGTTTAATTAATTTCTGATGTCCTATGATGTAAATATGTTAATTATATTTTTCTACAACATCATTTCCTGAAAAATAATTAATTTAAGAAAGTGCAAACAGTGGTTCCTTTTTTGTGTTATAATCAATTACTAAAATGTTTTTAAATTATCTCCCGCATGCGCTATCTGCTAACATTCATGCACTATATATACAATCTGGTAGCCGTATTTCTTAGAGAGTTAGTCACTGCAAAATAATGCTATGACCTATTCAGAATGTTAAAAAGGAGGAGCTTTCTTTAATATGATAAACTTCAGTTTATAAATTCGAGGCGAAACACGACTGTGATTGGTTGTAAATAAAAAATCATTGAAATGTGATTGGTCATTGACTCCCATTTAGGGCATGAGTTAAATAGTCATGGAAAGTTAATTTGAAAATAACTTCTTCAGTTGCAAGTAGTGGAGTGTGGTGTACATTTTTTAAGTGGAGAAATCTGTACTGCACTTCGTTAGAGTGATTGTTGCGATTAAGCCCATGAAGAACACGAATACGTTGTTATAAAAGTATTTAATCTCAGATGCACTTACTTGCCTATGAAATTATTAAGTATAAATATAACTTAGTATTGGAAGATGGAATCCAAATAAAGCAAGTGAAACGAACTAAATATTTGGGAATGATTATGGATAACATCGAAGGTATAGGCAAAGAGAACATAAAACATAGAATTGAATTGAGTAGCAAAATAATATCATCATTAAATTCCATATGGTGGGATAAGCATATTTGGAAAGACACAAAAAAATATATTGGTAAAACATTGGTGGAATCTGTTGCAATGTACGGAAGTGAGGTATGGACAATCAATAAGTACTACAAGAATAGACTAATAGCTCTAGAAATGGATTATTTACGAAGAAGTGCCAGAAAGTCCTAAATTAGAACGTGTCACAAATAAGGAAATTAGAAACAAAATGGAAGCAGAAGAAAACATAATTGAAAGAATTGAGGAAAAGGAATTAAAGTGGTTAGGACATGTTTTAAGAATGGAAGATGAGCGATGGCCGAAGCAACTATATGAATGGCATCCTAACAGAAAGAAGAAAAGAGGAAGACCAAGGTTAACATGGAAGGAAAACATGAAGACAGTAATGCAAGCTAGAGGGCTAAGCATCGAAGATGCCCAAGACCGTCGGCTTTGGAGGTTTGGCACGTGAAGACGGCAGCAGCTGTAAAAACCCGAAGATAGATAGAGATAGATAAATATAACAGATAATTACATTGTTTGCATTTGACCAACTTGGAAAACAATATCTAAAGCAGATTTCAGCCTAAATGTAGTTAATAAAAAAATCAAGATTTTATACCTTCTTATTAAAATATTAAAAATTACGCTAGCTATGTATGGCAATTTAACTACTTATTATAGAACGGAAATACTAATAAGGTATATACGCATTTTCTAAAATATATTACAGGACTTAGTAAGGCCGTTTCTAACTGTAGAATTCTATATGAATTTGGGTCATTCCAGGACGACATAAACTGTAAAATTCGTGTACTCAAATACTGGTTGCGAGTAATCCAAGGTGAACAAACAATGCTTAGAGCAATTTGTTACGACCAGCAAATTAAAAACATAGATGTTACATTTTGGGCAGACGAGGTTAGGAGAGAACTCCAAAAGATTGGGATGGGCTGGATATGGGAAAAAGGGACTGAAAATCGCAAGAACATGTGGAGAAAAACAAGGAGGAGGTACTTAGATATAAACCAACAAGATACTTTCGCCCAATGTACAGGAAAACGCTCACTGTGTTTACAAAGAGACCTGAAACACGTCTGGGGAAAAGAATCGTATATACTCAACCTAGAATTTAAAGAGAGATCAGGCCTTGCTTGGTTTAGGCTAGGGGCATGGAAATTTAAAAAAAATAGCGACGATCACGATATGCGAATATGTCCAATGTGCGGGAAATTTGAAGATGAGATACATATATTAGGACAATGTAATGATTTAGAATATTGGAGACGTCAGTTATTACCGGAAAGATTTCTAAATTCAAATCGGGAAAGTTTGGCATGCTACGAGTTATTGGTAAATCCAGAAAATTGGATAAACTTGGGTAAATTTCTGGACAAAACTCGGAAAATAAGAACAACACTCATTCATGAATAAATATATATTATCAAAATGCAATAACATTAATTATTAATAATTATATATAAATTAATTAATGTATAATGCGATTGTGTTATTATTTAATTGTAATATTACTGTGTTTTCTTTATTTAATTTTAATGTTATGGTTTTTTAGTGTATAATGCTATTGTGTTATTATTTAATTGTAATATTATTTCGTTTTCTTTATGTAATTGAAATGTTATTGCTTTCTTTTGTTGTATATTTTTCTTCGCACTAGTAGCAATTATTACTTTATTGTAACGGACTGTCAAGAGCACGTACGGCTTACTGCCCGTGCGACCCATATTTGTAAATAATATTGTAAATATCTTACTTTTTGTCTAATAAAGTCCTACTACTACTACTACTTATTACAGTTCCTTATTTCATCTACTCTTTTTAGATTGCGCTCCCCTCTCATACCAAGAACTGCCTGACTCGAAAATTCTTTAAAAAGGTGCATCACGCTGGAGCTGCGTATAACTAAGCGAGTGGAATGTGTGTTCCAATTTTACTGGTTTACGTAAATATATATTTCTACATCATCGCCATGAACTTAATTAAGTTTAGGTTGTTTGAGCCTGTTCCTATGAGATCTCAAGATGTGGTTGGTAATTCCATTTTAATTTTGGTCTTCCTCTACCTCGAAGTCCTTTAGGTTGATACTGTAATGCTAATTTACGAAAGCGAGATGTGTCCATTCTTTGGACATGTTGTAACCAATTGCTTTGATAATTCTGAATGTCAAATATATATTGAACTATTGATTTATCTCGTATATCTGTATTTCTTTCTTAATCCATTTCATTTAAACCTAGGAGTGGACGTAAGATTCTAATTTATGACGCTTGCAATTTTAATTAGATTTTAGAATTTAGTATCCAATTTACGCTGCTATAGGCTACTTTAGTCCTGATTTTGCAGTTACATTGTGTAATCCCAGTTTAGTTGTGGTTGACATTTGACAAATGTTTACCAGCATTTATTTTTATTACTGCATTTGTTTCTGTACGTTTATCTATTTTTATTCATTTATTTATATATAGAATTTTAATGTTTACACATCTTTCTGTGCCTAAAGTTTTATTTTTCTTCTCCACTCGTCTCTCTCCATCCAATCCATGTCCTCCAGTCCTCTTGCTCTCATTCCAGTTCTTATTTCCTGCATCCACGCCTATATTTAATTTATTATATGAGATATTAGGTGACCGAGGTAACTAAATTCAGAAACTTGTTCAATGATTTTTTCCATGTAAATATATTTTAGCTCTGCATATACCTAAGTGTTTTCCACATATACCCATAGATTTGTTTTGAATGTATATTTATTTTGGAGAAACTCAATTTCTGATACAAGCTGATTCAAAAGAATAGGACTATAGTGAAAACAAATCATACATTTCGAAAGGTTATACAAATTTACGAATCGTTGTATAATTAGACACCTCTTTAAACAATATAGACCGATTCAATTTCCCGTTAATTTATTTAAAATATTCAATAAATTAGACCAATGTATCTCATAAGACACATTGCCAATTTACGGGTTAATTAAATTGTATTACCGGTATCTAGTAACCGATACAGTGTGACGAAGCAAACATGGTCGTTGCGACAGCCAAGTTTTAACTTCTAGTTTCAGGTAAACCCCACTTCTATTGGTCGTGTTTCACTCATTTTTGTATAATACTTTCCTCGCCTTATTTTATGAGCATATACTACTGAGTATTGATTTGAACACCGGAATTTGCAACTCCTGGTGTGATTTTTGATTTTCCTTTCAGGTGAACTCCAACATTCATCGGTCCGATTTTGCTGATTAACAAACACGACCTTACTATTTAATTAATTTTTATGTGCCAAATTTGGTTTCGATTAAACAAAAATTGGGGCCACTTGAGCTAGAGCTGTTAATAAAGCTATTATTGAATACTTCATGGACAAAATAACATTATAACTAAGTTAAGCTATATATTTTTTATTGTTTTTCTATAGTATTGTATTCAGAACTTATGACATTTTTTATTGTTCTTCTTTGTTCTTCTATACTTTCATATTCAGAATCAAGTCAATAATTTCTTCACGTTCTACATTTATATTTTATCACTACCTGATTACCCGCCATTGCCCAATGGGACTGAACTTGAACTTAAATTAAACCCGGAGTGCAATTTTTTTATCTCGGCGACCCCGAAAACTATGGATTCGTTACAATTATTGGTTGTTTTTCGATTATTTATCTACATTTTGCCCTTATAATTGAAGAGCTTATTTCCAAAGTGTCTTAAATCCATGAAATACCAAACTCCAGAAATCGCGATTTTTATTTTAATGAATTTAATTTTTAAATGGAGTTTTCATTATAAGTTATGTTTATTTGTAACTACATTGGCAATATTGCCACATACTCTCAAAAATCCTCCACCATTACAAGTGGTAGTAACAGTGTCACATGACGTGGAGTTAAGACGTTTTGGAAGTAAACATAGTTTAAGGAAAGTTTTAGTAGGAGAAAGTAATATCTAATACTCAATAAAGTATGCAATTTATTAAGTTTTGAAATAGTTCGTCGCCATGGCGTAGTCGGCAGAGTCCCTACCGTCACTCCAGCGACCCAGGTTCTATTTCCAGCGGGGTAGGGGATTTTAAATCTCCACCTTGGGTCTGGGTGTGTGCCCTGTCCATGTGTCTATATGTGAGAATAAAATAAAGTTAATAAAAAAGGTGAAACAAGAAGGAAAAAGAATGTAAACGAAAAAAAAAAGATGTTGCTTACACGAATGTATCACAATCCTTCAGAGTTCATTATCAGAAGAGTCACTATTTGAAAATACCTTTTGCCAGAATGGCATTGCATGATGGTGCTGGATAATACCTAACTTACTCAAAAATTTAATCTTGTTCTACCTTAGTTTTGTTGTTATAAAATAATGAATGGAAACAGTCTGCGGTAGAAAGCTCAGAAGTTTTACAAAATCCATCATTGTGATTACATGCCACTTTCGGTATACTAGCGTATTTATGGCGTTTATCTTTGTTTTTAGGCCCCTCTGAAGGTACTAGTGCTCTTTTTTACTCACTGTCCATCCTAAATGACTTACTAGGTCTTCTTCACAACTAGCCATTTGTTTTTCACTGACAAATAAACAAAAAAAAACACAACAGAAAATCACAGCTGACTGTCGTTCATCGACATGTAACCAGGAGTGCCATAGCAGCCCCCTTGGTGAGTCACGTGCTTTGTACCGAATCAGCAGATTGGTCAAATGGATATAAGACATATTGGAAATAAAAACAGCTGGCATATAAGACACTTTGGAAATAAACACGATTTTCAAACCGTTTTAACAGGGGATATAAGACACTTGGGAAAATAACAACATGATAATATGATATTTGATGGAATAAAGACTTTTGTCAGATAAAAAATATCGAAAATCACAAATTTTGGATTTAAGACACTTTGGAAATAAGCTCTTCAATTTACCTTTATATGCCAGGGGTCAAATCAGGTCTTGGGCTTAAATATTATATGGTATTTAACCAACCGACTCGACCTCAAAAATAATGAGTTTGACACTATCTGGTTTAATTTTAATTCTCATCTCTTTTCATTACTTGTCGGCTTAGGGACTGTCACTATTTATTTCAGAGATCCCAAAAATTATTATCTTTCGATACTAACATTGTTGGTTTTCCATTATTTTTATGTCACACTCTCCGATACACCCTGAGGATGCTAGTATTCAAATTACGCTTAAATGACCTCAAACGTTTAACCTATCAGCTTATCAATCGTAAAAGTAATGATTTCCCATTCATTTCGGTCACTTTGGACATTTTATTTTCATAACGTCTCAACACCCTATGTGTACTAGGGGCAAACGTGGGTTAAAATGTCACCGGGACTGTTAGCAATTAGTTTATTCATCGTGCAAACTGTGAATCAAACATGAATATGAGTCTCGTTTCACAATTTATTTATTCTCCCCTTCTCAACCCCCATATTTGGATAGTTTTATTTTGTTTATGTATGAAGGCATGATTAATGAAATTCTTTAAACAATTATTGAGCAGAAATAATTTTGGTTTAATAAATATTGTAAGTACCGAAATACAATTATGAATGCTACCTCAAAAATAGGCCATAACTTAGACTCGTGGAGTAAATGATCTTAGATCTACTAAAAAAAATCCGATGCCGTATATCACAGCAGACTTCTGGATAAATTATATAAAACTGGTGTTTAAGATACAGTTTTAGAGGTACTGAAATCATATTTCTGTAATATAACATAATCAACCAACATTGATAGCTACAGTAATTTAATTAATTTTCATACAGATGTTCCACAGGGATCTGTTTTATGTCCAACTTTATTTTAATATACATTAATGATTTACTTAAAATTAACATTGAAAAATTCTCTCGTTCTTTTCATTCACGTGTTGATGATACAATTGTCATATTTTGCGACTCCATCTGCAACGAAACCATTCAAAATGCTAACAAAGGAATCAATTTAATTAAAGAATAGCTAGACTCCAATTTACTTTCTTTGTATATTTATAAAACTACATTACTCCCATTTTAATTGACATCATGTGGTACAGATTAATTTAATTTAAATTCCAGTGTCAATGACACTATAGATTTTTTATCTTCCATGACATTTCTGGCTTTCTCCCCTGGCATTGGCGGTTTGTAATAGCGTAAATTGCGTAATATGTTCTTCTTTAAGAATTTCAGCATAAGTAAAATACTTAGATCAATATTTATGATACGTCGAACACGTTTACCTTTCGTGCAACAGGTTGCGAAAAACTATTAACAAATTTATGATTCACATATCATAATTGCCCATTGTGTATTGCATATAGTTTACATAGCTCTAGTTAAATATATAATTCAGTATAAAATATTAGGTTGGAGTGGAGTTGCAAATGTTAGTCTTTCTAACCTAATAATACTTCAAAAATATATGTTGTGCTATTAGTGCGTTTTGTCGTATTTATAACAATGGCAACAATGATTGAAAGTTCAACTTCCAACAATTCCGGGTTGCCATCCTATATAACTATACTGTAATAAAATAACTGCACTGTAATATTACATATTATGAACTCACGTGTGGGATGTAAGATCACAACCTTATATGTACGCTACATACAATGTATATACAAAAGATATCCAAAAGGCAGTGTTAATATAGTAATAATAATAATAATAATAATAATAATAATAATAATAATAATGCTTTATTTTAGGTGGCAGAGTTATGGTCATAAGGCCTTCTCTTCCACTCAACCAACGAATAGTAGATTTATACAAAAATTACACACATATTACAATTTTAAGGTATTATTAAAATACAGACTAAACAAAATACAATGATGATGTGATCTAATACTAAATAATACTAACAAAAACATAGAATACAAAAAAATTAAAATTATATAAAATAAAGTAGCTTCCTACATGATAATTAATGGAATGCTCTGTATAGTTGTTATGCAGTTAATGTTTTCATTTGTCGAACTTAAGATATCAGTTAATTTGGATTTAAATAATGATAGCGATTGAGAGTCCCTGACATGACTGGCAAGTGAGTTCCATGCCCTGGTCATAGATATACATTATACGAAATAAATCACTGCACTTAAAATGAACTGAAATTTATTTGAAACAATATAAAACAATAAATACGTACATGCTGCCATTTTATCACTAATTAGTCTCACGGCCTCCCGTTGTTCCAACTAATAAACATTACCCACACTGTTAAAGTCAGTCAATTGTTTATAATGAACGCAAATATTTCCAATAAAGACGTCAATATTTTATTATTTTGAAAACACCATCGCGCAAAAAAATAATGTACAACGCACGTTTGTGAACTGTTTTACAGAATCTCGATATCGCTCGGTTTTTAAACATTTTCCTCGATTCTGCAAAAAACTATTTCCCAACCTGGCATCGTAATATACTATTCTAAATTTGATTGTTCTACTAAACTAATTTACCCTGAATTCTGCGTGCCTAATATTAAACAAATTTTAGGCATAACTTATATTACTTAAAAATTTCCTTAAAAGTATAAAGACATTTTAAAATAATAATCCAAATTTTCATAGTATCAGAGACAAAAGTTTCTTTTTTGTTACATGCACAAAATTCTAAATAATTGCTGGATCTAAACATAGGAACCAATTGGAGGGTGTTTTGCATCAACCGGCTAAGCTCCATTTTTTTTAAACTGAGATTTTGATACCATCTGTTGCACTGGATAATGAAGTAAGCGAACGCACACTTTTAGCTCCAAATCTTTGAACGTAGCCTTATTATCAAAGAGAAAGGTAAACTCCATCAATTCTATCAGAGATTCTGCGTTTGGCAACAAACGGCTATGAAACTAGAACTTCATAAATACTAATCTACATTTTGCATCATCTAGCTTAGCGCCAAATGTTCCCGCTCTTAGATTACTGATGTACAACTGAGTATTGTTTGTTTGTCAAGTCAGTGTGATTTTTTAATCTTACATAATATGTATATTATAATGACATCCAGTGCTAAGAAAAATTTAGATATTGGTTTATAGGAACTGCCCTGAAAATGGAAAGTCATATTCTGCCTCACTGCAGCTATGCAAGAGTTTTATTTTTATGTGAATCATATATTTTTCGTACATGAAGTCCATATACACATACTTCTTCTTCTTCACTTCCTGGTTTAGGCAAGAGTTGCCTGTTCCGTCTTCACTAATAGATCTAAGACCATCTCTTCCGAAGACGTCCGACATCTCTTCTTCCTCTTGGAAACTAATGGAAGATTTTATTTGGTAATCTTCTTTCTTCCATTCTTTCTACATGTTCTTTCCACTGTATCTTGTTGTTAAATATCTTTTCTTTTATGGAGTAGATCTGCAGTTCTTCACGGATATCCTCATTTCTTATCTGGTCCATTCTAGTGCAGCCTTTTACTCTTCTTAAAAATTTCATCTCGACTTCTTGGATTTTACTTTCTTGTTTGGTAGTGGTAATCCAAGATTCACTCACATACAAAAGGACAGGGACAGCCATTGTTTTATAAAATTTTAATTTTGTATGTTTATGGGCTTTATTATTCAATGTTCTATTTATTGTACCACAAATAGCTTGAAACTGGTGTGTTTTGTGTTCAATATCTTTATCATACCCATAGCTGATGTCACATCCTAAATATTTAAAGTGGGATACTTGTTCAATAATTTCGTCTCTAATTACTATTTTTGCACGCAGAGTATTTCTTCCACAAAATGTCATTACTTTTGTTTTACTTATTGAAATTTTAAAATTATAATCGCTACATATTGCATTTAGTTTGTAAGCAGCCAATTGTAACAGATCTTCATCATGGTGTAGTAAGACCAAATCATCGGCGAAAAGTAAGTTATTAATACTTGAGTTATTGTTCAATCTAAGTCCATTGTCCATTATAATTTTCCATTGTTTCATAATGTCGTCGATATATATATTAAAAAGAGTGGGTGATAGACTACACCCTTGTCTAACTCCTTGATTTAATAAAATTTCTTCTGACCTTTTTCCATCAGTTTTTATCACAACTTTAGTTTCTTCATATAAGCCTTGGACTGATTTTATTAGATGGTATGGATATCCTCGTTCCTTCATTATTTCCCATAGTATAGATCTATTTACTCTGTCAAAGGCCTTTTCAAAATCAATGAACAACAAGTATGTTGGCAGGTTAAATTCTCTTCTCTTTTCTATTAGCCTCTTTATAATAAACACATTATCACTAGAGGATCTTCCTTTTCTGAATACACATACTTTATAAACATAAAAAAAAAACAGACGCTTGTCAATTCAGAAATCATTGTAATACGCAACGGAGTTAACAGATCCACTGTTCATCAGTTTGAATTTATTTTATTATTTTTTATGAACCTAAAAGGGTAGCCTATATAATTCTTTCTAGATTTGTTCTACGATAATTTTAATATGTATATATTTGCAATGTGAATAAATTATATTAAAAGTACGAGATAAATTATTTTTTTATTTACTGTTGTTTCACTTATTTTAATTACTGATTACAGTTACATAAGGATATTATTAGTCATGTATGTGCCTTTAAAAAGTATTACAGTTCTAAACACAAATTTAGTGTTCAAAATAATGGATGTCTTCATCATTTTTACTGTAAGGAATAAAAAAATTGATTTCACAAAATTGTTACAGCATACCGTATTTTTAATGTTTTGTGTTTTTTTCGTATGTATTGTAATTGTATGAAAAAATTACATTTATTTGAAAAACATTATAAATTTAACACATTCATTTCACAATGTTATATGTGTGAATTATTACAAAACAATTCAATATATGATCATATATCAATATAAGTGTATTGTGCATAAAATCACTACTAATATTATGGTACAATATTTTACATCAACAGTGTATATGCATTACCTTGACGCTTGGCTGATTGATACATAATAAAATATTCCATACTAATATGCATCAATAGTGTAAACGCCCTTTAGTGGCGCTTAACCGATTGATATAGAACTATTATGTCATCATTCTCATTACATCTAAGTGCAATATTGTAATATTGACAGTTAAAATAATATTTTTTTACTCATACAGTACGAATCGGTATATGGAATATTGTCATATAAGTGATTATCAAGTCAGAGAAAATTAAATAGCTCTTGCTAGAGTTTAAAAAAATATATATAAAAATAAACGCATGTTTTGTAGGAACCTACATAATTGCGCATAGCCGGTTGTTACTTCCATCCATAGTAATTCTGCCCGAGGGCAGTCTTTCACAGGAATCATAGCATTTTTATGCTATGCTTTGCAGCTTTACTAGGGAATTATAGGTGTGGTAGCTTCCCGTTGCTTTCCACACCGGTGAAGGATGATGATGATGATGATGGTAAGTCTGACGATGATGGCCGGATGATATTCGGGGACCGATGGCCCTAAGCTTCCTGACATTTGTTTTACATGTGAGGAAAAACCCCGAAAAAAGCTCACGCAGGAGCCTTTCCCGACCGGGAATCGAACCCGGGCCCGCTGTGTGACAAGGCAGTACGCTACCTCGAGACCATAGCGGTGGACGGTTGTTACATAATACCGTCCAATTATATGTTGAAATAATTAGTTCCAATCTAGAGCCAAGTAAAGTAATCAGAGAGATTTAAGGTTATAAAGGTAAAGGTATACCACTACAGGCCTCAGGAGACCCTTGGGGTAGTAAGAGATTAAGGCTCCCACTTTTCTGAATAATCAGCACTTATGTCAGCGGGTTGTCAGCCCTGTATGACGGCCGTCTTTTAACCCCAGAACAGGCGTCTGGTACTCATTTCCGTTAGAGGCTGAGTCGTTCCCACCGCCAGAAAGTTTAGGTCAGTTTAAAAACCCAGACCCCACCGGGACTCGAACTCCCGACCTTCCGGCTTGTAGCGCAGTGCCTTAACCACTACGCTAAGGCGTGCCTCAGATTTAAGATTATATTTAATTAATTATTTCAATATTTTCAAATGACAAAGTAATTGGCTGTTTTGGCATATATTATACCCCAATATATTTAATTTATTTATCAGTTTGATATAAATTTTCCACATTGCTTTGTTTATTTTATTCCCATTTTTATGTGCGAGAAAGCATTTTCTATTTCGACACTTGCACCTATTTTTTTTTTCAAATGCCCCAAGTTTGTCTTTTCGACATTCCTGGTTTCTCTCCTGGCATGGCGTACTTGTAACCCACTTCTGAGATTGGGGCGCCTGGAAGGCGGGGTTACGTTGCCCCAATGATATGATGGGTGATGATGATGATAATGGTGCGCCAGGAGAGTCCCTAATCCTAAGCTTTAACCTAAGATAAATATGAATGATGATGATTGCGATGGCCATATGATTTCGGGGACCGTTTGGGCCTTAAAGTTTTCCTGACATTTGTCTTAAAGGTGAGGAAAAACCCCGTTAAAAACCTCACCCAGAAAACTGTCCCGACCGGGATCGAACTCGTACCTGCTGCGTGACAAGGCAGCACGCTACCCCGAGACCAGAGCGGTGGACATTTTTTTTATTTCTCTGTACAACTTTGTAATGCGTGTTTTCTGTGTGTATTAAATTCTGTAACTAAACTAATCCTAAGTACTCATTCGGTTATTAATAATATGTAAAAAATTAATTTCTAAATTAATTAATTCTTATTATTTTTAAAGTTGCTTGTGCTATCAATTGTATATCATTTAGTGGGTGTCCTTTTCTTTCTGTTTTAAATCTTTATTTTTAAGTGTTTTCTATTTTTAATACAAACAAGGAAGACACACCGAGACCCAAGGTGGGGATTTGAAATCTCCTACTCTGTCGGCAATAGAACCCGGCAACCGAAGACGAAAATATACTACATTACTGCAACGAACAAGACCTTAACTTACTTCAATATAAGTGAATAAAAATATTTGTCTTCCTGGATAATTCTCTGTTAACGAGCACGCCAATTAACTCGAAGCTTATGGAATAAACCCGTTCCTGGACCATGGATTTTATGTTTCTGAAATATATAGCGTTTCAAACAATGCAATTATTAGCAATGGGTAACGAGAGTTAGCTACATAACTGACCCAATTTCCATGATGCTAGCGTTCATCTTTTCTTACCAATACCTGATATATTTGGTCTCGCTTTTCTCCATCTGGATACATCCAAGTGTATTTATTGATACTAGTGGTCGCCCAGCGGTCTAAATTCGATCACAATTGATTACATTGTTAATTTTGTCATAAATATATAATTTTGCATTAATTTTCGATTTATTTTAAAAATACGAACGATGGGAAATATGGGGCATAGCTTGGCTAAGCCATATTTAAAAAAACAATAACGCATCATTTAACATTTGTATACTAGACCTATTTGTAAAAGTAAAGTGATCCCACTACAGGCCTCAGGAGGCCCTTGGGATAGTAGGAGGTTAAGGCTCCCACTTTACTGCACATTCGGCACTTGATGTCTGCCGGGTTGTCAGCCCAGCGTGACGGCCGCCTTTACCCCAGATCAATCATCTGGTACTCATTTCCGTTAGAGGCTGAGTCGACCTCAGGGCCATAGTGCTGCCAGAAGGTTTGGGTCAGTTTAAAATTCCTGACCCGAACGGGACTCGAACCCTCGACCTTACGGTCTGTAGTGTAGTGCCACTACGCTACGGCGTGCTATTTATTTAAATTTGCATTTAGCCTATTATGTGTACGGGAATATATATCCCTTCCTCTTTGTCTCTCACTCCGACCCGTCAATGTTCTATGTCGAGGCAAAATGGAAGTAGGTGCGAATATCTATATATAAAAAACGTAATGAAGTTACTGAAAGCAAGATTAGACAGGGATTAATTTAAATTTAAATAAGAAATTGTACTCATTTTTTTAAATCACTAATAATAAATACGCGAGAGTAAGTCAATTCACATTGCTGCTACACAATTTTCTTTTTACAACAATGCACTGTCACTATGGGTGAATGATCTGTATTTCAAGTGTCATCATCATCATCATAGTACATTCACGAATTTAGGCCATTTGTTGACCTGTTTCGGCCTCAAGAGAAACACCATCCAGAAGTCTTTTGAGTGGACGTCCTGGTCTTCTTCTTCCTGCAGGTTGATATCTTAACATTTGTTTGGGTATTCTGTGATCTTCCATTCGATGAACATGTTGCATCCATCTTGACTTATAATCAGAAATTTTGTTTTCTAAAGATTCCATGTGTAATTCTTCTAAGATGCCTTCATTTTTTTTGTGATCTAGTAGTGTGTAGCCTGCAGTCCTCCGAAGATATCTCATTTCAGCAGATCTAAGTATCTGTATATCCTTCTGTTTCAACGTCCATACTTCGCTACCATACAAAAGAGTTGGAAGAGCCAGTGTTTTATACACTTTCAGTCTTGAATGCTTTTGGACTAACTGTGGCTTGAAGATAGAATTTATTAACCCTAAAATTCTTAAAAATTTAGATATTTTTGCATTTACATCCTTTTCTTCTTCATATGAGATATTGCATCCTAGATATGTAAAATTATTCACCTGCTCCAAAATTTTATTGTCCAGTACAATTTTATTTCTGACAGGATCTACACCTTGAAATGCCATAATTTTTGTCTTTTCTGTAGATATCTTTAATCCATATTCTTCTGTAATTTTGTTAAGTTCATACAGACCTTTCTGTAGATTATCTTCGGAATTTGCTATTATTATTTAGTCATCTGCAAACAATAGGGTGTTTAATTTTCTATTTTCTGATATTCTTATTCCAAATTTATATGTTTTGTTCCAGCAACATATTACTTCATTGATATAAATTGCAAAGAGTGTTGGGGATAGGGGGCAGCCTTGTCTCACACCACGATTTATAATTCCTTCTTCAGAAAATCCGTTATTTAATTTAATCTTTATGTTGTTGTCTTTGTAAATATTTTGTATGTTCTGCCGAAGTAAATTTGGTATATTTCTGTCTTCCAATATATTTAAGACTTTTGATCTCTTGACTGTGTCGAATGCTTTTTCAAAATCTATGAAAGCAAAATGTGTTTCTAAGTTGAATTCTCTTCTTTTTTCAAGCAATAGTTTAACAGAAAATGCTGAATCAATACAAGATCGTCCTTTCCTAAATCCATTTTGACATTCCATAAGGAATTTTTCACTGAAACTTTTCAATTTTCCATTTAAAATGTCTGCATAAATTTTGTAGCATGTGGTTAACAAACTGATTCCCCTATAGTTGTCCATTTTTCTCTTGTCTCCTTTCTTGAACAGGGGTATAACAATGCTTGTCTTCCATTCTTGTGGTATATCTGCATTTTTGAATACATTATTAAAGAAGGACAACAGTCTTTCATGGAACTGTTTGCCTGCATATTTGTACAATTCAGAATTCAAGCCATCTGTGCCAGTTGCCTTCCCATTTTTTAATTTCTTTTAAACTATTGTTCAATTCTTCCAATGATATTATGGAACCTGTCTCATTATTATTTCGGAAAATTGTATCTTCATAGCTATTGTCAGTGCAAAGACTTTTATAATAATTGAAAAAATCTTCTTTTGTTACTCCGCAATTAATTTTGGTAGATTCTTTAATATCTTTATTCAAATGTTTTAATATTTTGAAAGCATTAGGTTTGAGCTTATGCAAATCTGATTCTAAATGTATAACAAAATTTAACCATGTTTTCCTATGTCTCTTTCTTATTTCTCTCTTAACAATAGCTCTACAGCGTTTGAATTCTATTTCATTTTCTACTGTCTTTGTGTTCAAATATTTTATAAGCTGCATTTTTTTCTTCAATCAATTGTTTTATTTGATCATCCCAGATTTTTAGAGTTCTATTTATTCTTTGTTGTATATTTACTTTTTCCTAAAGTTTCATTAGCTGCATTTTAAATTATTATTTTAATGTTTTTCCATTCTTCTTCGACATCATTACTTTCTGGATTTCAAGTCTGCATTAAATAAAAAATAAATACCTTTCAGTATGAAAGTAAACAAATGAATGAGTACACAAATGAGTGAGTAATACACATAAATTCATTAGAGACAATTTGTTTTATTTTGTTTAATTTAATTTATTTACAACACATATTATACACAAACTTTATTTTTCTGCACTCCTTCTCTATATGAACTTTAATTATGCCAAATATCACACTCCTCCGTGCACGCATTCTACTTGAAAAAGGTGTAAAACATTTTTCCTTCACGTAATAATATATAGATCCTTATGCTTTAATTTTTTGTACTTAACAATAGGATTCTTTGATGCTGCAAAGATGGTGATTTTAACCCCATACTACCTTAATGAAGACTTAGTTTGCCTATAGTTATTCTGAATAAATCTTCCTTTACCAGTTCTGCATTAACATCTCCTACGACAATTTTATATGATATTACGAAAGTTTATGAAATACAGATTTCAAATACTCATATACATCGTATTCGATCTGTCATCATCATATATAGGACCATATATATTTAAAGTTACGAAATCATGTCTTTTACCGATTAGAATGGCTGATCTAATTCTATCGCTAACAGAACTAAATCTCTGTTATCTGAGGCAAAAGCTGTAAAATAATTAAATGTTAACATAATTTAGTAAACACGAATAATATTACACAAAAAAACTTTTTGAACAGAATACAAGATTAATGCGTGTGATAATAGGTCTCTTGCGGAGACATGTGTGCTCCCCTTGCGGGAGATTCTTAACCAATCTAATTTATTTTCGCTTATTTCCCTACTGATGTCAGTGAATGAAATGGAATAAGTCATGTAGGGGAATGGGAATGACCGTTTACTGCACAATTTATTATTCGCTGAAGACCAGATTTTAATAGGACAAGATAAAGAATATATAGAATATATGATTAGAAAGTTGGTAGATACCTTTGGGCAGAGGACTGAAGACAAATTATATTGAAACAGAATATATTGTGGAAATTCAGAAGACCTACAAATACATAATATGGTAATTAAATGTGTTGAATTTATATATCTTTGTTCTATAATAGATAAATCTGGTATTTGTGAAAAATATATTATTAATAGAGTAAATTTTGCAAGGAAGGCGATTAGATTCCTGAATGGTCTTTTAGGGAATAGACATTTGACCATAAAAACAAAAACAAAAAAGAGATTATACAGACAATAATAGAAAGTATACTTACATATGGATCAGAAAGCTGGACAATAAATGAAAGGATGCAGAAAATAATCTTGGCGACAGTAATGGATAGATTACGGAGAAGAATGAGAATATCGAGGCTACAACATATTAGAAATACATATATCAGATAAGAAATGCATGCACAAGAAACTGTTATCGATAGGATAACAAAGAGAGCTCTACAGTGGTATGGACATGTACAACGAATGTCGAAAGAACAGTGATCTAAACATGTGTTAGGTTGGATGGTACCAGGCAGAAGGAAGAGGTGGAGAAGTAGAAGAACTTGGTATGAAGGAATATATGATGCCACGATGAAGAGGGATATGGAAGAAGGACAATGGGAAGATAGGAATCTCTGCAAAGCAGGAATTAAGGGCGAACTGCTGTAAAGTGGAAAGTCTGTATTAATAATTAAGTAAACATGTAGGTGAATGACACGTGGTTAGTACATGGCTTCAAAGAGGCATCTAGTAGATAATTAAGGTATCGGATTTATTTTGCTCAGAGGTACTCGATTAGACTTTAGGACTTTCTACGAGCTCGACAATCTTGAGACTCGAGACCCATGGTTTAAAGTACCTCCCAGAGGACTTATCTCTTGGAAATTTTATTCAAATAATCCATCGACCGGTCTGAATTGGCGACCACCGCTGTGGTCTCGCTTGTCACGCAACGGGCCCGGCTTCGATTTCCGGTCGGGCCAAGGCTCTTGGATGAGTTTTTTTCGGAGTTTTTTTTTCATCTGCAAGACAAATGTCAAGAAGCTTTAAAGCCCAAACGGTCCCAGAATATCATATGGCCACAACCATCATTATCATCATATCATCATTCGCCGGTGTGCTAAGGGGTTGGCGGGGTAAAATTATCTGGATCTCCTAGAATATAAGGCTTTTTTAGGGTTAAAATTGCTAATACTATGACGGAAGCTACCACATCTTTAATTCCATAGTAAAGCAGCAAGCATAGCATGAATATATTATGATTGCAGTGAAAGACCTGCCCTCGGACAGAACACCATAGAATAGATAGATTAATGGACAAGAAAATAAAACAAAAAATTAATCTGTAGCCCGGATGACCATTGGACAGGAATATCTGGCAGTACATACATTTAAAGTGAACTTATTTACATCTCAAAATTAATTTCACCATCTGTAATGAAGAATTAATTTCACCATCCCTAATGAAGAATTCTCATGAATAATTGTCACTTTATCCCTAACAGATAATATACCGAAGATATAGTTGACTTAAATTGGGAAGTCAGGAAACTACAAAATTAGATCCAGCAGTTTTCTATTAGAGTAAAATAAAGTGGCCTCACTACAGGCCATAGGACACCTTTGGGATAGTTGGAGGTTAAGGCTCCCATTGTTTCTAGACAATCGACACTTCATGTTAGCCGGGTTGTCGGCCCTGCACGACGGCCACCTTTATCACCATAACAAGCGTCTAGTACTTATTTCCGTTAGAGGCTGAGTCATGGTGGCCATGGTGCCACCAGAAGGTTTGGGTCAGTTTAAAAATCCTGAACCGAGCTGTACGCGAACCCTCGACCTCTCGGTTTGTAGCGTACTGCCTTAATAAACTACGCTACAGCGTGCCCCAGTTTTCCATTATAAATACAAATATTTAATTTTACATAACATTATTTTGGGGAGGTCCTCCATGTTCCTGTGTACGTGTTTGATCCATGGTTAAAATCCTTCTCCCAACAGATCGTGTGACTGTAAGGCCCGCGTGATGTGTGGCACGTATAAGTACCTATAAGATGAGAGGTTAAATCGCGTCAATCGGATGGAATATAAAGTTATTTATTCCTATTAGCAGGTAACAGTTCCACCGAATACTGCATGTAATTTAACAGACCATGATTTACGACTTGCCTTATAATATCAAACCAATTTATTATCGATTTCGGATACATGTTGGACTTCTTAAAATAAACTATAATTAGGTTTTACTTAAGCTCAGATGTATCCATCCATCCATAGTAATTCTGACAGAGGGCAGGTCTTTTACTGCAATCATAGCATTTTCATGCTATGCTTGCAGCTTTACAAGGGAATAGTAGGTGTGGTAACTTCCCGCTGCTTTCGGCACCGGTGAAGGGTGATGATGATGGCCATATGATTTCGGGGACTGTTTGGGCCTCAATGTTTTCCTGACATTTCTCTTACAGTTGAGGAAAAACCCCGATAAAAACCTCACCCAGAAAAACTGTCCCGACCCGGGATCGAATGCGGGCCCGCTGCGTGACAAGGCAGCACGCTACCTCGAGACCACAGCGGTGGTCTCAGATGTATGATCAATAATAATTATTGCAATAAATATTGATTAGTAAGGCATTACATAAGTAATGGCAAAACTGTTATAACGTCAAAAAAAATATTTAGTATACTTTTAACATTACGAACTTAATTTATATCTTCCAAGTCAACTATACGTTGCCAAATCCTTAGATTACGGCGCACTCCATCTGCAGCACTATATCTGAATATTTCTTTCATCTGTTTCATGTACAGCTCTCTAGATACCAATCAACTTTTGATTGAAATCGAATGCCTTGTGGAGGTTCTTTGAGCTTTGAGAATAAGATTATTCTGGTAAATTTGATCGATGTTAGAGCACTTCTCAATTCCACCTTCTAAACAAATTATATTGAACATCTTTGTATGGCGGTATTACTTGCTGTATCTGAGAAACAGTGAATGCATTCACAAAATACTGCTATTTCGAGAAGTTCAATATTACAGATTTATACAACAAAGACTACTCAACAACATATTACAAGATTACAGTGTTCACCACTAGGATCGCTGATTTACAACAGTGTTGTCATTACTTATCGAATGCCCAAGTGCCTAACATATTAATACTCTGTCTGTTTTTGCCAACGTACTTTAATTGCAATTCAAATTATGTTCATCTTTCTTGTTTTTATCAATTTTACTCTCAATCTTATTGTGCTTCTTACTTTCCCCGTCGCGCTTAGAAAAATGTTCCTTGGGTAGGCCTATGTCGACTACAGATATAGAGCAGGGACTCTGAACCACGCATTGGGCAGGTGGAATTGGCGGAGTTACCTGAATCAGTTGTCAATAGATAGTCAGGGCCACCGTCAAAGGCAGCACGAGACTACATATGTCAACAGACACACACTTGGATCTAATATGGTGAATTTATTTTCTCCTAGCCAATCATGAATCAACCGCCACCGGGTTTAAAGTTACGGGCTTTATGGACTATGCCATTCCTCAACAACAGTCCCACATCAGTTCATTAGGTTTATTTTCATAGGATTTAGAATCATCAAAGAAAAACAATTCTGTATGAAAGTGAAGTTCACCTCATATTTTTATTCATTTTGAGAATTTTCCTCATTATTGAGGATTTCTCCAACCAATCTTAGTAATTAAATTGAGTTTTTTTAAAAAAAATCATAAGTGACTACGGACTTGCAGACTATCGGTTTGTAACAAAAATTCGCAAATTTCCCTTAATTAAAGTTCTCCATCGTTCTCTGTCCTCTGTGTCTTTATCCGTTACACCAAATTTCCTCATTGAATCCTGAATGTTATTCTTTCAGGTTGTTCTTGGTCTTCCATTTCTGCTCCCTCTTTCAATTTTCCATTCATATACAGCCTTTTGCAGTCTTTCATCCTGCATTCTTCTTGTGTGTCCATACCATTTTTTCCTTCTATGTTCAGTCTCATCCATTATACTTCATTCTGCATTCATCCATATTCTAATTTCTGTATTTCTAATTCATCATAAATCAATTGTTTCCGAGGCTTAAGATTCGATTTTGTTAGCATTTTAGATTTTTAACGATGAGAAAGGAACTGACCCACACACCAACCTCTAACCTGTAACATATTTTCTTATATATATATTTCAAGATGAAATAATGAATACGTCTGAGACAGAACGGATCAAATGATCCAAATAATGAAACATGTCCTGCGATGAAGTTTCTATCTTATGATACTGTGATGGTGCGATAGACCCGATCAATCTCCAATCTGCATATCATACACACACCTATTGTACAACAACAATAATAATAATAATAATAATAATAATAATAATAATAATAATAATAATAATAATAATAATAATAATAATAATAATAATAATAATAATAATTATAATAATAATTATAATTATAATTATATAGCTTCATTTTACCTGGCAGAGTTAAGGCCTTAAGGCCTTGTCTACCATTCAACCAGGTTTAAAAAAATTCAAAGAAACAAAAAATAGTCTTAAATCTAAATTACAATATATATATATATATATATATATATATATAACGATTACAAGTTATGACTACAATACAATTAATATTTATAATGTAATTTGATTTACTCTAAATTTAACGAATTAAATATATAATATGTACAAGATATATAAAAAAACGAGGAAAAGATTAATAACATAGTATAAAATTAAATAAATAGAGAAAAATTAATTATTAGACAACAGGTAACTGTATATAGCAGAGGCTACTGTGAAGGAAGTAGAATAGGAGGAAGTGCTATGAAGAGGAATTGTTAGCAGACTGCTATCTTTTGACCTAGTGTCAATATTGTGGTAAGAGGATAACTTCTCAAATCTGGACGCCAGGTAAGTAGGGATGTAGGAATTCAGAAGCTTGAAAAGTAGTGAAAGAGAGTGCAATTTACATTTGTCAGTAAGACGGAGCCAAGAGAGGTTATTAAAGTGTTCGGAAATATGGTCATAACGGCGGATATTGAAAATGAATCGAACGCAAGCATTATGAACACGCTGCAGTCTATGCGACAAGTCATAGTTTAGATCATTATATATAATGTCACAATAATCGAAGTGTGGTAACACAAGATTCATCTTCACTCTCACAGTTTATTCCGGTCACAGTCCACTGTATTACCGTCTAAAGACAACTAACACGCATCCGACCCTGGCAACAGTTTATATAGGACGGCGAAGAAAATGTATCTGTTTCTAATCGACATCTTCCAATATGGAAGCTTCTGGCATCGAACCTTCCAGACAAGAAAAGTAGAGGCTTAGAGAAATATCCGAAACGTTAGTATAGACGCATCGATCGTTCTTCGTGAATCTTTCGACTCGCGAGTCAACGACTCTCGAATCAATTTCCACCAAACTGAGACCACTTTTCTCGCCATCGCTCCCGAAATTCAAACGCTGCTACCATGATGCCTCAAAATGTATACACTTTATCCTCTTATATTTGTCGCCCTGGCATTTCTCCGGACGCGAGTACAAGGCTTACTTTTTTTATAACATTATGTCAAAGAGTATATATTACCTATTTATCTGAATTAAATACATGCAGTCATTTTATTTAAAACAGGATAAGATTTCTGGACAACTATTACCAAACGTTTAGTGGTGAACAAGAGTGTTAAAATTGGTATGCATACTGGTCATTTCTGTAGATCTATTTCTCGGGAAATGGCTACTGATAATGGCCCTAATATATATTTTTAAAAAAATTGTACAATCTATAATACATGTATTTAAAAAAATTATACTATACCAAAGGTATATTTATAAATGGTCCCCTCCCAATGTTCCGAAAGAATGAACCTATTGAGGTTTACATAGACATATTTTTAATGCAAAATTTATATATGTCATGGAAAGAAAAGAAGTGCCTGAGCCAGAATTTGAACTCGAGAGCGCAAACTCTATACGTTAGTGCACTACCAACTGAGCCACTCACGAATCCTAGCACAGATATTTTTCTTGTATATATATATATATATATATATATATAATATATATATATATTATATGTGTGTGTGTGTGGGTGTAATTCTCAATTCACGAGAGTCAGCGGAACATCGGTCGAACTGCCATCTGGTAGCTACTGTAACAAATAAGCATTTTAGAGAGAAATTACTTTATATCGGTAACGGTTGTATATTTAAATGTTTTAATTATATATCCGTTAACGCTGTAACTGCCGTAATTTTTGTTTTATCAGAACAAATCTTGGTATAGTCATCTTTTATAAGATTCATGATCTGTTCCGTTAAGGTATTATTCGAAATTAAAGTATAAAATTATGAAATATTTACCTAAATGTTCCGTCTCCTCAACTTTATTAGTTATTTATCTGTAGCGCTTTCGGAACTAGTCTCATCATCAGCAGGAATCAAATCTGGTGTTTCACTGAAAATCTGGTAGAGGGGTTACACGTACTAGGTTCGTTTTCATTTATCAGATGGTCGTTGTTGTTAACTCTCTTCAAAATTTCCATCTCCTCGAGTACGTTTATCTTCTTTGGATTATTTTCTGTGCATTATTGTCAGGGTTTTTTCAATATCTAACATGCGATGTCCTTCTAAGATAACGTGTTTTGCATAGCTTGATTTTCCTTCTGCGTGAATAAAGTCTCGAAAATATTCTTTAAATATGATGTTAAAACTTCTGTTTGTTCTTCCTATATAAAGTTGAGGAGACAGACCATTTAGGTAAATATTTCATAATTGTATACTTTAATTTTAAAACTTGGTATGTACCAATACATTAAAAATAAGACAGAATTCGTTAACTACCTATATCAGTTCATTGAGGGAGGTATCGGGAATTCATTTAAAACGAAAATTTAGAAATCGCTCTAGCAATCTTAATTTTCGATATTTCGCAACGAAAGTCGGTACGTGCTATTAAAATAAATCGAGGAAGGTATTCCCTAAAATCAAGGGAATTCGGCCATCAGAAATAGTAATGTATTTAAAACCCGAAATTTAAAAGAATTAATTTAGCATCCACCATGTTTGCTGCGTCACAATGTATCCTTGAGTGGTAAAAAAAAATGTGATTCATAGTTTAAAATCCCTCTCCCGACAGGTGATGCAACTGTAAGGCCCGGTGGTGTGTGCCATATAAAAAATAATTTATGGCGAGAGATTAAAATGAATTACTGGAATGGAAATATATAATGTAGGCTTATGAATTTTTTTTCAGAATTGTTTCTGTTATACACAATTTTTTTCTTCCACAATTCCCGGTCTTGCGTGTCTGTTTCTATCATATTTCCCTTTTTCATGTTATCTTGAATTCCCTTTATCCACGTTGGCTTTGGTCTAAAACGTTTCCGTTTTCCAGGAGGTAAAGTAATCCCCACTACAGGCCTCAGGAGGCCCTTGGGGTATTGGGAGGTTAAGGCTCCCACTTTTCCTGGACAATCGGCACTTGATATCAGCCTGCGTAACGACCGTATTTACCCCAGAACAAGCGTCCAGTACTTATTTCCGTTAGATGCTGAGTCGACCCCAGGACCATAGAGCCGCCAGAAAGTTTGGGTCAGTTTTAAAAATGCCTTAACCATTACGCTACGGCGTGTCCCCTAGGAGGTATCCATTTCAACACTACTGTTTCTCTGTTCCTTCTTCTGATTTTATGTCCATAATTTCTTAGTTGGATTTCTCTTTTGCAACACCCTTTTTTCTTCTTCATCTTCTTCTTCTTCACGGTTTAGGCGTATTTACTAGCCTGTTCCGGCTCCAGCATCCTTGTTTATTCATTATTTCTCTTATTTTACTATTTTTTATTTTATGAAATTTTGGTATTCTTGCCGATCTTCTTAAAATAATTTTTATCATGTTTATCATTTTTCACATATTTTAAATTTTCAAGGACATAGTCCCTAGTCTGGTGCAAGGTGATAAAAAAATAGATCTTCAAGAATAGTGATAATGAACGTTACATCCAAATATTCATGACAAGTCTGAGTTTTTGTTTTATATTCTTGAAATGATGAGAATTAATTAAAGAAAATAGTGAAAAAAGAGTAATGTGTTTGTTCAAAAAAATTATCTTCATGACCTGATTCTCATTTTGATAATGCATAGATACAACCTTTGTCGTTTATGCGTCCTCTTGACATCTGTATGTTATTTTTATTTCTATGGAGAATAATATTTAGACTTTGTTTCGTATAATGGGTTCTGGGAATAATATCAAAAAGTACTGTTAATGTCACCCAGACGCCATATATGGAAATTACATTCGCCCGACGCCATATTAAGGATTTTATTACGAAATGTGACTGAAGACGAGATCAAAGAGATTAGTGAACATGAAAATATATGGACGGCCAATGCATATTCACAGAGTTAAAGCCATGTACTTTTACATGTGCCCGCAGCACTGTCCATTACAGTCATGTCTCTCTAAGTCTTTACACTTATGCTCCTAGAGTCACAAAAAACTGGTTTCATTTGTCATCAAAGTCAATTTAAAATAATTGACACAATTCTTAAAACCATTTATATGCTCTGCTCTCGAAATTAATGTCATATTATGAACATCTTCGATTAGCGTTAGGTTATAAATTATACACAAATTTTTTTTCGTTACGCTCTTATTATTATTTTTCCTCACTTCCTTTCAAAATATTAGTAATAATAATAATAATTATTATTATTACTCATTATTATTATTATTATTATTATTATTATTATTATTATTATTATTATTTTCGAATGAAAGACCTAAAAACTAAATAAAAAATTAGATAAAAAATTCATATATGTATATGATTATTCTACCAGTTATATTATATGGATTCGAAACATAGACTCTTAATTTAAGGGAGGAAAGGAGACTATGGGAATCTGAGAATAAAGTTGCTACAAATATTTTTGGACCAAAGAGAGATGAAGAGACAGGTAAATGAAGAAAACTACATAACAGTGAGCTACATGATGTTTATAGGAAGCCAAATGGCCTATAATAAGGACAGTTAAGTCTAGTATATTGCAATGGTTAGGACACGTGGCACGAATGGGGAATGAAAGAGGTGCATGAAAGTTTGTTGTAGGAAAACCAGTGGGTAGACCAAGAATGATGTGAAAGAATAACTTTAACCATGATTTGGCGAAGTAGATTACACAGGGGATGATTGGGAAATACTAGCTCAGGATACGGATTTATGGAGAGCTTATGTTGGAATAACACTTATTTTTTTCATTTTAATGTTTTATGAAAGGAGTTAAGGACCACAAGAGTCCCTATAATATACAGTGTGATTATAAAGTCCCAGTACATTTTGTGGACAACGTAGCGCAAATAAAACAAAAATTATAAGGTACTTTCTACTATCAAGTTAGTGTTCAACATAACCTCCATCAATCTCAAAATATGTTTCCCAACGACGCACCGTCGCCCGGGAAACTTGCACCAACATATCCTCTGTAATCATTTCACTCGCTTGGCGTATGCGTTCTTTCAGCACTTGCAGATTAGGAAACTTGGTTCTGTACACCTGTTGCTTGATGAACCCACAATCAAAAAAAGTCCAGGGGTGCGAGGTCTGGTGAACGAGGTGCCCAGATACGAGGAGATGCCCTTCCAATCCACCTTTTGGGAAACCTGTCATTGAGATACCCGCGTATAGCCAGAGCAAAGTGTGGTGGTGCTCCATCTTGTTGCAACACCACTGTATCAATGATACCATCTTGCTGTAACTGTGGCTGTAAGAAAAGTTGCAACATATCAAGATACACGTCTCCCGAACTGGTTTCCTTTGGTATCTGTGTCTAACTTCCTCGTGCGACTGGCCTCTTAAACGCGCAGCAGCAATCGCAATCCGCTCTTAAATGGTGAACATATTTGCATCTTTCGAATGGCTGTAACAGAAATACGATATGTAAGCGATTTCTTTAAAATCTACTGAGACTTTATAATCACACTGTATAATAGGCCTAGTATGCATTTCCAGAATTGAGCCTGTAGTTTCGTAATTCTTTTGCATCACATTCTTATTTCTTATTATTGTTCCTAGGTATTTAAATTCAGCCACTTCTTCAAAATATCCTTAATTTAATACAGTGAAACTTGTTTAATCCGGAACGTGAATAGTGCGAAATCTGTCCAATGTGAACAAATGTATTGGTCCCGGCGAAATAATAGTAATTTTACGTGTATTAAGTATGTATAAAACGGAATTTGCCAACGCGGAAACGGAAGAATTTTTCTACACAAATCGTGAAAAAAATGTATAAAGCGGGATGTGCCAAGACGGCTTTTACAAGTAGTGATTCAAACTAAATAGACAAATAAATATCAAAACAAAACAAACCTAATTGTCACTGACCCTAAAGTTCATTATTTAAAGCTGTTGTATTTCATATGCCGATATGTACTTTGATAAATGCCTCCATCGCCACGATCAGTATATTATTGTTTCAACTTGTCCTTTGCATTAATTTTGATTGAATAGCACGTGCCTCTTGTGCTTTGTGTCCAGGTTATAATGTCGGGTAAAAGGAACGAAAAATAATTAGTACCAAAAAGAAAAAAAAAATTAGTGTTGCCGCTTTAAGTAAAAATAAAAATTCTTGACCGTTTATACGCGTTGGTAAGTCGTTTGCGTCTATATCACGCTGTTTCAATGTTAATCAATCAAGAAATCCGAAGTCAAAATATGAAATTATATCGCAGAATTCACAGCTGAATCTTAATTGAAAGACCTTTTAAAAGCGACAAAACAGGAAAACATTTATAAGTTCTTATTACAGTCAATGCCTAAACCAGACAGTAATAATTAATAGAAATTGTTCAAAATCTCTCATTAATTAATTTTATTTTAATAATTTTTATTTTATTCTGTAATCTTGGAACGTATCCCCTATATACCCATGCAAATTAGCATTCCATATTCGCGGTTTCAGTATTCGCGGCATACTTACGGAACATATCCCCCGCGAATAAGCAGCTTTAACAGTATAGTTTCGGCCTCATTGCTCACCAGTTATGCGAAATACAGATACCTGTCTGGCAAATAACAATTACGCTGTAAAACCTTAAATTAGATAAGTTCTGAGACCGATCTTTCACACATAGCGTTCTGAATTTACGGAATAAATATGGCTGAAACGTATGTATCATTGTCATTAAGCGAAAAAGTGAAAGTGATTGCAGATAAATCTCCAAACATTTGCGTACCGATGCTCCAAAGTCAAGCTCTAGCTCTTGTTAAATCCCTAAGGGAATAACGATTTCAAGGAATCTTCAAGTTAGCTGGACAGTTTTAAAAGACAACACAATGTAGTGTGGAATGAAATTTGCGGGGAATCAAAGAATGTGGACGAACGTGTAGTTAGTAAGCGAAAACCGCAACTGCATACCTGAATTTCAGGATACGCGCCTAACAGACATTTTTAACGCTGACGAAATGGAACTGTTTTTTCGCGAGTTACCGTCGAAGTCGCTCATACATACTATACCTCACTTTTCAACGGCAGCGGAACTACAATTAATCCAAGGTACATAAAAAGACGTGTACGGTACCCTATAATCTAAGATTATTAATAAGTTTTATTTTTTTTTACAATGCGGACTTTTGTCCAATGTGGGAAAAAATTGTTCCAATACGATTCTGCTTTGAGCAAGTTTTACTGTATTAGTTTTAAAGGTCATTTTAAAGCTTTTATGTTTGCGAAATTGAAATCCAGTTAGGCCAAACATATCGTCCAGGCAAACCATCGTATTCAAGATATAGACAATACCCCTCACAAAAGTGCACGGAGAGAGGAATCTAGTAAAGAAAAACGTGATTCTAAAAGAAGTAACAACAATCTAAGCGCCTAGTACACATAATCCTCTCTACAAAATAATCAAGAATAAGCCAATGCTACATCAGTGGTTAAAATTAAAATAAATAATAGTTTTAAAAAACTAAAAGAACACGCTTTATTAGAAAACTAAAAAATGAAAAATAATTTTAATTTCCAGTACGCTTGGGATAAAATAAAGTGGTGAACAAAAAAATCATCTCCAACACATATACAATAAAATTAGAGTTATCAACAAAAAGAAAATACTTTTACCATCAAAAGCGTGGGGTGCTCTATATCAATTAACATATTTGATTATAAACAGATATTGGTAAAAGTAAGCTCTCAAAGAAGAAAATATAAAAATCATAAAAATCACCCCACACTTTTGATTGTAAAATTATCTTCTTTTTGTTGATAACTCTAATTTTATTCTATATGTGTTGGAGATGATTTTTTTTACCACTTTATTTTATCCCAAGCGTACTGGAAATTAAAATTATTTTTCATTTTTTAGTTTTCTAATAAAGCGTGTTCTTTTATTTTTTAAAGCTATTATTTATTTTTTAGTTTTTAGTTTTAATATTCTACAGAATACGATAAAAATGTAAATATCTTTAAATTCGATACTGTTGTAGTATGAGCTAAAAGTAATTCTCTTCTATAAAAAAAAACTCTCCCAGCCGGATTTGAAAAAGCGTCGTATGGATTACTGAAGCTATATACCACTAAGAGTTCACTGCTCTACCAACTGAGCTCTTACAACGATTGAGTAAAAACTCGACAAGTCCCCAACCTATTATACTAGTTTTCATTTTTTTGATTTTCGGATGATTCTGGCCAGGATTTTAGAAACAAAATATGAAATTATTATATTGTCACACGTATACAAAGTTTCATGTCGATCCAATGTTTCTAAGTGGGTGAAAATCGCGTTGAAAGATTCCGTTACATTGATACAAAAACACTTTTTTTGATTTTCTGATGATTATGCGCAGGATTTTACAAAATAAATATGAAATTATTGTATTGTCACGGGTCCTCTACACGTATACAAAGTTTCAAGTCGATCCAATGTTTCTAAGTGGATGGAAATCGCGTTGAAAGATTCCGTTACATTGATACAAAAACACATTTTTTGATTTTCTGATGATTATGGCCAGGATTTTAGAAAACAAATTTGAAATTATTGTATTGTCACGGGTCCTCTACAAGTATACAAAGTTTCAAGTCGATCCGATGATTTTAAGTGGGAGAAAATCGCGTTGAAAGATTCCGTTACTTAGATAGATAGGTATATAGATAGATAGATACAGGTCAAGCTAATATAAAGCGTGTAAAAGTACCTTCTTCTGACGATGGGACTTGTACCGAAAAGCCTACTATAAATATTTTAACAAGTTAAGGAAATAGGCGTATAAGGTAGAATAATTTTACAGGGAGGCTTTCAGTGTTATTTTGTGCTAAAAAATGTATGTATATGATCCATAGTTAAAATTCTTCTCCCGACAGTTCGTGCCACTGTAAGGTCCGGGTGGCATATTGCACGAAAAAGTACCTGTAAGGTGAGAGGTTAATCTGCGTTAATTAATGGAATGGAATATTATAATTTTTATATTGATATTAGTAATTATTTTTAAAGGGGGCACTCCTCAGCTTATTGACTAAACCACAAGGTCGAGGGCTCGAGTCCCGATGAAGTCAAGATTTTCAAACTGACCTAAACCTTCTGGCGACACGGCATTGGGGTCAATTGAGCCTCTAACGGAAATTAGTACGCTTATTTTGGGGTTACATGCGGCCTTCATGCAGGGCTGACAATCCGGCTGATATCAAGTACCGATTGTCTAGAAGAAGTAGAAGCCTTAACATCTTATTACCCCAAGAGATCCTAAGACCTGTAGTGGGATTTCTTTACCTTTTTATTAATTACAACATTAATAACTGATTACAACTTGAGTTCTTGCAAGGCATTTCTTTGTTATCCATTTGGGAATAACCAGCTGTTAAGTGCATCTCACTGGTTTGTGATTCGAAGGATGTCTTACTCATTGTCCTTGACTCACTTCAGTAATATGAGTTAATACAAATTAAGAGAAAATGAGTATTTGCAAATTTACAGGTTAAAATTATACCCAATCAATTCGACACTTACAGTTTTGGTGTTCCATGATTGACAAAACTATAAATCAATTAAAATATATATACAGTCAATATGCCCATTTCACCAATTAACGTTTTAAAATGGTCAACAAGTTTCTACAGCCAAGCTGTCATTCTCAAGACCAGATTTTGACTGAAGACAAAATTGATAATAAATAAATAAATAAACAAAATTTGTTTATTTATTTATTATCAATTTTGTCTTCAGTCAAAATCTGGTCTTGAGAATGACAGCTTGGCTGTAGAAACTTGTTGACCATTTTAAAACATTAATTGGTGAAATGGGCATATTGACTGTATATATATTTTAATATTTTATCACCAAGAAGATCACTTGTGTATTAAATATAAATCAATGTTTTACATTTTTCACAAAAATCTTAAAATGGTAAACAACTTTCACTATCTTTGTGAAATCGAAAATTTCATGTGAAGAACGTGTATATATGAGATTAATACCATGTTTTTCATATATTGTGCGAGTAATCAGTTCAATTGGCGTTTACTTGATGCAAATTCATAATCTGTTTAATTAAATAAAATTAAAACTTAAAGTTTTATCTCCATGTAATTAAATTTATTTTTTCGAGAGTGTATGACGTGTAATTTGCTTAATAACTACATAATTTTGTAGTTTGAAAAAGCCTCAAAAGTTTATAAAAATTAATATCAGGTACATAACGTAGTCCATGTAAAAAACAGGCAGGCTCTTTGCAAAGACAGAATTTAATCCGTACTTATTATGGCTCTTACAGTCCAAGTCAGGCTCTGACTTACTTTTTGGGGTTTCTTTACCAATCTCATTTAATTACTCAATTAATTTCATGTTTGCTTGATGAAAATCCATGATCTATTTATTAAATAAAACTATCAAAGTTTTACATTATTTTCACAGATACTTGTTTTATTTAACATTCATAACAGCAGATTCAATACACTCCCTCTTCATCAAAGGAATTTCATAAATACAAATACATTTTCTATTTATTTGTATAGCAACATATATCACATATAAGTAACTAAATTACTCACTGGCACTATCGAACCCGTCGGATCATGACCGCGCGGACATAAAGCTCTCCATACATCCCTATCCTGAGCTAATATTTTCCACACATCCCCTGTATAATCTACTTCCCTCAAATCATAGTGAATGTTATTCTCCCATCTCATTATTGGTCTATGGAGGGTTGTTTCCGATCTCTGAGAACGAATAGCCAAGTAGATTGTGACGTTGGAATGTGAGTCATCAGGACAGGAGCGTACGAGGTGGTCAAGCCAGTCAGTGTGCTGCTTCTCTTACACTCGCACGCGTGTTTCTCTCATAATGCCTAAGCAGATAGACCCGTTTTGAGAAGGGTATATTACTGCCCTTTCCGACGCTAATTATAGTTATTCCGCGATTATTAAGGCTTGCAAAAAACGTCATTTTGTGGTCTCAAAGTGTGGAATTAGCTCAGTGCTTAACAAAAAGGGAAAGGGTCGCTTGGGATTAATTCCAAAAGGAAGAAAAACAGGCAAATCCACGACCTGCTACTACCCGCACCCCAAATGAAATCAGGAAGGTCAAGGCTCAATCTCTGGTGGTAACCCTGCCACACAAAGGGTGATTGCGAACAGATTGGGAATATCCCTTAAAACAGTAAACACCACAATAAACAAAGATTTAAACGCGAAGAAGCGCCACGAAAGCAGGGTTCATAAATTGTTGCCACGTCACATTGCCGAAAGCTGCACCATCAGCAGGAAACTCTATGAAAAGCACCTGGCAGGAGAAAAATGGAAATTTTTGGTCACACTTGATGAAGCACATGTTTATCTAGGAGACCGCAACAAACCCCAGGCAATTTACTATAGAGAAAGGGGTGAACAAATTTTCAACAGTGGTATGCCGAATGCAGAGAAGGTTTCTCCAATGGATTTATGGTCATCGCGAGATATTGCTACAATGGAAAACTGACCATTCTTAGAGTAGCTAAAAAGGCCAAAATCAACTCCCAGTACTACCAGGAAGAAGTTTTCACCCCCATTTACCGGACCGAACTCCCAGATCTCTATGGTACGGACAAAAACCAAGTCTGGGTTAACCAAGACAAGGCCTCCAGTCTCACTTCGGGTTCAACCCTGGCGTTTGTGGAGAGAATGGAGCAGGAAACTTGAATACATGCTATTCCTTTCAGCAACATCCCAGTGAAGTCTCCTGATGTATCACCGATGAACTTTTGTGCCTTTGGTCTCTTCAAATGGGCACTGGGAAACAGGCATCCTCGAACAATAGACGGTCTCTGGAAAACGTGTAAAGAGGAGTGGGAACTTGTAGGCATGGCTGTGCTGCATAAGAGTCTTCTGCAGCGGAAATGTCGATGCCGAGCCATAGCTCGGGTGAAGGGCCATCAAGTAGAGCATGATCGATGGTGGAGACACGGCTCTTCTTAAAACTTAAAAATAATTTGTTATCAGAGATCAGAAACAACCCTCCGTAGCAAATGGGCATTTTCACTCTGGTTTTCCTACAAGACGATACCACGCACATATTTCATTCCTCATTCGTGCCACGTATCCTTCCCATCGCAGTCTACGAGACGTAACTGTTTTTAATATATCTGGCTTCCTATAAAGACCATGTAATCTTCTCTATTCATCTGTCTGTTCATCTCACTTTGGTCCAAAAAATTCTCCTAAGGACTTTATTCTCAAATACTCGTAATCTCCTTTTCTCCCTTAAAGTAAGAGTCCACGTTTCGCATCCATATAATGTAACTGGGAGAATGACAGTTATATATATGTTCAGTTTAACGTTTTTACGGAATGAATTGGGACTCCAAGAGTCTCTGTAATGCATAATAGGACGCATTTCCAGAATTGAACCTATGTTTAATTTCTTTGCGCGTCTCATTGCTATTTGTGATTGTTCTTCCTTGGTACTTGAATTCAGCCACTTCATCAAAATTCCCTTCGTTTGTCATTAGCTGTTCATTTCCATTATATAATATATTTCTATGTGTGACCATATATTTAGTTTTATTGATATATACTTCCAGTCCCAATATCTTAGTGTTACGCAATAGTGTGCGTCTTGGCCTATAGGACGTCTTCCCTATCACCCAATAGTATTACATCATCAGCATAAACTAACAGCTTATTAATACCATTTAGTTGTAGGCCTTCTTCATCCTCTAAAGATCTTATAGCATGCTCCTAGTACAAAATTAAATAGTACAGGAGTTAGTGCATCTCCTCACATATACATACTGTATTTGTATTTATAACAATCGTCTGATGAAGATACAGTGTATTGAAACAGCTGTTATGACTTTTAAATAGATTAATTGTGAAAATTATACAGTTTTGTGTATTAAATGCAATCTGATTTAGCTACTCTAATTTCCTACCGATACATGAGTTCGCCTCAAGAGACATACAGTAGCAACTAAGATATTATTCTGAAGGTAGAACTTCTGTTATATTTTGATTAGTGATATATTTCGTCAGGCTTGAGGGTCTTAAACGAGCCTAAAAATCTTGAGACTTGGGACCCGGAGAATTTGGTCTTTTCCTTCGTAAAACTGCATTAACACCGGTCGGGTTTGAAGCAGCGATCCTCGGGACTAGAGACAAACAATATATTCACTAGACACGCTCGGCCGATAAAAAGCTTCAATTAGAGAATAACACCCTCTAGAATAATTGAAACAAATAACTTAGATTTAGCTAATAATTATTAAAGCTGCATATCTCCGTTCGTGGCTTATCATTATGTCTACGAGCAATGTATACTAGTGTCGGATGTGAGCAATTTAGTAATTGGAGGCCTGAATTTGAATATAAATTTGTTGCAAGGTGGATTTGCAATCAAAATGAGACATGGAGTAGCTGCGTATAACTGTGTTACTAACTCGATAATTACTGGCACAAGTGATGCAGCCATCTCTGACTCGGAAATTGATACACAAACCTTGTTACCAGTCTCTCTCAGAAATATTGTGATTACAAAATGCCTGCATCTTGACGAAATCTAACGACAACTCGTAATATTATATGAAATGTATTCGAAACTAAATTACTACATACATAATTAACAAAAAATACCTACTCTTAATCAGTTTAATGTTAAAGGCCTAATCAGATTTTGGATAGAAGTAAAATATATTACAGAATCAACTGTTAGGATATTAAATGCAGTTTCAGTAAACTAAATTATAAAGTAAATCGTCAGTTTAATAATAAGAATAGTATTTGGCACAACAGCCCTCTTTGGGCCACAGTTTTGTTTTAAGTTCCTACCAAAATGTACAATAAAAATTAACATGTATTAGCGGGAAAATTACGTAACATAAAAATTAACAAATAGATGAAAATGACGTCATTCGACATGAAGAACCTCTTCACAAACCTCGCAATAAAGTAAAAATAGACATAATACAATAGAAACTAAACAAATAGCAACTTTGACAATAATTATATAAATAAAATAATTAAAATAATAAAAACAAAGACACAACAAATATAATTCCAATTTAATAATAAATTCTTCATCCAAGAAGGTGGGATCCTACATCTGGAATCAAAGCATAACATTTCTTATCCTGTTTTGAAGACAAACGTTTCAAAAAATAATTAATTAATCCGATATAAAATTATAGAAAAAAATCTCGTTGACGTATTAATAATCTACGAGAAGAGAAAACAAGAAGAAATCTCCCTCGAAAATATAACATTTATTGACGAATAAATAAAAACAATAACATGAACTACCTAGATGTAACAATTACAAAAAAACCTTGACAAGAACAAATTATAAATAAGCACGTACAGGAAACCTACAAGAATTTCATTTGCAGTAAATAAAAGATTGCCATATTAAGGTCTTAATACTGAACCCATATTTACAAATCTAATCGACCATAAATAACAGTTCCAAAAATTCTTACAAACCAAAAAGTCAGTACTTTACTTCAGTAAGTAGGATGTTAAAACAACAATTAAATAAAGAAATTACAACAAAAAGTTAAATCACATTAATTAGGCCTAAATTGTAAAAGTAACGGTTGTAATGAATAAAACATAAATAACATTTTCAGAAAACAAGGAAGAAAGAACAATATACTCAACATAACTCAACTCTAAAAATAATCTGATAACAACAAAAGAAATAAATAACACCTGTATGGGAAAAGTACCATAACATTAACTAACACTCTTAAAAAATTGACAAACATAGCATATCCATCCACCAACTCAGTTTAACCTCTTACCTTAAAGGTAATTGTTACATCATCTGGGCCTTAGAGTGGCACGAACTGTCGGGAGAGGAATTTTAAACTAAGAATAACAAACATATACTGTGCTGGAGAAATAAATCAAATGTTAGAAAGAAGATTTTATTTCAAATTAGAATTATTAACTTCTGGGTGGTCATGCAGAATTTAACTCATGTGAGGATTACTTTTTTGATCATGCATTGACATGAAGAGCCTCCCCGAATGAGTGATCAGCTCAATTTCATTAACTCTTCCGAGACAACACATCATCATCATCATCATCATCCATGCAAGAATTAGGTTTCAAAGAGGAATTTTCCATCCAGCGCTTTTTTGGACGTCTGAGCGATCTTTTGCCTTGGGGGGCAGTAGCGAAGTATGGCTATAAAACAAATTTGATTTCAGTTCGAGTCAATAACACAGAAACAGGATGGACCGAAATTAATAGGGGCGTAAGACAAGAATGTGGCCTCTCGCCCTTGCTCTTTATCATATACATGGATAGAATGCTCCAAGATTGGCGACAGATGAGACACGGTTCTATCCAAATTAATAGAAACCATAAAATAGACTATTTGCTTTCTGCAGGTGATTTGGTATTATTAGCTCCAACAGAAACAGATTTACAGTATTCTATACACAATTTTAATATAATTGCAAAAAGGTACAATATAGAAATCAATACAAAGGAAACTAAAGTGATGACCTTTTGTGGGAAATACCCTATACCTAGCAAAATTGTTTTGGATGATGAAATTATAGAACGAGTAAACGAATTTAATTATTTGGGTTATAATTTATCATTTCAAGACGAAGCTGATATATCAAAGAAAATCACAAATTTTACAAAACCAACGGGGATAATTAACAGTATAATGAAACCATCTTTAGTACAGAACACAAGATTTATAAGGTTCTCGCAAGGCAACACAACAATGAAGACGAAATACACCATTTCTACACAAATGCATACTAAACATGGTGAACATGATAATTGTGATGTTCGCAGACCGTTTTGGCTTAACGTTTCCTGACATTTATCTTAAAGGTGATAAAAAGCCAGAACAAACATCACTCGGGGAACTTGTCCCGACCGGGAGTAGAAACCTGGCCCGCTGTGTACGAGGGCAGCGACATTTACACCGAGACCATAGAAGTGGACATACAGCATAGAACTGGAAATAAACTTAACAACATAATAAATGATAGCACTGAAGAAAAAATAGCATCTTCTGTGAGATGGGCAGGTATCAAAATATGTATAAAATAATGAATAGCTAAGTTTAACAATTAACTTGCGACAGCACGCAATCTCGGTTAGCGGGAGACTCATATCATCTCACTCGGCAAGCCGGGGTCGATATTCGTGACCACATGAATTAGACGCACTGATTAATGCTAAATTTTATTATGACTAGTTACAGTGCGGGCAGATTACCTTTCGCCACCAGAGCGGCAAAAAATCCTAAATGGTTAGAGTTTATTGCGCATTAAGAACAATTCTGTGTCTTAAAATAACAGGATGTATATTGAACTTTTATAGGAATAAATCACTATGAGGTTTAATTTAAGATACATTAAAATGTTTCATACCTCTCCTCATAACTAGCTTCTAAGTAGATCGCGATTTCTAAGCCTTGGCGGCTTCATCTTCAGTACGACGATGTTATGTCGATCGGAAGAACCACTTCCTCTTCCCTCTGTTGGTGGACCGATAAACCTCCGGGTTAAGTCAGAATCTATCAACAATGGGAAGAAGAAATGGTTCTTCCAACCGACATAACATCAGTCGTCAAGATGGTACTGAACATGAAGCCGCTAAAGCTTTGAAATCGCGATCTACATAGAAGATTATTTATGAGGAGTGATATGAAACATTTTCATTTATCTTAGGATGTATATTGTTTGAAGGTATCGCATAATAAATCTCAAATACTTTTTTCCGTTCTGTCAGATAACGATATATTTTACTTTTTATAGCACATTGGTATTGATATAAAGAAATAACTGTTTCATTGCTACGATAGAGTGAGTTGAACGCTGCGGTGCAAAAATATCAGATATTAGCGTATATGTACTGTATATCAACTCTATGATCTACTGGCCGAAAGGTAATCAGACATACTCTACTCTCTTACACATTTTAAATTTAGACGTCTCAATCGACCTGTGGCTAACGCGCGCAACTGCCGCGACTGGGATATCAAGCTCGAATCCTATTGTTTCTGGAGAGATATAGGTGGTGAGCCATACTGGGATTTTTCGAATTTTTATAGGGGTTTTTCCTATTTTCCGAATTCCATCCTACCAACACTCTCCACACCTCTCCCCTCTCCATTATATCAATTAATCACCATTAATTCATTTCATATCACCTTTCACCTAATCTCATGTTAGGTAAAAATAGGCCTAGTCTGGATTAGCAAACTATAGGTGTCTAAAATATACGGTTGTTGTGATCTAATGGTGCACATTTATGTAGATCTTCATGACTTCGATACATTTAGGGAAAAATGGGTAAAAGAAAGGTTTTTAACCCCTCTTCGAATACTTTGACCCAGCCCAATCAAATGGCAGTATGAGTAATATATTTGAATTCTTCGTGTGTGTCGAACCAGAAATATCAGACTACATATCGCCGTAGATTTATTTCATCTCATTCATTCCATAAAGTAAAGATGAGTAAAAATAATGAACCTAAAATCAGATTGCCGTATTATGGTCTTAAAACCCGGACCCATTATAATTATTCTAATCTAATATTTTAATTTTTAATTCGATTTAATAAATGGAAAGAACAAAAATAGCACTACATGAAAAACGCTAACAAGTAAAAGATTCCAATTATCTAACTGTATCTTTAGGTTGTAACAGAAAATACATAAATAATAAATTACAAATATTTCAATATTTATGTGGCACCCTTAAAAAAGAACACTGGTAAAGAAAGTAAGAAAAGAAACACATTTAAAATGTTAGAAAGTATTGGCTGTACGTGCAATATTGTATGGCTCAGAAATATGGACTCAGAATAAACAGTCAATTAAAAGAATAGAAGCAGCAGAAATGAAATATTTACGATTTGTGAATGAATATATATTAATGGATACAAAACGGAGTGAAGATATCAGTAAAGAACTGCAAATATTAGGTTTGACAGATAAAATAGAAGAGTATAGGACGAAATTGTATTAACATGTCAGCAGAATGGATACCGACAGATTGACTTGGAAAAGTCTGAAGTATCAACCAAGAGGTGGAAAAAGAGATCGGGGACGCCCACGAAAGAGATGGACACAGAAATTATAATACTTGGAGCCGGAACGAACCAAAAAGTTTTAATCCTTGCAAGAAGAAGAAGAAGAAGAAGAAGAAGAAGAAGAAGAAGAATTCACTTTAATAGTATTTTTTTTTCCAAATGCCCCAGTTTGTCTTTCACCATTCCTGGTTTCTCTCCTGGCATGGCGTACTTGTAACCACTTCTGAGGTTGGGACGGCTGGAAGGCGGGGTTACGTTGCCCCGATGATATGATGGGTGATGATGATGATGATAATGGTGCGCCAGGAGAGTCCCTAATCCTAAGCTTAACATGAATGATGATGATTGCGATGGCCATATGATTTCGGGGACCGTTTGGGTCTTAAAGTTTTCCTGACATTTGTCTTAAAGGTGAGGAAAAATCCCGATAAAAACCTCACCCAGAAAAACTATCCCGACTGGGAATCGAATCCGGGCCCGCTGCGTGACAAGGCAGCACGCTACCCCGAGACCACAACGGTGGACTAATAGTATATTGTTGATAGTATTCTTTTAATTTATGATATAATTACAAATACCACAATGGGTAGTAACATGTTTAATGCCATGAATTCAAATAGCTTGAATATGTATTTTACTATACATTGTATCTCTTCCAATTCTTTACAGCTGTGAATACAGCACACAGATGCATAACTCGCATTTGGCACAGTGTGCACTTTTTATCAGAACTTTGTTTTTCGCACCAATTTGTTGAGTGTAGAACTGCATTAAACAACCTATGTAAAGTGGATCAAGTCCAACATTTTCTCGTTATTTAACAAGTTAAACATTCAGGGTTGTTTTAAACTCTCGTATTCTCTATCCCATGTAACATAATGCACAGTGCGTTTTTCCGTTGTAAACTACTAAAACTGTTTTTAAGTTTATATCATGCTAACTATATTACTAATATACCTCTTTTCAAATAGTAAAATTCTTTATAAAATGCAATATGGTTATAATTTATTTTTCTGATTATGTATTTTAGTTTATATCAACATATCAGATAACATTTGAATGAGATAAATATATTTAATATGCGAATCATTTAGTATTTTTTCTTTATATATTTATAAATAGGTTTACAAAGTAATAAAACATCTTCCTGTGCCCAAAGATTTTAAAATATTTATCATATTTCTCCATTCTTCTCCGTTTTCCCAGTCAAATTCTTCCTGACTAGCTCCCTCATATCTCTTCTTACATCCTTTCCCAGGTGTAATCCATTCCATTTATTTATAATGACATAGTAATTATATAGGCCTATACCGTTACGAATATTCAGTTTAAAAATGGAGCAAATACCTACATATTAATAAAATTCTTAGTCTCGCGCCGTAGCCGAGTGGATAAGGCAAGATGCCTTGGCGCAGAGCTTGCGTTGGCTCGAGTCTCCATGGGCAAGAAAATGTCTCATTAAATTTCGGCCAATATGGGACCGGTGCCCATCCAGCATCGTAAGATATTTGAGTAGCTACATTCCGTAGCCGCTCATGGTTGAGAAAACAAGCTATAGCGACTAGGGGATCCGACATGCTGACCACATATTACTCCTACACTGGTCATCTCCTTTTTTGATTATCATCTGTAGATATAAGGCCAGCAGCCGGATGGTAGGCAAGGGCCTTCTAGGCCTGTTGCACCATGGAGACAGAGAGAGAGAGAGAGAGAGAGAGAGAGAGAGAGAGAGAGAGAGAGAGAGAGAGAGAGAGAGAGAGAGAGAGAGAGAGAGAGAGAGAGAGAGAGAGAGAGAGCGAGAGAGAGAGAGAGAGAGTTAGAATTCTTGAATCCTTCATCTTTGTAAAACATGGAAAGGCATTCAGGAATGTTTAGACATGTAGTACCCGAATTCCTTTGACGATAAAATTGCTGGAATATCAAGGATATATAGAGATAAATTATACATGGGAATAATGTAAAAATTCGCTCAGAAATTGGATACATGGAGGGCTTATGTCCGCGCAGCAATGTACCTCCGGATTAGATTGTGTCAAAAAGTTAGAATAATTATTTTATTTTTTTTATAATTTTACTGTGTCATTAAATATTTAGAGGGTTAATAACGCATTCAACCCAATGATATTAATAAGCTGTTAGTATATAACTGTATTGATTGACACGGATTCGTCTAGCAAAGGGAGCATTTTCGCAGTTATACCCCATATGGTAAAATAAGAACACCTCTTTGACGAATAAACTTAGACTGTTCAACACCAACGTAAAATCAGTCTTTGTCTATGGTAGCGAAACAAGCAAAGTTTAGGATGTAACAAATAAAACGTCCCAGGCATTTGTAAACAGATGTCTGAGCCGTATTTTAAATATAAGATGGTCGGAAATAATATCTAATGTAAAACTGTGGAGAAAACCAACCAATCTCCAATATGTTACCAAATAAAACAAAGAATGTGGAATTGGATTAGGCCACACGTTGAGAAAACCAGACGGAGCCATCGAGAAGACTGCTCTATATTACAACCCGTAAGGAGTAAGAAATAGGAGACCACTTAGGAAAACATGGAAGAGGTTAGTAGAGGAGGAAGCACAGGGAAAAGGGAAAAGCTGGAAACAAGTGAAATGGCAGGCTGGAAGCAGAGTACGCTGAAGAACTTTACTACTGTCCTATGCTCCACTTAGGAACTACAGGAAATACGAAGAAAAAGAAGATATATATTAGTAGTAGTAGTAGTAGTAGGACTTTATTAGACAAAAAGTAATATATTTACAATATTATTTACAAATATGTGTCTCACGGGCAGTAAGCCGTACGTGCTGTTGACAGTCCGTTACAATAAAGTAATAATTGGTACTAGTGTAAAGAAAAATAAACAACAAAAACAGCAATAACATTACAATTACATAAAGAAAACACAAAAATAATATTACAATTAAATAATAACACAATAGCATTATACACTAAAAACATTAACATTACAATTACATAAAGAAAACACAATAATATTACAATTAAGTTATAACACAATAGCATTATACACTAAAAAACATTAACATTACAATTACATAAAGAAAACACATTAATATTACAATTAAATAATAACACAATAGCATTATACACTAATTAATGTATATATAATTGTTAATAATTAATGGTATTGCATTTTGATAACATATATTTATTCATGAATGAGTGTTGTCCTTATTTTAATAACATAGTATTGTTAGACGGTAGAGAAGAGCCTATTTATGCAACGATAAGCAAGTAGGTAACAATTTATGTTCATGCATGATTATTTGTAGTTTTAAATAAGGTGGTATCAAAAACCGAACTTCTCAATTTAAGCAAAATGATATATAGGCCTATTCCATAAACCAGAAAAATCATAAATTAAAAATTGTTTAGGAATTTATTTAGTTTACGAAGTTTCCGATTGAGGGCTTTTTTTATTCCTTACACTACATCAAAGGTCTCGTGAGGCCTGTAGTGGGTTACCTTTACGCAGTATCAGAGATAATAAAAGTAACATTATTTTGTGCATGTATAACCTTTTCTAGATTTTTCCTTTGTTATTTCAAAAACCGTAATTTTACTTTAACAGTTGATCTGATAAGAATTATCAGATTATAATTATTATAATTTTAAACTTTATATGAATTTAACATTATTCCATAGTTTTCTCTCGTCAGCCTAAAATGATGAATGCCAAAAATAGGAACATTAGAGAATTATATCAGGGAATTAGCATAGAGAAGAAAGGGTTTCAGGCTAGAACAAACATAATTCGGAATGGAAATGGGGATATGATTGCAGATTCCAGGAGTATATTAAATAGATGGAAAAGTTACTTTAATCAGCTATTAAATGTACATACAGTACAGGACATTGAGGAGGAGAATTTACAGACAGCAGAAATGCTAGACGCAGAGCCAATTGCATTAGAGGTTGAAATGGCGATTGAAAAATTGAAGATGTATAAAGCATCAGGTTCAGATGAGATCTCAGCAGAACTGATAAAATCAGGGGGAGAAAAATTGATGGGCAAGATACGCCGGTTGCTTAGTATGAGTTTGGAATAAGAAGTTCTTCCAGATGAATGGAAAGAATCTATTATCGTACCAATTTATAAAAAATGAGATAAAACTGACTGCAAATAACTACAGGGGCATCTCTTTACTTTCAACTTCGTACAAAATTTTAACAAATATATTAGTAAGCAGACTTACTCCCTATATTAATGAGATTCTAGGAGATCGTCAATGTGCATTTAGAAGAAACAGGTCTACAGCAGATCAGATTTTTAGCCTAAGACAGATTTTAGAAAAGAAATGGGAATATAATGGTACTGTACATCAACTATACATAGACTTCAAAAAAGGCATACGATTCAGTTAAGAGGGAGAAGTTACATAGTATCCTGCTGGAGTTCGAAATTCCTAAAAAGTTGGTTAGACTTATACGAATGTGTCAAATGGTACAAGGAGTAGGGTGCGTGTAGGCAAACAGTTTTCGGACACTTTTGAAATCCAGAATGGGTTGAAGCAAGGAGATGCACTATCTCCTCTATTATTTAATTTTGTACTAGAGCATGCCATCAAATCTTTAGAGGATGAGGAAGGCCTACAACTCAATGGTATTAATAAGCTGTTAGTTTAAGATGATGATGATGTAGTTCTATTGGCCAATAGCGAGGAGATACTAAAGGACAACACACACACAATATTGAGTAACACTAAGGAATTAGGACTGGAAGTAAATATCAAGAAAACTAAATGCATTATATAATGGAAATTGACAGCTAATGACAAATGAGGGAAATTTTGATGAAATGGCTGAATTCAAATACCTAGGAACAATAATCACATATAGGAATGAGATGCACAAAGAAATTAAACATAGGCTCAATTCTGGAAATGCGTGCTATTATGCATTGCAGAGATTTTTGATAACCCAACCCCTTTCAAAAAACAGTTAAGCTGAGAATATATAAAATTATTATTCTACCTGTTATATTATATGGGTGCGAAACATGGACTCTTACTTTAAGGGAGGAAATGAGATTACGAGTTTTTTGAGAATAAATTTCTTAGGAACATTTTTGGACCAAATAGAGATGGACAGGTGAATGAAGAAGACTACATAACAATGAACTACATGGTCTTTATAGGATGTCAGATATAATAAGAACAGTTAAGTCTCGTAGACTGCGATGGGCAGGAAATGTTGCGCGTATGGGGAATGAAAGACGTGCATGGAAGCTTCTTGTATGAAAACCAGAGGGAAAACGCCCAGTTGGTAGACCAAGAATGAGGTGGGAGAACAACATTAACTATGATTTGAGGGAAGTAGATTATACAGGGAATGATTAGAAAGTATTAGCTCAGGATAGGGATGTATGGAGAGCTTATGTCCGCGCGGCCGTGAACCTACGGGTTCGATAGTGCCAGTGCGGTAAGTAAGTAAGTAAGTAAGCCTGAAATTATAAATCATTATTTTAGAAAATATGCCCACCACTGTTGTCTCGAGGCAGCATGCTGCCTTGTCAGGCAGTGGGCCCTTGTTCGATCCCCAGGCCAGTTTCCAGGGTGAGCTTTTTATCGGGGTTTTTCCTCATCTGTTAGACTAATGTTTTATCATCGTAAAACAAAACCCCGCCTTTCAGGTGTCCCAATCTCAAAAGTGGGTTACAATTACGCCAATGCCAGGAGAAAACACTAGAAATGTCGAAAAGGGCAACCTAGGACATTAAAAAAAGCTGAAAATCATTAGATCTGGAGGAAGGAGATGGTCAGATAAAATACCTGGGTTGGGTGGCCGAAAATATTATTGACAATCTCATGGGAAAATGACCATTATCAATGCCTAGGCTTATTTTTTGGAGAAAAATATTCTCAAAGATCTTAGGATAGAAATAAGAACTAGATTCAGTTAAAACACTAATGATACATTGATTGCAATATTGAACCTATGAGTTCCTTAAACCAAGAAGTATTAATAATAATAATAATAATAATAATAATAATAATAATAATAATAATTCTATTCTCTCTTATAAAGCCTCGTGTTATGCCGTAGTCTTTCCTTTCTTAGGATTTAAATGAACTAATTTATTAGTTATCTTATTTGTCCATGTGTGCCAAGCGGTAACACACCGACTCAATGAGACATCTAGCAGGCAACTAAGGTATTACTAGGATGTTTGAGATCGGTAAGTTTTGCTTAGAGGCATTTTTATTCGGGCTTAAGGATATTATACGAGCCTGAAAATCTTCAGACTCGCTACCCACTGCTTCAAGTCCCATCCAGAGGACTTTCTCCTTGGATTTTTCCATCCTAAAAATAATATATCGACCGGGTTTCAAACGAGAGGAAGGAGCATAACACTAGTTCACTGTGGCCGGCAATAATCTTATATATAAAAATTAATGTTTGTTTGTTTGTATATTTGTTTGTTTGTTCGTACTTTATGCGCGGCCATACCGTTGATCCGATTGTGATGGGGTTTTTTCCAAATGTTCAAGAGATTCCCGGGATGAACATAGGCTATAAGAGAGTTGTGATACTCAAATCCTACACCCTTAAAAATCGCCCTTTGTAGTGGAAAACGTGAAAAAAGTAGCTCTTTGGACACTTAAATGGCTTACGCTGCCTAAACCATAAGAAATACACAAAATTAATGTACACAGAATTGAATATCTCAAAAAGCTCTACAAAAAAGTCCGTGACAGCATATGTTTTTCTCTTACTGATAACTCACAAAAATAATTTTTGTCTTTCATTGATACCAAGAGTCTCGCGCCGTAGCCGAGTGGTTAAGGCAAGAAGTCTTGGCGCAGAACTACGGGACTTAAGCTGGGTCGAGTCTCTACGGGGGAAGACATTTTTCTCATGGAATGTCGGCTAGTATGGGTCTCAGAGATGAAATCTAGCTGGGGGAAAAAAAAAACAGTTTTGACTCACTCTCATCAATTTTTTTTTTTTTACTCTAATAAAGTTGTTATATGACGGTTCTTAACTTATCTGCAAAGGAGGGTCCAATTCTAATGTTCATGACTGTGTGACGACATCATTCATACTCCTTGAGCCACAACAGAAGGCTGTTAGAGGTTTTCTTGCGAACTTATTTAATAATATCTAATTATGTCATAATTTCTGAATTTTATGGTAAAAAAGTAACATATTTTCATCGTCCTCCCATGACATGAGAATTGAACGTTCGGGCAGGACAACGTCTGCCGGGTACGCTAGTACTATATAATAATAGTTTAATATATGTAAAATATATGCCGGAATAATTAAAATGCGGTATTACTAGAGTACGCACTGCAATATTTTGAGATCAGCCGGAAGAAAATTTCTGAAACTGTTTAAACAAAAACAAAAAAAGTGTAGGCTATTATTAAAAATAACTTTCCTCACATGTCCTTTATTTCGATGTTCCTAGCTATAAAGTTACTGGCAAGCCTGCCCAAACCTATCTCGAAATTTATTCCAGAGAAGCGTTGTGATGTATAAAGGCAGTATCCAAAAGGTATCTGCCGTTTTTAACTTCAAGGAACAACAATCCAGCGATAAATATTTCATTGAAACTGTAGGGAATTAATTAGTAGATTGGATATTCTTCCTATCTACCGTCCGCGCAGCCTTACTTCACTCACCTCTTTACTCGTGCAGGGAGTCCATATGATTCGTACAGTGGGTTGACACTACTGAATTCGGGCTTCGATTTCTGTGTGTTGCAGCTAAAAACGACAGGTATTTATTTGGACAATATCTAAGTACATAACAACGCATAACTGGGAGAAATTTCAAGATAGGTTTCGGCATTCGATGGTTGACAGCTCCCTAGTAAGATTAGAAACTCTAAACTTATAATAAATAATGAATAAAGTTAGTTGGTTAGTTATGAGGTTTGTAAGTAGTCTTTTTTATAAAATGTTTTGTTTACCTTTAGCACAATATTGTAGAACAAAAGCTCTTGTAAAATAAAAATCAGTGAACCCTAGTGTGAGGAAATATTCTCTCACAATATCGTACGTAAAGCCATGAAAATTTCACAATGGAGCTCCTTGCTCTGTTGGGTGAGAGACAATTTTCTAGGAAGTGAATAAATTGGGGTGATCTCTTATAAACCATCAGATTATGTGCAACACAGGGTAAAGGTGGCCATAAAACCTTTCTGACCGCATTAGTGCTAAGGAACCCTGGCTTTATTTATACAAGAAAATGAACTGGTGGGCGATAGCACACTGGTACAGTCTCCTGTTCTATTCTATGTGGTGAAAAGTGTTACGTACAAAATAAATAAAGGTCAAGAGTCATGATATTGAAATGTTTTGGAAATAACTCAACTGCATTTTAGTCTTCTCTTATAACTCCTAAAAGCATGTTTTCAATTAACCCACAAAAAATAGTCAATAATTATTGTAGTTTCTTTTAAACTTGTAACATAATACATTCTATTCATCGGGGAATAGAGTCAATGACTAATGCAGGAATACAAAATCGAGAAAGTTCTCAGCAAGGTCACAATAAAGGATACTATTGTTATAAGAAACATTGAGATGGGTAAGGTAGTAAGTCATAAAAAGCAAATTAACAAGGGAGGCAAAAAACAGTGTTGACACTTTCAAAATTTAAATATATTTTGTAAGGCTAATATGGATGTTTTGTAACTATTTTGCAAATAAAATGTCTTGTTTAGTAGTGTAAAATTATATTAAAATTAATGTTGGGAAAATTGTTTTTTGCTTCCCGTGTAAAAGTTGTTATTACCTTTCCCATTCACTTCGTTTATTTTATTATGCAATATATGGGGATTTTAATTTAACAACATTTTAATATTATTAATCATCATCAGCAGCAGCATCAAGGATTATATACGATATCATGCTAGAATTGGTCTGTCCATCTTTTACTGGGTGTTCCTACATTTCTTCGTCCTAGTGATTTGTAATGAAGAACCTATTTCGGAATCATATTGTTATTCATTCTATTAATGTGGCACATCCATTCATCTCTGTATTGTGCAATTCTCTCCAATAGTTTGAATATATTTAATTCACTTGGTATATTTTCATTTCGGTTTCGATCTGTTATCGTATAGCCAGCCATGCTCTTCAGAAACTTCATTTCTGACGTTTCTATTCTTCGTTCCTGGTTTTAGTTATAACCCAGTGCTTTGATCCATATAGCAGTATTGGAACAGCCATTTTATAATTTTTTTATAAAATTTTAAAATTATCTCCTTTCTTCTTCCTTTGAGACTTCGATTTATGGTGCCACGCATATAATTAAATGTATTAATTTTATATTCAATGTCCTCACTTTTATATATTTCACATTGTATCCCAGGTAATTAAAATTGCTCACCTATTCTATTATTTTATTCTATAATTGGACTTTACTCTTAGTGGCTCATATCCTCGAAAAGCTAAAACTTTTGTTTTTTAGAGTAGATATTTTCAAGTTGTATGTTTCACATATTTTACTTAACTTAAAATTACCCGTTGTAAGCCATCTTCTGTCGCAGATATCACAACCTGATCGTCTGAAAAAAAGTAAATTATATGGTAAAACATCGCCAATTTAATAATGTTCAGTTAAAACAATTTGCCAATTGTGTATGGCATGGTCTATATATATATATATATATAAAGTGATTGCGAAAGTGGGCATCCTTGTTTTAGTCCGAAGTTTATTGTCGCTGTTTTTGTTTTGTTTTGTGTTTCATGACCCATTCTAACTAATATTTTATTATCTACATATCCATCCATCCATAGTAATTCTGCCCGAAGGCAGATCCTTCACTGCAATCATAGAATTTTCATGCTATGCTTGCAGCTTTACTAGGGAATTGTAGGTGTGGTAGCTTCTCGTTGCTTTCCACACCGGTGAACGATGCTGATGATAATGATAAGGATGATAATGATGGCCATATGATTTCGGGGACCTTTTGGGCCTTAAAGTTTTTCTGACATTTGTCTTACAGGTGAGGAAAAACCCCGATTAAAACCTCACCCAGAAAAACTGCCCCGACCGGGGATCGAACCCGGGCCCGCTGCGTGACAAGGCAGTACGCTACCTCTAGACCACTGTGGTGTACTCTTTCTAATAGGTAGAATTCATGTCAGAAGATAATGGATTTCTTTATGACAAAACAGTTGTAAAGAAACCGATATCAGTGTTGACGTATATCAGGCCTGGGCGTAAGATACTAACAAGGAATCTGTCTACCATTGAATGACGAAACGTACCTTGAAATTTCACCCAAATATGTATTGGTGACGGGATGATATACCAAGATCGTGTCCAGAAAATTATCTGCCATTTTTAACTGCAAGGCCTTAAAATCCAGCGTCAAATCTCTCATTTGAACTAGAGTTAGATTTTATGAAATGGGTAACTCTGACTACCTGCCCGCACGCATCGTCCCGCCACAAATCACAGCGCTTTACTCACGCCGGGAGCACTTCTACTTCGCACAGTGATATTTTGATTTCGATTTTTGTACCTTGCAGTTAAAAAGGCAGATATGTTTTTTTGACTTTTTAATCCAGAAATAATTAAATGAAAAGTATTTAACCAATCCCCAAAATAAGAACTAAATCGGATTAATAAATATACCCCTGCTGTAACAAGAGTAGGAGAACGAACTGAAGCTGTAACGGGAGTGGGGACGGGCCTGGTACATGACAACTCTTCTCTGGGAGAAATGTGAAGGTAGCTTTCGTCATCCAATAGTTGGCAGTTCCTTGACAGTATAAGCGCGATTCTCTAAGGCCGGTATTCAAGAACCAAGCTTTCCGCGAAGAGCGACTCATAACCCGTCTCTCCGTGGTTAATTATGTGGGTCATGGATAACCTACTCTAAGTGGCTCACTCTATTCAACATCATGTGCTAACAAGATATTGTATTTTTAAGAAATCCGGGAACAATTGAAAGATGAGAGCCTCAGCTTACGGAAGATGGAGATGGCCTAGAGAGCTTGGTTCTTGAATGGCAGTTTTCGACCCCTTAGTTGCATTCATAAATAGCATGAAGTATGATCAATGGGGTACAATTAATTTTATGTAACCGGTAAATTTCTAGTAGAGGATACAATTTTTGAAATTCACAGCACTGAACTGGTTTGTACATTCTCTTATATGTAGTTAATATTTGTGTGAGTGCCCCAGAGTTCTCAGAGTACGTAACCCTCCACTCCTAACTTACATATAAATACATATTTTGTAAAATTAATCTATGTCAGTGTCAAAATATATTGTGTATTTCTACATGGAAACACTAAATTATTATCTATATAGGCCTATCTGATTAATATTCACTTCACTTTTCATAACTTACATATATTAAAAACACATTTCGTGAATCAATCTGTTAATTTTTATCACAAGTTAGGTGATTATCAAAGGAAATGCTGTGGATTTTATACGAAGGGTAGCAAGAATTTCAAGAAGAGAAAAAAATAGAAACTCAGTTAATAGGAAGAAAATGAAGATTGAAAACACTATTTTGGATTATATTACAACTCAGCAATTAAGATAGTACGGGAATGTCCAGTGAATGGAAGAGGATCGGCTACCAAAATGTGTTTAGGGATGGAAACCTGAGGAAAGACGAGGCAGAGAATGCCCTAAAACCTCCTAGAGTCAGGGAATATATTTATACATGAAGGAGAAACATCTACAACCAGGAGATTGGATGGACCAACGAAAGGGGCTATTAGGAATCGGACGATGTGAAAGATATTAATTAACCGATGATCTATCTATCCAAATGCTGTTTTTACGTTACTTATTTTTTTAGATGATTTAAAAAGTCTTGCCCTCTTTTCTCTTTCCCCTCTTCCTGTAGCCATATTTCAATCATAATCTATGTATGCAGAAATCCACCCACCTATCTACCTGTATTATAGTTCACTCTACAATAACAAAGAAAGTCAGTGTATGGAACGGTATCCAAATAAAATTTGTGAAAGTAAACAAGTTTCTTATTTGTTTACATAGAGTGTGAAAAAGTGAATATAAAAATAATTTTCAAAAGGTTTTTGTTTGCCTCATTATTTTACGGATCCCTCAATCCTTCTATCCCCTTACAGATCGATTGGAACGATTATTAGGAAAATACAATATCTCCATATTTTAAGATTTTTAGGACAGAATAAAAAACATAATAATAGGTTGTCTCTTAAGTAATGTCGGTTTTTATTGCAATAGTCTGTGTTTGGTGGAATGTTGAAAGTGTGATATACTGGGACATTATTACAAGTGGTTGTGCAATAGATGCGGATCTATATTCTCATCAACTGGAACAAATTCATGAAACTTTAATTATCGCAGAACCCGACCCCTCACTGCACGAACACCAACGACAAAAATTCAGAAAATGGGAGGTATCGAACCGTTACAACCACCCCAGCATATACTCCCGATCTTGCGCCATTAGATCACCATCTGTTTCGATCCATCAAATCGATCTTTCGTGAAATTTCGAAACCATATTATAAAACATTGAAATTGTGGATGAGATCTCAACAAAATCTTCTTATAAAAAACCTGAGACTGGTACCCTCGCGGGATAATAAATCTCGCTGAATGATGGCTCAGCACCATGGAATATGTTGGTCTCTACTTTGAGCAGCATTTTAGTTTATTGTCTGAAAAAAAAAATCCAAACGCAATTTTGTAAAAAAATGGTATTAGTTTTGAGACTATCTGTAGTTTTAAACCTTCTCGATAAATTAATATTGTTTTCTTCTAGATTAATTTCTACTCTCCTCTTCCACATATAAATGGATCTTTCACAGCAAAAAGCATCTCTATTCAGAGAACACGTGCATTCTATAAAAATTGGAACTTTGGATTTAAGACAGTTTGAAAAGAACTGATACAATTTAAAGTAATTATAAAATAATTTTCATTAATTGTGAATTCTGCGTAAGAGATCATGAAAATTAAAAGTTGCTGTTCTTTTTAACTTAAGCAGAAAATAAATAAATTATTTGTGTTAATAATATCCAAGTAGTTCAATTTCATAAGGAAAAAAAAATTAACTCAAATAAAGTGTAACCTATCAGAATAGTAAATAAATTACACCACAGCTCACTATCCTAATAAATACACTACATTTTTGTAAGTATAAATTAGAATAGAGAAAATAACAGCAAATAAGATGCATGTAATATTAATATAAAGTTAATGGAAAATTTAACCGCAGTCCATGAGTGCGTACAACAGCTGTAACTAAGGAAACGTGTTGCCACGATCAAGAAAACTTCAAAATTATGGTGAACAATTTTGAAAGTTTTTAACTTGAAATATGGCCTTATTTGGTGCGTAAGCACAAGTTATAATTAACGTGAGGAGTAACTTTTACGTTAACATTTCTATACACAAATTCGACAAAAATTGTTAAACGTGCCTTTGCAGCATAAATGTCATCTTAAAGAAGATTTTATAAAACAATATATCCCCTATTAAGCAGTACATTTTGATAATATTATCAGGAATAGCGTTATTGATGGAAAATAGTACAATTTCTTTAATTTAATTTCACAAATGCCGACACAAAATTTCCAAATTCAATTTCTTTATTTCACAATGTTTCTCTGATTTCACACAAATAATTTTCAGCTAATAACGTCTCTTGCACAATGTTTACCTTATAATTCATTTCGTCATACTCTCTGAGGTCTACACTCAACATATTTATTTGTTTGTCGCTATTCATTTTTCTTCCACACGTCCACAGGTCTATCACCAGAATACGACTGGCCGGGCAGTCCCTTACATATACAGGACGCAGCAACATTCTGGAAATCGACTTCAATATTTCTCAATGAATACTCGATAACCGACTTTCCCAGAATGGAAGTGTAGATGCATGTGGAAATTCCTCCCCGGGATTTCCGATCCGCGAGTCTTCAGCTCACGGGATCTCCATATATCATAAAAGGCGAAACCCGGCTCTCGTCGCCGCCCGTAAAATTCAAAATGCAGCCCAACAATTTATCACTATGTAACAATATTTACAAAATGTCTTTATAAAGACATGGAGCAATCATTGCTCTTTGCAGTCATACAACAGTGTTAAGGTTGGATTTGAGGTCCATTCGAATTCGTTTTCATATTTTCTTAGGGCAATCAGATGTTATTTTATTCAATGACAATCTTTACAACGCAGGTCATTGACGGACAAATTACACATTCACCATAACATTGACTTTACTAGACCTGCACATAATAAGCATGTCTGTACGAACATATCTACACTAAAAGCATTACACGTAAAATCTCTATCTTATATTCTATAGTGTTCTGCCATAGGACAGGTCCTTGACTGCAATTATAGCATTTCCATGCTATGCTTTGCAGCTTTTAATAGGGAATTGTAGTGGTAGCTTCACGTTGCTTTCCACACTGTGGGATGATGATGACCAGATGATGTTAGGGGACCTTTCGGACCTCATAGCTACCTGACATTTGTCTTACATGCGAGAAAAAAACCCGGGAAAAACCTCACTCAGGAATCTTGTCCCGACTGGGAATCGAACCCGGGTCCGCTGCATGACAAGGCAGCGCAATACCTCGAGACCACAGCCGTACGTAATTTAATATCAACTTCCTGTACAATTTAATACAGTTTTAATATATAACTTTCTTAAATATTGAAGGTTTTATATACTTTATATCTACTTTATACTTTAGATCTAACTAATTCTAGGAACTTTAAAAAAACCACTTGTTAGAAAATTAAGTTGTGACGAAACTGATTAATCTTATTCTTAGCGAGAGAATATTACAGATGTCACATACTGTATGTGACAAAGCACAAGTTGTTTCTAAGTGGTTCCCGCGTCTTGATCACAAAGAATGACCTGCCTCCCTCTTTCTTCTCTCATTCATGTGACATTTCATTTCTGTCACTGTACTTTTTTGTGCTCTCCTGAATAAAATATCACTGTAGATTATAAGAAAGACGTGGGTTACAGTTACAAATTGTACTCGGCCTCAAGAATTTCTGTTTATCATTTTTCATGGAAATATCGAGTTTTCGTTCCGAGACTATTTGTGACTCTCCCAGAATTACTTTCTATGTTAAATAATAAAACAACTTTTGAACAATTAATCACAATCCCTAAGAAGAAAAGCAAAGATCATTTTTTATATTTCCTCTACTTCATAATTTCGTACACAAATTCTAACTAACTCACTGGTACTATCGACTCGGTAGGTTTATGGCGCTTGGACACATCCTCTCTACTCATCTTTATCCAGAGCTATTTTTTTTTCCAATCATCCTCTGTATAATCAACCTCCCTCAAACCATGGTTAACGCCACCCTCCAATCGCATTCCTGGACTACCAACTTGGTGTTTTCCCTCTGGTTTTCCTAGATGAAGCCTCCATGCCTTCTTCCATTCTCCATCGTGCCACATATCCTGCCTACCTCAGTCTACGAGATTAAGTGTTCTAATTATTTCCAGCTTCCTCTAAAGACCATGTAGCTCACTCTTATGTACATTTCTCTTTTCACCTGTCTGTTCATCTCTCTTGGGTCCAAAATTTTTCATAAGCAATTTATTCTCAAATACTCGTAATGTCCTTGCCTCCCTTATAGTAAAGGTCTATGTTTCACATCTATATATATAATTGGTTGAATAATAGTTTTATATATTTTCAATTCAACGTTTTTTAAAGGAATTAGGACGTCAAGAGTCTCTATAATGCATAATAACACGTATTTCCAGAATTGAGTCTATGTTTAATTTCTTTATGCATCTCGTTCCTATTAGCAATTATTGTTTCTAGATATTTGAATTCAGCCACTTCTTCAAAATTTTCCTGATTTGTCATTAGCTGTCCACTTACATTATATAATATATTTGTATGTGTGACCATGTATTTAGTTTATTGATGTTTACTTCCAGTCCCAATTTCTCAGTGTTACTCAATAGAGAGTAGCTACATTTCGCGTATGTAAGTTCTCGTTATTTTAAATACTAAATATAATTTTATCTTCCAAAATTTCAAACTATTGAATTAGGCAACAAGTAGCCTATACCAACATCAACATAAATTTTATTACTTTTAATAGTTTCCACTTTTTTATAAATTTTACGTAAATTTATGGCACTAACCTTATTTACGAACAACTTTTTCATACCTAATATCACCAACCTGTGGATTTTCTCGGTATAAATATCTTACAAGTATTTATAATTTAAGCTGAGTTTGTTAGCAGCCATCGGCAGACTCTAATTCTAATTTGTTGATAGAGTTTTCATCATCAGAATTCCCTTTGTTCGTGTTCAGCTGTCGTGATGAAGGTTCCTGTTGGGTATTACAAGCCACCGTGGTCTTTCTGGGTACAAGCAAACTCTACCATACTTCATATTCTACTGGATGTTGCCAGGTCCACCACAAGGTCGTCCTCAAATCAATTACTCTAATATATACAAGGATATGGCATGGGAGTTTCTTGTAGGAAAACCAGAGGGAAAACGCCCAGTTGGTAGACCAATAATGAGATGGGAGAATAACATTAACTATGATTTGAGGCAAGTAGATTATACAGGGGATGATTGGAAAACATTGGCTCAGGATAGGGATATATGGAGAGCTTATGTCCTCGCGGACAAGAACCTAGGGGTTCGATAGTGCCAGTGAGCGAGTTAGTTAGTTAGTTAGTTAGTTAGTTATGTGTAAGGATATATAAACCAGAACATATTTATTGTGAAACACAAATTTAACTGTAAAAACTTTATTTTGCGCGATAGTGCGTTTTGTCGTACTTACAGCAATGGCGACCATGATTGAAAATTCAAATTCCTATATTTCGGAGTTGACAAGCTAAATAACTATACTGTAATGAAATAACTATACTGAAATATTGCATATTACAAACCACGTGTGGGAAGTAAAACCTCTGCCCTCTATGTATACTACGTACAATATATATATATATATATATATATATATATACACAAAAATATGTATAAAGGTTAATATACATTATGTGAAACACGTCACTGCATTTTAAATGATCTGAACTTTATTTGAAACAATATAAAGCAATAAATACGTATTTGCCGCCATTTTATTACTGATTTGTGTCACGGCCTCCTGTAGTTTGAACTAATAAGTATTGCCCACACTGTTAATTTTAGTCTGTTATTTATAATAAATGCAAATGTTTCCAACAAATATGTTATTATTTTACTATTATTTATTAAGCATCATCGCGCAAAAGTAATGTGCGACACGTTTGTGAAGTGTTTTACAGAATCTCGGAAATTAAAACCCTCGCTATCGCTCCGTTTTTAAACATTTTCGCAATTCTGTAAATACCACTTCTCATCCTCGCATCGTAATCTTCTTCTTCTTCTTTCCAAGTATTAGGCCAAGGCCTGTTAAGATCCTATAGAAAATTTTCCCTCTAGCGTTTCATAGGACGGCCCAGAGATCTTTCTCCTCTTTGGTATATAATTATAAACAGCTTTGGGGATCCGATTTGAACTCCTGAATTTAATTTTGAGTTTCTTTGGTGCCTTGTAATTTCATTTTTGTTTCTGATATTATTATTAAAGAATTAATTACATTATCAGGTTATTATAAAATTATATCCAGCATCCTCTGGTTAGTGTCATACTCACAAATCTAACGACATCTTATATATATAAAAATTAATGTTTGTTTGTATGTTTGTTTGTTTGTTCGTACTTTATGCGAGGCCATACGGTTGATCCGATTGTGATGGGATTTTTTGCAAAATGTTCAGGAGATTCCCGGGATGAACATAGGCTATAAGAGAGTTGTGATACTCAACTCCTACACTCTTAAAAATCACCCTTTATAGTGGAAAACGTGAAAAAAAAGTAGCTCTTTGGACGCTTAAATGGCTTACGCTGCCTAAACCATAAGAAATACATAAAATTAATGTACACAGAATTGAATATCTCGAAAAGCTCTACAAAAAAGTCCGCGACAGCACATGTTTATCACTTACGGATAACTCACAAAAATAATTTTTGTCTTTCATTGATAACAAGAGTCTCGCGTCGTAGCCGAGTTGTTAAGACAAGAAGTCTTGGCACAGAACTATGGGACTTACGCTGGTTCGAGTCTCTACGGGGGAAGAAATTTTTCTCGTTGAATTTCGGCCAGTATGGGACCGGTGCAGAGTGGGTCAGAAATTAAATCTAGCTGGAGGAAAAAAAAAGTGTTTTGACTCACTCTCATCAATTTATCTTTTTTCACTCTAATATAATTGTTATATGACGGTTCTTAACTTATCTGCAAAGGAGGATATAAACAGACAGTATAAACATCGGAAGTTGCCAATGGTTAGGAACTCATCTGGTCTATATCCCAGTTGTGTTATTAGCGTTGTGTGTTCAAGTTCAGTGAGCTATTCTTCTTATTCTATATGGATACTTCACCTCAAGGTTTGTAATTTAATTGATATATTTAATGTGTTTCTATATAACCAGATATTTTATGTTAAATACATGTGGAATCATACCTTCCAAGTCCGTCGCCGTGGCGTAGTCGGTTAGTTCCCTACCTTCCACTCCGGCGACCCGGGTTCGATTCCCAACGGGGTGGGGATTTTAAGAAATTTCCACTTTGGGTCTGGGTGTGTGACCCTAATGCTCAACTGAGTGCACATTTCCTATTAAATGAAAAAATCGTACTTTCCAAGCACTAAAAAATGCACACAATCATCTTATTTTAAATTGAGCTACAAAGCAGTGGCTGTTCCAGGGAGGGGACCATGTCGCCCCGAGAATGTTTTAAAGATAAATTATGATTCTAATTAATGAACTATAATCGTGCACTTAAAAAATCAAATAAACTTCGGTGTATTAAGTAGCAAAGAGCGTTGCTGACCGTCACGAGTAAACTGGTGATCGAGTTTCTCGTACGTATATATATATATATAATATATATATATATATATAATTCTTCCGTATGCGTATTTATCACTGAACATCTCCTAAACGACTGGACCGATTTTGATTAAATTTTTGTGTGTGTCTGTTTGAGTCCCTCGATGGTTTAGATTCACATTTGAACCCTCTAAAATCATTAGTTGTAGGAGTTCACCTGAAGTGTAAATTGAAAAATCGCTCTAGCGGTCACATTTTTCGACGTTTCACAACTCAATATTTCCAAAAATGAGCGAAAATCCGACAATTAGAAGTGGAGGTTTGCTTGAAATCCAAAATTAAAAAGTCCTGTATATCGACTGGACCGATTTGGATGATTTTTTTTCTGTGTGTTTGAGTGGGTCCCTGGATGGTTTAGATTCACAATTGGACTTGGTAGGTGGCGCGGCGATCGGGTTATAGGATTTTTTTTATGTCAGATGCGTAGTCATCTGCATTATCGTTATGTTCCGACATAACTATGTGACGTCATCATTCACACTTCTTGAGCCACAACAGAAGGCTGTAAGAAGTTTTCTTGCCAACTTATTTAATAATATCTAATTATGTCCTAATTGCCGAATTTTATGGTAAAAAGGTAACATATTTTTATCGTCCGCCCATGACATGAGAATAGAACGTTCGGGTAGAACAACGTCTGCCGGGTACGCTAGTTTTAAATAATTAATAACATTCACTTGTTTATTTGTCGGTCGAAGTGGGCTAGTGGTTATGTTCCTTGCTTCTAATGCCGAGGGTATGAGGCAAAAACCCAGCAAGGCTCCACGGATTTTGAGGATGAAAAATCAAAGGGACAATTCATTCGGGAGAGACTTTAAGCCGTGGGACCCGAATATAAAGATTTTCAGGTCTCTAAAAGAAGCACAGGCCTGATTGAAGTGTCCTGTGTACAAATTTAAACAACTTTCATCCATCCAAGTAATACCGTAGTTGCCTGCAAGATGTCTCATTGAAACGATGTGATAACCACATGTTACTTGTTAATAAATGCAGGTAAATAAGCATAAATAAACAATTTGGTAAAGCAACTGCCGCTAGCGAGCACAGGTGTCCGCTTGCCGGTCGTATGGTTATATTACATATATACTTATATATTTATTTGTTTATCAAGCTTGGTGGAGTTACGTTCATGTAGCCAGCCTTCTCTCCCACTCACCAGGACACATTAGAATACAATAATCATACAATTATAATATTAATTCTAAATTAATATTTTACCAAACTGACAATAATAACAGAAATTTCTATAATAATAATAATAATAATATAATAATAATAATAATAATAATAATAATAATAATAATAATAATAATAATGATGATGACAATGATGACGACGATTACGACGACGACGATGACGATGACGATGATCATCATCATCATCCGGTATCATGGCAGCTGCCGCCGTCTTCCGAAAACCTAACGCCATTCCTCTCTATCCATCCATTGATTTTCCTCCAATCCTCTGATGTTCATAGCCACTTTTACACCATCTATGGAAGTTTTCTTCGGTCTTCCTCTCTTTCTCCTTTCCATTGGAATCCATTCGATAACAATTTTTGGCAATCTTTGCTCTGGCATTCGTTTGACATGACCATACCACTGCAATCTTTTCTTTTCTATGATGTCTATAATGCCCGGCTCCTCTTGTACACCCATAATTTCCCTTATTTCTTTATTTCGTATTCTATCCATTCTAGATTTTCCATCTGATCTTCTTAAAACATCCATTTCTGTACTTAAAATTCTTTTCATTTCCCTGGTAGGAATTTGCCAGACTTCAGCACCATATGTTAAAATGCTCTGAATTATGGTTTGATATATTTGTAATTTTCTATTTTTTTTAATATTTTGCTCCACTAAACAGAGTTTAAAGCATTTATTGCTTGTTTTGTTTGTGCAATTCTATTTTTAATTTCCACTGTGTTACCGCCTTAATATAATAATAATAATAATAATAATAATAATAATAATAATAATAATAATATTTTATTTATTCTGGCAGAGTTAAGGCCCATAAGGCCTTTTCTTCCACTCAACCAGCACAAATACAAATAAATATTTGACAAATGTAGATATACACTATACTAATTATAAACAGTTAAAGATATATTAAATGTAGCAATGTAAATTTCATGTACAAACAACATTTTATACGTTAATAACAATAATAATACGATAATAATAATAATAATAATAATAATTATAATAATAATAATATAATAATGATAATGTATTAATGATAATAATATAATGATGATGATAATAATAATTATAAAAATAATAGTATAAATATGATACATTATACGAGAAACACCAATTAATATATATATATATATATATATATATATATATATATATATATATCTTACACTGGGTAATGATGAAGTTGAGGTTAGAGCAAATATAAATTTATATTTCTTTTAAAAGTTGCCAATGTCCGGCAGCCCCTTATTTCTTGTGGTAGGGAATTCCAGTTGCGAGAAGTGACGATAGTATATGGCATGGAGTGATGTGATGTCCTATGTTGCGGTATATTAAGCAAGAGACTATGTTGTGATCTTGTGTTTAAGTTATGGTTTGAGGATAGATACTGGAAACGAGATGATAAATAATTGGGAATCGAGGTATGTAGTCTTAAATAGGAGAATTAGACAGTGCGATTTTCTTCTCTGTTTTAGATGTAGCCATGACAATTCGTGGAAAAATGGAGAAATGTGATCGTCTTTTCGAACATTAAATATGAATCTGATACACATATTATGGACACGCTGCAGTTTGTCCGACAATCCGTCACTTATGTCAGTTAGTAGAACGTCACAATAGTCAAAATGCGGCATCACGTAGGTTTGAATTAAAATTATTTTAAGAGCTGTAGGAAGAAAGTTTTTGAGACGCTTTAGGGAATGCATTATGGAAAAGATCTTTTTAGATGTTTGTTTTACTTGGACATGCCATTTTAAATTTGAATTTAAGTAAAGTCCCAAGTTTTTAATGACGTCGGTATAAGGAATTTGTTCATTATCTAATATGACAGCCGGCATATTGCCATTGTTTATGGAGTGTAATAGTCTTGGATGTCCGATAATTATTGCTTGCGTTTTGTTTACATTTAGTTTTAGCCCATATTGTCTGGACCAGAATAGTAACATTTAATCAATGCTAAACAAATAATAAAGTATAAACAAAGCACAAGAAAAACTATCATACGAGTAAAATGAATAATAGATATTCAATAGTAGATTTATATGAGATAAAAGCAATTAAATTGGTATGGGCACGTACGACGAATGCAAGAAGAAAGGTTACCAGGAAAACATTAGAATGGGGTCCACCTGGAAGAAGAAGGAAAGTAAGACCTCGAAACTCGTGGATGCAAGAAATACGAACTGTAATGAGAACAAGGGAACTGGAGGGACTGGATGGATGGATAGAGACGAGTGGAGAAGAACAATAAGAAAGGTTACCAGGAAAATATTGGAATGGTATTCACCTGGAAGAAGAAGGAAAGTAAGACCTTAAAATTCATGGATGCAAGAAATAAGAACTATAATGAGAACAAGGGGACTGGAGGAATTGGAGTAGCTGAATAGAGATGAGTGGAGAAGAAAAATAAAACTCTAGGCACAGAACGATGTGTAAACATTAAAAATCTGTATGTAAATAAAAATACAAAGCATGATAAGTAATGACTTTTAATATACGCGAAAAAATTACAAGGTCAAATAAGGAGACTTAATGTATTAATATATAAGTAATGAAATTAGTATTAAGAATGATCAATAATTTAAACTTATGTATTATATCCGAAGAAAAAAATGTTCATTTCCAAAAAAAACATGAAGAGTTTTTGTTTTTGTTATTTTATATTAAATTATTCTACAGTTTATTTAAATCGATGTTATAGTTCGACAGTATCTGACATAGCGCGAAAGAGAATTCCATGTTATTGCAAGTTAAATTGTAAAAGATAGTTAGTAATAGATAGTGTGATGAATAAGGGCACAATGTTCTGATCGGTCCAGTTACATGAATTATGTACATCATAGAGTCTAATGATGCGTTGTGATAACTAATTAGGGATGATGATCTTGTAGAAGATTTCCGGGCTGTTGTCCGTGGTCTTGAGGCTTGTAGTTCCCCGACGTTTCGCCAGAGACTGCGTCCGGCATCCTCAAGGGCTGTTGGCCGTGGTCTTGAAGCTTGTAGTTCCCCGACGTTTCGCCAGAGACTGCGTCCGGCATCCTCAAGGGCTGTTGGCCGTGGTCTTGAAGCTTGTAGTTCCCCGACGTTTCGCCAGAGACTGCGTCCGGCATCCTTAAGAGTCTTGAGGATGCCGGACGCAGTCTCTGGCGAAACGTCGGGGAACTACAAGCCTCAAGACCACGGCCAACAGCCCGGAAATCTTCTACAAGATCATCATAGTAACTCGGGCCGTGAAAGCCAAAGTCAGTAAATTAGGGGATGGTTTTTCTAGTATTTTAAAAATAACGAATAAGGAATTAACGGTTCTACGATCTCATAGACGAAACCGTAACAACTTTTCCACGGATTATTAAAGGTGATCAAATCTGCATATACTTCAAATGAAACTTTCGCAAGAATTATGAACACTTCGAAGTTTTTGGGTATAAACTATATATACGTATCTAAAAAGAGTATCACAGGAATGAAGTTGGGGCGTTACAAGTGTTTCTGCTAAGATCTTCCTTATAAAAATTGGTAAATAATTCCTTAAACAATATAATCAATGAATAGGCAAGAAGTTTGTTTTGCAAGTGTGTTTTATTAGCATATTCTAATTTAGATTTTTATACATGAATATTCATAGGTTTCTACTGTCGCATTAAAGGATTTAGACTGCATTAAGTGACATATGGGATAATATTTAGAGATTGATTTAGCTAATAGTATCTGCTGAACTCTAATCATTGCTTGCGGATTTATATGATTTAGTGGAAGTCCATATTTCTCTGTCCAATTAATTAGTGACTCCAGTTTCTCATTAATTGTGGCAAGAACATAATTTAGATAATATTTGTCTGCATGAATGAAGAGCTCAATGTCGCCTAATACGTGTCATTTGAAATAATTTAGGAAGTCGGCTAAGTTAGTTGTTTAGATTGAAAAAAAGTAAAGGCCTAAGCACCAAACCCTGTGGAACTACAGCTTTACAGAATAATAAAAACAAACATACCGTAGTATACTGTACAGCATATTGCTGATGTTCGAAGGGAGGAGTTGAACCACAACTTGAAACATTGAAAATTCAGAGATTTTTTTTAGTTTATGCAACAGCAGGACCAAGTCTACCATGCCAAATGCTTTAGCAAAGTCAATTAATATAAGAGTGATACCTTTTAAATTATCAGGGACTTTATATATGTCTTCACATATATTTAAGCAATCATACATAGATGCACGCCTGTGACTAATAGAGAGTACAACATAATTTGTTTCGAGTAAAATAATGTATACTTTCTCATTAAGAATGGCAATATATGATACATTTATTATGGCCAAAGAGGTTCCGATAATAAATTCAATGGAGTTTAAACCCCTAAAAGAGACATTTGCATGATACGAAAAACAGTAACATAAAATTTAATTTATATAACTGAGTCTTAATTCGGTACTTCAAAAAAGCATATGATTCAATTAAGAGGGAGAAGTTATATAGTATCCTGCTGGAGTTCGGAATTCCTAAAAAGTTAGTTAGACGTATACGAATGTGTCTAAATGGCACAAAGAGTAGGGTGTGTGTAGGCAAACAGTTTTCGGACACTTTTGAAATCCAGAATGGGTTGAAGCAAGGAGATGCACTATCTCCTCTACTATTTAATGTTGTACTAGAGCATGCCATTAAATCTTTAGAGAATGAGCAAGGCTTACAACTGAATGGTATTAATAAGCTGTTAGTTTATGCTGATGATGTAGTATTGTTGGCCGATAGCGAGGAGATACTAAAGGACAACACGCACACACTATTGAGTAATATTAAGAAATTAGGATTGGAAGTAAATATCAATAAAACTAAATATATGGTGACACGTAGAAATTCACTAAATAATGGAAATGGACAGCTAATGACAAATGAGGGAAATTTCGAGGACGTGGCTGAACTCAAATACCTAGGAGCGATAATCACAAATAGGAATGAGATGCACAAAGAAATTAAACATAGGCTCAATTCTGGAAATGCGTGCTATTATGCATTGCAGAGACTCTTGATGTCCCAACTCCTTTCAAAAAACGTCAAACTGAAAATACATAGAACTGTTATTCTACCAGTTATATCATATGGGTGCGAAACATGGACTCTTACTTTAAGGGAGGAAAGGAGATTACAAGTATTTGAGAATAAAGTTCTTAGGAAAATTTTTGGACCAAAGAGAGATGAACAGACAGGTGAATGGAGAAGACTACATAACAATGAACTACATGGTCTTTATAGGAAGCCAGATATAATAAGAACAGTTAAGTCTCGTAGAATGCGATGGGCAGGACATGTTGCACGTATGGGGAATGAAAGACTTGCATGGAGGCTTCTTGTACGAAAGCCAGAGGGAAAACGCCCAGTTGGTAGACCAAGAATGAGGTGGGAGAATAACATTAACTATGATTTGAGGGAAGTAGATTATACAGGGAATGATTGGAAAGCATTAGCTCAGGATAGGGATGAATGGAGAGCTTATGTCCGTGCGGGCATGAACCTACGGGTTCGATAGTGCCAGTGAGTAAGTAAGTAAGAGTCTTAATTCGGTTAGTATTTCAAATGATAATATTTATGGTAATAAAAATAAAATATAATAATGTTTATTTTCATTGACGACTAAGAGAGTTTATATTCCAGATTTAATAGTTGCAAATACAAGGAAGCTCTACAACAAAGAAGGTCGTAGATCTCGTAGTCCGTTATGTTAGAATATCTCAAAACAATATCCAATTCACTACACTAAACTATATGGCATTATTATTGTTGAAATAATGTCCATTAATATTTAGTATAACAGCCCACCGCTGAGGTCTCAAAGTAGCGTGCTGCCTTCTCACGCAGCGGGCCCGGGTTCGATCCCCAGTCGGGACAGTTTCCTGGGTGATGTGTCTTGTCGAAGTTTTTCTTCTCCTTTAAGACAAATGTCACGAAACTTTAAGGCCCAAACGATCTCCGAACGGCATATGGCCTTTGTAATCCTCATGATTCATATTCGTTTTAGATTAAGCTTAGAATTAAGGACTCTCCTGGCGATCCACTATCATCATCATCATCATCATCACCCATTATACCATGGGGGTAACGTAATCCCGCCTTCCTGACGCCCCGACCTCAGAAGTGAGTTACAATTACGTCAATGCCAGGCGAGAACAGCAGTAAAGTCATAAAAGGACAAACCTGGGGCATTAAGAAATAGTGTAAGATATTGAAATTATAGGCCTGCTATCTATAATACTACTTAACACAGATTATAGCAATAGACAGCGGAGGAAGTGCTTCTTACTAGGATTGTTTAGAATTCCACATACAACCCTAAGCTAGAATTTGTAGTTTTCATATAATGTTGACATTTCTTTTTTCAATTAATTTTCTTCAGAAGAATTTCCCAACTTCCTACGAAGATCTAATGCAGCACTTTTTTAAGTAGCATTCTTCAGTTTCAATATTTTATACAAGGAGATAGTATATTGAAGCATTATGATGTTGCTGTATAGCCTTAAGGAGTCATAACTGACACCCACGCTGCGCTTGTATATGTGTTCACATGTGATACATTCTTGTAGTTATTACGTTACATCTCGTGGAACGGAGACCAATAACGCTTCAGCGGTATCAAATAAGAAAGAGCGAACACAAATATTGGAAATTCCATACATTCCAATTCCATTCTCCGAGTTTTGTTCTACGGGTACAAAAACTTTCGAGAATTTACGAATCTATGGGAGTTAAGTGCAATTTCAGAGACTCATAAAATTGCCAAAAAAATAACAGATAAATAATAATAATAATAATAACATTTTTGTACAGATTATCAGTGTTTACACATCTTTCTATACTTAAGATTTATTTTCGTTCTCCATTCGTCCATATCCATCCACTCCATGTCCTCCAGTCGTGTTGTTCTCATTCCATTTGCTATTTTTTGCATCCACGACTTTCGAGGTCTTCCTTTCTTTATCTTTCCTCCAGGTGGACACTATTCCAAAGTTTTTCTGGGTAACCTTTCTTCTTGCATTAGTCGTCCGTGCCCATATCAATTTAACTGATTTATATGTTTTATAATCTACTATTGAATACTTAATATTAGTTTTTTCTCGAATTACTTTATTTATTTTTTCTAATTTTGATCATCTGCTGCTCTCCTCAATAAATCCATTTCCACGGACATAAGTTTTTGTTCAAAGCTTTTGTAGAATTTCCATACTTCAGCTCAATATGTGACAGTACTTCTCACTATTGAAACTAATAATAATAATAATAATAATAATAATAATAATAATAATAATAATAATAATAATAATAATAATAATAGTAAAATCACCTGGCACTTGCAGTCATAAAATATCCAAATGTAACACCAAAATTAATATGCAAGGTTTTCCATCTCCATACTAACATTATTCTTTTTCCAGAATCATGGAAACCCTCAGCTTATAGATAGCCAAAAATCAGATAGTCGCTTGACACTTATTAAGGGCTTAGTCGACAAAGATCCAGAAGTGCAATCCTCTAAATCAACCGTTGGCAATTTTCTGCCTACGAGAAGTTACATGAAGACTGATTTTGTTATAGACAGCAATACAGTAAACGTGGCAACAGTTGGAAATGTTGTAACCTGACACACACATGTGGTGCTCTGAGGTAAGGTTTGATGACTCTGGAAGCAGTATAACTTAATATTACATAGCGTGGCAGCACCTTGGTGCCTTTGGACAGGAGCTAGGCTACGTGCCGACACCGGGTTTCAATTCTCCATTCTCCTCATCATCATCCATCAGTACTCCACAAAAACACACAAACATACACTCACCCTGAACTCTACTCTGTACACAATACTACAAGATTACATCAACTATACATAAAGTGGTCTTCAGAAGATGTGCTTAAATTGAAAATAGACCACATTAAGGGCATTAATCGCTCTGCGCGGAATCCAAAGTACTTAAAAGGGAGTGGTGGCATATGTAACACACGCGCACGCATTAACACATATTCGTATTTGCTGATATGGCACGGAAAATATCCATTATAAAGTCTTCTTGATGAAGCAGTCCCTACTCTAACGTGACTATTGTTTGCTACAAAGGGTACACAGGATTTTTAGAATGAGAAAAAGTCGTATCTGTCCATATATATATCACTGTGTAGCTTAAAATATGTAATATACCAGCGCGCAAAGCTGGGCATTCTGGGTTCAAATCGCGGTTCAGGGAAAAATTGTTCTCTTTAGTTTTACGAGATATTCTATTCCTACGGACACAGGAGGTAAAGTCGTTGACTTACAAAAGCGGCAAAGATTCGACTTTCGGTTCCTAAAATTTCTCGATGAGCATTTTCGTCTTTTCACTTGGCAAAGTTCCCAGATTGGGTTCCCATCCTGAAGCATGGATTTTTGTATAAAAACGAATTGAAGCATTCATCTGTCTCTTTGTGTGGGTAGTAGTATTTATTTAAGGATACTACTTAAAAGGTCTAAACATCGGTATCGCTAATGAATCGGAGGGTTAAAGAGTCAACAAATTTTGTCCTGAAACCTTATTTCAGGCTTCAGGTTATTTTATGCGCTGTAAAAGTACAAAGCGTGGTACGGCTTTGCTTTCATTCCGAGAGAATTCTTATTCAAATTTTTATTTCGATTCCAGCCGCGTTTGAACTTACATGACTGAGACCCACTGGTGAGTATGTTACACCTATCTTCTAGTACAACATTGGTGAATGCATAAGCATTTGTGTGTTTTGTGTGTGCGTTTATACGCGTGTCAAACGGTAAAAAAAAGTAAAAGGAAAATCAAAGATACGTTCAGATTAATTGGGCAATCAGGAATGAATTTTTGATCGGAGGATAAATAAAGGTATTTTAGTTGACAGGTATGTAGACCTATTTAAATACTTTGATGTATGTTACAGGCGGTATGACATCCGATTAATTATTTAAGCTACAGGTCGATCACGAGCATCAATCTTTTTTTGTCCTGATTTGTGTCCAAAATAGATCCTGATGACAACTTAGTTTCTAAAAAAATGTGGAACGGGTAAGCGAAATATGAATGAGAGATTATATTTGTCACTTTCTTCTCATAATATTGCATGAAAGAAACTAGAGAATACATCTACATAGAATTTATGTTGGGCGTCTTCTGTCGGAAGGATTAAGCGAGGAGAGGAAAGGAGGGAGGAGGAGGAAGATTGAGGAGGAGGAAGAGGAAGAGGAGGAAGAGGAAGAGAGAGGAGGAGGAGGAGGAGGAAGAGGAGGAGGAGGAAGAGGAGGAGGAAAGGAGGGGAAGGAGAACAGAGGAGGAGGAAGAGGAGGAGGAAGAAGAAGAGGAGGAGGAGGAAAAGGACGAAAAGGAGGAGGCAGAGGAGGAGGAAGAGGAAGGCGGAGGAGGAGGAAGAGGAGGAGGAGGAGGGAAGAGGAGGAAGGTGGACGGATGCTGCAGGCGTCTGATTCTTCCTCTGCTTCGTCTTCTTCTTCTTCTTCCTCTTCTTCTTCCTCTTCCTTTTCTTCCTCTTCTTCTTCTTCCTCTTCTTCTTCTTCCTCCTCTTCTTCTTCTTCCTCTTCCTCTTCTTCTTCTTCCTTTTCTTCTTCTTCCTATTCTTCTTCATCTTCTTCTTATTATTATTATTCTTCTTCTAGAAAACGACTGCAACTTCAGTGAAGTTTTGGCCTCCTCAACTATTTTCTCCATTCAGATCTATTCTGGATACAGACTGACCAATTTTTAATTTTCATTTCTGTTATATATTTTATGATGTTATCCTGCATTCTGTTTCTTTTTGGGCGTCCTGCTGTTCTTGTACGTATTGGTTTCCATTTGTATATTCATTTAAAACAACTTCTTGGATTCTATTCACATTCCAAACCAACGCAATATTTGAGCTTTAATATGTTTAGTATATTTTCATTTTTTATTAAATTAGTTTATACATATACGCCACTTGTCATCCCTTTCTCTAATTGACCCAAAAATTATTGTTTACGTACATTATTTAACTTTATGTAATTATTTAATATGCTGTAATTAAATTAAATTTGAAGAACATGTCTTATTATCTCGAATTGCACGTTGAAACTTAGATATTTAAAAAATGAATACCAGCGTTTATATAAAGTTTTAGTAGGGAAATATCACCTAATATTCTAAAGAAAGAATAATATTTCGGCAAGGCATAGTTTATAATTAATTAATCATCTATAACCAGGCCTTTTGCTTCCTTAATTTATGAGAACTGAGAACTTCCTTAATCTCGTAGAACTGTTATCCAATTAATAATTTATATTGCAGTTTACTAACTTTTTTAATGAGAGTTATCCTTATTACAGAGGCTTGTCTCCAGTCGAACAAAAGCAAAATATAAAATAGTTTACAATATTAACATCTAAACAATTCAAAGTTAGATATTACTTTTCAGAACTCTACACTGTTTATGAGGTTACGCCATTTGTCTCTTCCTTGTGCATCATATCATCCACTACACCAAATATTTATATTGACATATGCACATTCTGTATCCAGGTAGTAGCAGGTCGTCCTCTTCTTCCTCTCCTCTTAATTTCCCATTCTTTTATAATCCTGGGCATATTTCATCTCCCATTCTACGTACATATTTTTTACTTTGCAGTCGTTTTCTTTCAAATTACTTCTTATTTCTTGTAAGCCCTTGTTTCCCTCAATAAAGATTTAGGCGCTCTCCCCAACTAATTTAGTTACACTTGTTTTCGTATAAATGTCATGGAGTGGCTCGGGATCAACGATCCGCCTCATACTGACATCTAGGAAACCAAGGTAGTACTAGGACGGGAACATTCGGTAAATTTTGCTTAGAGACCTTTTCATTCAGGCTTAAGGATCTTTTACGAGCCTGAAAATCTAAAGACTCTGGACCAAAGGCTGAAAGTCCCTCCCGCAGGACTTGCTCCTTGGATATTCCCATTCTAAAAAATCCATCGACCCCGGCCGGGTTTGAACTCGCTACCCTCGGGACCAGAGGCAAGGAGCATAACCACAAGTCCAACGCGGGACTTAAATATTAATTTATTTACTTATGAACAATATATATTTACTTATAGATAATGAAAGTTTATATTTATTTTACTTTTATTATGCAATAGCAAACTCTTTGTTTAGGAAAACTGGGGAAAGTAATTCAATAAGATCGTTATTCACAGTTAACTAAAACCACTTGATATTAATAATTAATATTAATCCTTAACATCGAATATTTTTATTTAATTTAAGCCTATATCATCTCAATGATATTTTCTTTTTATGTTCATCGACAATTTTCTACGTTTTTGCTATCACCCATTGCATCAACATGGTCTGAAACTATTTTCCTACTGGTAGTAGTAGCCGTGGCAAGTGAGTCGCGACCTGGTTGCGAATGAATTCTGATCCGGGACACTGAGTTGTAATATTGTATCTGTAACAGTTTAGTGCGTAAGCGAGGCCTAAAAAGAAACTTTTGTGATTATGTGAAAACGAAAGGAATATAATAAAATTAACCTTATGTGTTTATGATGTTCTTTTCCTTCTTCTTCTTCTTCTTCTTCACTTCACGGGCTAGGCAAAATGCCTGTTCCGCCTCACAGTTGTTCTGTCTATCTTTTCACTGGCCTTCCTACATTCCTTGAACCTCTTGGCTTGTAGTTAAATGATGCTTTTGGTAATCTTGTTACGTTCATTTTTATGTGTTTGTAAATAAAATTAGTGAAAATTAAATGAAGAAGTTTGTAAATTATTAGCGAAATACGTATTGAGTTATTTAAAGAAATTCTGCTTGGTATATTGTCACCGCAGCGGATGATAATAATATGGTGAAACATTGACTGGCTTTCGAATTTCGCGGGCAGCGGCGAGATTCGACTCTCGCCTTTTATTGTAGGAATATATTCATGAACTCGCGAAGAAATTCCCTCATGCATCTATTCCTCCACTCTGGAAAAGTTGATTATCGAGTCTTCGATTCGAGAAGTGTTTAGACTAGGATTCCAGATCATTCCTACCATCGCATATATATAAAGAGATGCGAGATTTGGACGAGTTGAATTGTGACTGGGTTATGAACCAATAAAGCGACCTGAGAACGAAGACAAGAAGATATCCTAAGTGAACCCCGTTAGCGAGTGTAGAGAACTAAGTAATGAAACAGATAGGGAAGAGAGATTTTGTTACTAACAAAATTTTTGTGCGTATAAAGTGAATCAGTATGAAATAAATAGAGTGAATTTGAGAAGTGTGTAAATATTTGTAAGTTTAATTCCAAGATATTCGTATTTTCTATATGAATATGGCCATCAGTGACATATTTCAAACGGTGTTTATTAGTTCGTTCCTATATAATATAGTGGGCATTTATCCGATTACGGCAATACATTGTATTATTTACCTTCGATGAACACTGTAATGCATATTATACCACCAAGTTAACTCTGTACGGGTGGAGGGGAAGAGTTTTAGCGCTAGTGTCGTAGAACTACTCATTCAATGGAAGGGGATGTAGGAGAAGACTTTACATCCGATCATGTAAGTGTGGGCTGAGAATCCCTAAACACGTGTGATAGATCTTAACATGATTGTCAAAATTGTCATTTAAGCGCGGAACGCTCAAGCGATCGGATTATTTAAAATCACAGTATTTGTCGTCTCTACAATACCAGCCTCACAATAAATCACAAGTCGCAAAATGTAATGAGAAGTGACAGCCCATTCCTATACGTAACCCCAATATTAACAGGGTTGTTAAATTTAGTAATTTTGCCAATGGCCGCGAGGTAGGACGAACCATTAATATCCATAGTATTTGTCAGCTCTCTACCTGCCTGACAAAGAACATATATAGAGGACAGGAAGTGGCAACATAGTAAGGAAGAGAAAGAGAAGGACAGAATGTTAGTTAATATATTTTCCGCCTGCACATATTACTTAGTGAAGTAGTACATTACAATCAGGCTATATTGGACATAATGGATATTAGTACAATATAGTCTACATATTCATTAATGCACCACACACACATACACACACACACACACACACACACACATATATATATATATATATATATATATATATATATATATATAGGCCTATATATATAATGTGTGGTATGACTGCGGGTGAATTTTGGAGCATGAACAGGTAAAATGTCGATACACAAACTATAATTTAGCTAGTGATTTTTGCGACATAAACGCGATGAAGATTTTTTTCCTGTAAAGAAAATTATTCATTTTCCTTCAGTAACTGGATTTATATAATTTTATCGGGATGTAATAATAATTATTCATGTAACAGCGGATAATACACAGTAAAATAATGGAGAAAGAGAGAGAATTACTATTCTAAAAAATGTGTAAGAAACAATGATCGGTTTAGGAATTGTAAATATTCCTAAAACAATATTAACTCTTCAAATAATACAACTTGATGGAATTTTAATCTATATTTAACGGGTATGTCCACCGCTGTGGTCTCGAGGTAGCGTGCTGCCTTGTCACGCAGCGGGCCCGGGTTCGAACCCCGGTCGGGGCAGTTTTTCTGGGTGAGGTTTTTATCGGGGTTTTTCCTCACCTGTAAGACAAATGTCAGGAAAATATTAAGGCCCAAACGGTCCCCGAAATCATATGGCCATCATCCTTATCATTATAATCCTTACCATTATCATTATCATCATCGTCATCCTTTTCACCGGTGTGGAAAGCAACGGGAAGCTACCACACCTACACAATTCCCTAGTAAAGCTGCAAGCATAGCACGAAAATGCTATGATTGCAGTGAAGGACCTGCCTTCGGGCAGAATTACTATGGATGGATTTAACGGGTGATTTCCTTTGTGCTCACAATATTTTCTTTCTAATAAAAATTTAATTGTTAGTATCGAACCCATAGCTTCATGGCCGCCCGGAAATAACCTCTCCATTCATCCCTTCCCTGAAATATTTTTTTTTCATACATACGTTGTATAATTTACCTGTCTCAAATCATGGTTAATCTCCTTCCTCATTCTTGGCCAACTTCCTGGAAGCTTCCCCTCTGGTTTTCCTGCAAGGATTTATCAAATTCCTCTTACATTCCCTATTTGTACCACGTGTCCTGTCCGTTGCAGTCTATGATACTTAAACTGTTCTTATTACATCTGGCTTCGCATCAAGATCATGTAACTTATTTTATGTAGTGTTCTGCATTCATCCGTCTGTCTGTTTACCTTTGGTCCAACATTTTTCTTTCTGCATGTATTCTAAAATTAACTAGTTCTATGAATACGTTTATATAAAAAGGATAAAAATGACTCACAAAAACTTTAACAAGCGACGCAATTAAAAAAAAAAGAGTGTATCCAGTAATTGTGACATTTGTGTGCGTAGTTGCAAATGAAATGGCATTGAAGGGTGGAGACGTAATGAGTTTCAACTTTCAAGTAACAACAATCAGAGTTTTAATTACACTTACATATTGCTAAGCTCATAACAGAGGTAATTACAGTTTTAAGAGCTTCAATTTTCATTCCAACCAACAAACAAGCTGTTGGGATTAAAGAGTCATGAAATCAGTAAAATGTATATCGATAAACACACCGCATTTGAAAATGTGCTCTATCCAGAGCTGTTACGTAAACTATGTAAAATTAAAACTAAAATTTAATCTGATCTTCATATTTTTCTTCTTCATGATCATCATCTTCTTCTCTGCATTGTCGTCGCAACACCTTTCAAAAAACGTTAAACTCATATTATATAGGCTATAACTGTTATTCTCCAAGTTATATGGATGCGAAATAAGACAATTTGAGAATAAAGTTTTCATAACTACTTAACTCATACTTCAAATGGGAGTCAATAACCAATTATGTTTCAAAGAAACTTGGTTTAAAACCAATGACAGTCCTATTTCACCTCGATATTTATCGAATTCTGTTTGCCAAAATGAAGAAGCTCCTCCTTTTTAATATTCTGAACAGGTCAGAGCAATATTTTGCAGTGACAGACTCTCGAACAAATACGTTGAATGTAGCAAATAATGAACAGATTCCTTCGAACTACACATCTGATAATTATCTGTTCAATAATTGTGTTTTTAAGTAATGTTTTTGTGGAGTTGTTTCCTAAAAAGTTATTAATAACCTCTAATATTTGTTATAATATACAGTTTCATATGTTTCATTTTTTCACTACTAGGATGCATTCTTACAATATTGCGATCTCATTTGGCAATAAATAATATGATCTAGTTGCCGGAGATGAACAAATGAAACATAAACAAACATTTCTTATTTGTTTTCAAACATCGCCGTTTACATGAAATACATACATATTTTTAAATAACTATATTTAAAGAATGATTTGTGAGTAAACAGCTTAATTTTATTATTTAAATAGTAACAACAAATGCCACTCTTGATTTCCAAATGCTGTAAATAAATTCACTCGTGACTCTATCGATAATTTGGAAATCACGTATGATAAATATTTAGACCAACGAGAGATGAACAGTTAGGTGAATGGAGAAGACCAAATAATAGTGACTTCATGGTCTTTATAGGAAGCCAGATATAATAAGAATAGTTAAGTCTCGTAGACTGCGATGGCAGAACATGTGGCACAAATGGGGAATGACAGATGTGCATGGAACCTTCTTGTAGGAAAACCAGAGGAAAACGCCCAGTTGGTAGACCAAGATTGAGGCGTGAGAATAACATTAACCATGATTTAAGGAAAGTAGATTATTCAGGAGTTGATTGGAAAACATTAGCTTAGGATAGAGATGTATTGAAAGTTTATATCCATGCGGCCATGAACCTACGGATTCGAGAGTGCCAGTTGGTTTGTTAGTTAATTACAGCGTAGCCTATTCAGTATAAGAACAAAAAATCTTTCGAAAATTGATTTTGTCTTCCAGACAACCTTCTCCAATTCGTTGGCTGGTATCTGTTGATGTACGCCATGCTCCAACCAGGACACCCCAGCGCGCTTATCAAATGTTTTACTTCTGCAGTCTCAGGAGAAATCGCCTGTTGGAAACGAAGCCGATGCTTACGGAAGATCATGCTAAAGATGAATTATGAATCATTCTGTCTGGTGCCATTCGAAATATTGCTACCTGAAAATTCCACTTGTATCTCTTTTTATTCACCCATTAATTTATTGCTTGAACATCCTTTGTCTCGTTATTTCCTTATTTATAATTCTCTCCCTACTTGTTTTGTGTACAACTTCCCTTCGTGTATTCATTTTATGTGTTTCGTTCTTACAGCATCAGTCCTAGTATCTGAGGCAATTATTAGTATTGAACTTATCACTGCTCCATAAATTCTATATAGGCCCTATTCCTTCAAATTATATCACCTTGATATATATATTGCGCGATAGTGCGTTTTACCGTACTTACTGCAATGGCAAACATGATTGAAACTTCAACCTCCTACATTTCGGAGTTGCCAACTTACTACAATAAAATAACTATACTCTAATATTACATATTACAAAAGGCGTGTGAGAAGTAAAACCACTGTCCTCTATGTATACTACATACAACACACACATATATATATATATATATATATATATATATATATATACAAAAAAATATACATTACACACTGCTCAAAACAATTAGAGGAACACTTGTAATAAATTGAATAAGTAATTGTTTTTTAAAGCTGTGATGCTGAAAGTTGGACAATATGTAAATTGAATTATTAATTTTATCATTGGATACAAAGTTTAAAGATCCATGGCCTAAATACAGAGAAATTACCTCAAATAACAAATATTGAGATTTTTTTTATTTTGGAAGGCACTGGCCACTTCTAATTGGTAAGCTTCCTGATGTTACTATAGTGACGAATGTTGATTATTACCTTGTTTATTGAAGTCTCTGACAAAATGAGGCATTTAAATGAGTTTGAAGTGTATCATGCTCTACATCTTTTACGACAAGGTCAATCTCTGCGACAAGTGGCTAGAGAGCTTGGGGTTTCTCCTTCCGTGGTGTTCAGGTTACGCAACAGGCACAGAGAGACAGGTCAGTATTGTAGAAGACGTGGCCAGGGCCGTAAATTTAAAACAAGTCCCCAGGATGACAGATACGTTGTTCTTTCTGCTCTTCGACAGCGTACAAAAACTGTAAAAGACCTGCAGAATGACGTTCATATAGCTTCCGGAATCCGGGTTTCAGACCAAACCATAAGGAACAGATTAACGAAAGAGAATATTCGTCCAAAAAGGCCCGTTAAAAAACCACGCTTAACAAATTGGCATAAGGCAGCAAGACGTACGTATGCTGAAAACCATGGTGATTGGAACCTGAACCAGTGGGAGTCTGTGCTCTTCTCGGACGAATCCAGGTATCGTCTTACACGTTGTGATGATCGACTGAGGGTGTGGGGACGGCCAGGAGAAAGATTTTCTGCAGAGGCTGTACAGGAAATTGATAGATTCGGAGGAGGTTCCATAATGGTGTGGGCCGGAGTTATGTACAACAATCGTACGGACCTTGTACTTGTTCTCCAGCGACTGAATGCTGTCCGGTATATCGAGCACGTTCTGGAAGAGCATGTATTACCTGCTGCCATTGGAGTAGGCCCTGGATTTCTGTTTATACAGGATAATGCCAGGGCACATTCTGCTGCTGTCACCAGGGATTTCCTGAGGAGGAATGAAATTGAGGTAATGGAGTGGCCAGCGGTCAGCCCAGACCTCAACCCTATTGAACACTTGTGGGATCTTCTAGACAGGAAGGCCAGGAACCGACATCAAGTTCCACAAACTCTGCAGCAACTTGGAGATGCTCTGAAGGAGGAATGGGAGAATATCCCGCAAGAGGAAATCCAGAATCTTATTGGGAGCATGCCACGAAGGTGCCAAACTGTCATCGAATGTCGTGGAGGCCATACACGATACTAACTATATAGAACGATGTGTTTAACTTTGAAAAATAAGCACAAGATGTCGATTTGCATTACATAGCGGAATTACTTTTTTTTTTTTTTTGAAAAAAGTTAATTGTCTGCATTATTCATTTGTTTTTACTGACATGAGCAGTAAATAAATAAATAAATAAATAAATAACCACAAATAATGTACTTTATTAATTTCATATTTGTACCTTTATCCAATGAAAAAATATTTGCATATTTCATAGTGTTCCTCTAATTGTTTTGAGCAGTGTACTAAACAAATCACTGCATTTAAACTGAACTGGACTTTATTAGAAACAGTATAAACAATAAATACGTACTTGCCGCCATTTTATCACCTATTGGTCTCACTTCCACCTGTAGTTTAACTAATAAACATTGCCCACACTGTTAACGTTAGTCAATTGTTTGTAATGAACGCAAATATTTCCAACAAAGATGTTATTATTTTACTATTATTCGTTATTTTGAAAGCACCATCGCGCAAAAAGTAATGTACAACGCACATTTGTGAAGTGTTTCTCAGAATTCCCAACCTCGCATCGTAATATACTTTTGCAGTAATCACTAAGTAGTTCTCTCATTTTCCAGAAACTTTAAAGCCATGACATGCTCAAGCAACCTTCCCTAGAGTTCCAAGTAAACATAACCTTCTAAAATATGAAATTATAAAATAAATACTTGTATGGGACCGATTTCCTCAACTCGTTAAATTTTGCATAACATTTATGGGGTTTCGGAACGTATTACACCATCATAAGGAGGTATTATCATAAGTAATGCCACGAGTGATTTCCAAATTATCGATAAATTCACGACTCACGAAGTGAGGAGTGAATTTATCTACAGAATTTGGAAATCAAGAGTGGCATTTGTTAGGACTATTTAACGAATAAAATTAAGCTGTTTACTCACAAATCATTATTTAACTATAGTTATTTTAAAATATTTATATATTTAATGTAAACGGCGATGTTTGAAAACAAATGAGAAACGATAGGTACGCTTCTACTGCTTCTTTTGTTTATCACTGCAACCAGATCATACTATTTATTGCCAAAGGAACGCAATATTGTAAGGAGGAGCTTTCTTTAATATGGTAATTATAACACTGATAAATATTTGGTGAAACACGACTCTGATTGGTTGTAAAACAGAAATCATTGAAACGTGATTGGTCATTGACTCCCATTTGGGGCATGAGTTAAATAGTCAGGCCTAACTGATAATACATCAAAACAAACATTACCGATTAGGTAATACACAGAATATACGGAGAGGTGCTGTCCTGCCCAGCATCGCTCGATTACTATACAACTGTGTAATATGCTCAGGGGTGACATGTATTTCAGTTATGATACACGTATTACAGGTATTGGTGGACTTATTAAGTGTGCATTGTGTTTTTATTTCTCTGTGTTTTCTAGCATCGAGAATACTGCATAGTGTGTTAGTCCCTTTATTGAACAATTGTAATTCTTTGCAGTATTATACATTTTTTTCAGCATCTATATATACCTGGTCCCGTCTTCTGTATTATTTACTGTTTGTTGCTTGTAATAATTATTTTGACTATTTAACTGATGCCCCAAATGTGGGTCAATGACCAATCACGTTTCAATGAATTTTGTTTCACAGCCAATAACAGTCTTGTCTCACCTCGCTCTTTATCGAATTATCTTTACCACCTCCTGCTTTTGTGATAAATAAAGCTTCTCCTTTATAATATTCTGAACAGGTCAGAGCATTATTTTGCAGTGACTGACTCTCCAACTAATACATTGAATATAGGAAGTATTTACTATACATTTGATAATTGTGTGGTCAATAATTGTGTTTTTAAATAATAATTTTACTGAGTTCTTTATTAAACAATTAATTAATAACCTATAATGTTAGCTATAATATACAGTTTGATGTGTAGAATATGTTCTCCACTAGGGTGCATTCTTACAATATTGCAATCCTATTTGGCAATTAATAATATGATCAAGTTGAAGTGAATATACAAATTAAACATAATCACACACTTCTGGTTTGGTTTGAAGCGTTGCCGTTTACATTAAATATATAAACATTTTAAAAAACCGGCAACTATATTTAAATAATGATTTTTGAGTAAACTGTTTAATTTTATTCTTTAAGTAGTCCTAGCAAATGCCACTCTTGATTTCCAAATCCTCTTCGTGACTCGTGAATGTATGGATGATTTGAAAATCACTCGTGACTTCACTTATGAAAGTGTTGTTATTGTTGGGTGTATATTATCTTACAAAGCTGAACATTGGCTTTCTTCGTTTGTGGATGAATAGCGAACTAATGCCGTGCTATCTATCCCGCGTACTCTCGTTTCACGTCAGTGGGTATGGAGCAGCTATTACCCTCAGTAAGCTGGGTAAGTGCTTCATTTTGTATATTTCCTGACTATACGTAATTAGTAATTAGTTCGTGCGACGTAGCAACAATGCTGCAATGACTGGAGGTAAATGTTCCGCTGTGTCGAACAATGCTTAATTTAAGTCGTTTTGATGTCGATTAATTTTAAAATGTATTTATCCTCCAGTGCGTTTTTCTTCGCGATATTCATATTTCTATATATTACAGTAATATAGTCTCAATTAAAATATTTAAAATGTTTAAAATGCTATTTAAAGTTAGTGTGTAGATGAACAAAGACTAACTGCGGCAGAAATTAAATTTATGAGACGTACTGCAGGTTACTCAAGAATCGACCATAAAAGGAATTCTGAGATACTCAAAGAATTATAAACAAAATAAATAATGGAATATGTACAAACATATTGAAGCAACTGGAAGTCTAACGTAAGAAGAAGGAGCAGAACAATAATACCAAGTCAAATCTTAAATTACCAGCCACCAGACAAGATATCTTTGGGCAGACCCTTCAAACGTTGGATTGAGACCGTAACAGACCCCTTGCTCTATCACATGAAATGAAGAAGAAGAAGAAGAAGAAGACGAAGAATTACCATTTCTACTGGTTACGCCTATGAAAAATAGAATGCTTTCTGATCATGCTAATTTGTTCAGACCTACTCTTTTATTGTTCAAAATATTTTAAATGAATTCTTTATTATGTTACATAATTTGTTTTCTTTAATTTAAGCTCTGTTTACAATTCTACATTTTTTAAAGTTGTAGGCAATTTTGTAGTTTCTTGTCCTCTATATGGTATGTGCTATCCAAATAGACTTTCAGTGCATATGATTACACGTGATATAGTATGATACAGATTAAAGACAAAATGAATCTTCTATTACATCGTCGAGTGTGGATTATACAGGGAATGGTTGAAAAACATAAGCTCAGGATAGGGCTGTATGAAGAACACCAAAGTACTGAAATATATTTAAAATATTGCAAACAATAACGGCTTTAATGAATACATTGTAGATAAACTCGTAAAAAAAGAAAAAGACAATTAACATAACGAAACTCGAATCAGAATCTGACAGTAAAAAGACCTGGATAACACTATCATGTACAGGAAATGATACTCGTACAATAGAACTAGCTAGAACACTGAAAAACACTAGACAAAACATAAACATAGCATACAAGACTGAAAATAAATTAAATAGCATAATAAGAAAGGGCCCACCGCTGTGGTCTCGAGGTAGCGTGCTGCCTTGTCACGCAGCGGGTCCGGGTTCAATTCCCGGTCGGGACAGGCTCCTGGGTGAGTTTTTTCGGGGTTTTTACTCACCTGTAAGACAAACATCAGGACGTTTAGGGTCCAACGGTCCCCGAAAATTATTTGGCCCTCATCATGATGCTTATCATTATCATCAACATCCTTCACCGTTGTGGAAAGCAACGGGAAGCTACCACACCTATAATTCCACAGTAAACCTGCAAAATATAGCATGAAAAATTCTATGATTGTAGTGAAAGACCTGCCTTCGGGCAGAATTACTATGGAATGGAATAAGAAAGGGTATACAAGAAAAAAAGAACTACAACAGAGTTTACAAATTTACGTGTAGAGATTGTAATAAATTCTGCCGAACCAGCAGAAGTTTCAACATAGGATGTATCCTATGTTTAAAGATTTCATGTAGGCGGGAGGAAAACTAGCTACGCTAAACACGTCATCAACGCCGGCCACCGCATGGATACAATACTCTTACGATAGTACATAATGATAGAAATCCAGCGAAGATAAACACACTAGAGGAACTTTAAATTTTAAAGGAAATAAACAACGATTAATTTTAAATGAGAACACACACAATTTTCTATACGAAATCATAAAACAGCTACCAACGACACAGGAAGGCCGCTGATGTTAAAAGCATTGTACTCATAAAACAATAACAGTTTGTAGCACATATTCTGGCGATGATTGAAGCGCGATTCCGAAAGGCCTACAGATCTTAAAAATTGAAAAAAAATAATAATAAGCTCATTGATGACGACGACACATGCCAGGTATATATTTTAATATTGATTTTTTATTATGAACTTGTATCCGCGCGAACATGAACCAACGGGTTCGATAGTGCCACTGAATAAATTTTCACATAGTCAATTGCTTCTCATCGTGCCAATTATGTTTTCTTCTTCAATTACGACATCTGTTTACACTATACGGTACTACACCCTACATCGTTAAGGGAACAAGATATTTGAAATACAATTTTCATCATTTAAGATTCGAATTACTAGATCACGTTACGAAAGATACATGAAGATAGAACTAACTAACTCACTGACTATCGAACCCATAGGTTCATGGCCGCGCGGACATAAGCTCTCCATACACCCCTATCCTGAGCTAATGTTTTCCAATCATTCCCTGTATAATCTACTTCCCTCAAATCTTAGTTGTTGTTATTCTCCCATCTTATTCTTTCACAAGATTTAATTAAATTACTTAAAATTTTAGATATTGGATATTAGAAATGAGCTAAATATGTTTAAACTGTTAGATAAAATAAAATAATCTAGAAAAAAATGTAAGAACATGTTCAAAGAATGAAAGATGATCGCATTCAAAAAAATTATACTTAATTACAAATCAAAAGGAGACAGGAATGTTGGTAGACCGAATAAGAGATGGATTCAACTTTTTGAATGAGAATCTATGAGATCGGAACAAGCTACATGGGCCTAATCCGTGATTTTTGATGATGATTATTAACTTTGAACAGTTTTTATAAACCACCTTCTTCTCCTTTTGATCCTAGGATTACAGTCTGTTAGGAAGCGAGTTTTTCCATCCTTGTTGTGGTCTTCCTGAGGGTCTCTTGCTAGATGGAATATTATCTAGCATGACTTTAGATAGCCTTAAAGTTCCACGAACTCAAATAAATAAAAATGAAATAAAACTTAATTTAAAATAAAATAATAAGGAAGATACATCACATCCAAGGAAAATTACACAAAAAAAGTATTCTCATAAATAAAATTCTCGCATATTCCGCTAAAAAAATTAATGCAAATCCCCCTCTTCTATACTCTACATTAAACCCAGAAACCAACTCCGACTCCCCCTCAGCAAAATCAAAGGGAGTTCGGTTGGTTTCTTGTCATCACTCATTCTTGAGACGTGGTTATTCCATACCTGCTTCCTTCTTCATACCCATTCGTTTATTGGATAAATTAATATTGTTCCTGAATGTATTCCTTTTTTATTTTTTCATATCAAGTTTTCTTCATTGTTTTTCTAAGTGATAGATAGATAGATGGAGAGCTCTGCGGCCATCACTTAAGTGTTTGGCGGTGAGCGATCCATTTTGTTTCTCCTTTATAGGTAGAACCTCGGGTTCATGTAGAAAAAGTACATTAGCCCCTGTTTTAGTTTTGAATTTAAATTTGAAGTTAATTAGCAAAGTTAAGTCGGAAGCGGACCTATTGGGGTTTTATTCCAGCATAATTATATTATATCATATCAGAGTACTAACTCACTGGCAGTAAGAACCTAATGTTCGTGGACTCACAGATATAAGCCCTCCAAACACCGGAGCTAATATTTTCTAAAACGTCCTACATAATTCACTTACCCTTTATCATAAGTAATTTCTAAAACATCGATAAATTCACCAATCACGAATTGACGAGTGAATTTATCTAGAGGATTTGGAAATCAAGAGTGGCATTTGTTAGGACTATTTAACGAATAAAATTAAGCTGTTTACTCAAAATAATTATTTAAATATAGTTACCGATATTTTAAAATACTTACATATGTGTTGACCTATGGTAGTGAAGCATGGACACTAAAAAAACAACATGAAAGCAGAATAACGGCTTGTGAAATGAGATTCGTGCGCAGAACAGCGGGTTACACCAGATGGGATCGGAAAAGGAACACCGATATCTTAAAAGAATTGAAGACTACGCCAATTTTGGAATATATTAAACAGTACCAACTAAATTGGAAACACCATCTTGAAAGAATGAGTTCAAATCGGATCCCCAAAGCTGTTTATGATTATATACCAAGAGGACGAAGATCACTGGGCCGTCCTATGAAACGCTGGAGGGAAAATTTTCTATAGGATCGTAACAGGCCTTGGCCTAATACTTGGAAGGAAGAAGACATATTAAATGTAAACGGCGATGTTTGAAAACAAATCAGAAATGTGATGTTATGTTAATTCTTGCAACTTGATCATATTATTTATTGCCAAATAGGATCGCAATACGGTATGAATGCACCCTAGTGCAAAAATGTTGAAACACATCAACCAGTGTATTGCAATCAACATTATAGATTATTAATTTCTTTTTTACTAAAGAACTCGGTAAAACCATGGAATCTGTTCATTATTTGCAATATTCAATGTATTTGTTGGAGAAAAATAATGCTCTGACCTGTTCAGAGTATTAAAAACGAGGAGCTTTCCTTATCATAAAATCAGGAGCTGATAAAGAGAAATCGATAAATAGCGAGGTAAAAGACGACTGTCATTGGTTGTAAAACAAAATTCATTGAAACGGGGTTGGTCATTGACTATCATTTGGGGCATGAGTTAAATAATCATGGTAAAATCATATCACTGTTTCTTAATAATCTATATTATCCGCTAAGTCAATACATGAAACATCAATTTCACGAATTATTTCATTCCATTTTTTAGAGGATTACAAATTTGTCTTAATGAATTTTTCTTAGTTACATGTTTTAAACATTGCTAATTTACCCTTGAATATAAAACGAGAAGCAGAACCTAGATGTTAATCTTATATATAAAAATTGTTTCTTTGTATATTTGTTTGTTTGTTCGTACTTTATGCGCGGCCATACCGTTGATCCGATTGTGATGGGTTTTTTGCAAAATGTTCAGGAGATTCCCGGCATGAACATAGGCTATAAGAGAGTTCTGGTACTCAACTCCGACACCCTTAAAAATTGCCCTTTGTAGTGGAAAACGTGAAAAAAAGTAGCTCTTTGGACGCTTAAATGGCTTACGCTGCCTAAACCATAAGAAATACACAAAATTAATGTACACAGAATTGAATATCTCAAAAAGTTCTACAAAAAAAAGTCCGCGACAGCATATGTTTATCTCTTACGGATAACTCACAAAACCATTTTTGTCTTTCATTGATACCAAGAGTTCCTTATCTCTTAAGGATAGATCACAATAACCATTTTTGTCTTTCATTGATACCAAGAGTCTCGCGCCGTAGACGGGTGGTTAAGGCAAGAAGTGTTGGCGCAATACTTTGGGACTTACGCTGGTGTTCGAGTCTCTACGGGGGAAGAAATTTTTCTCATGGAATGTCGGCCAGTATGGGTCAGAAATGAAATCTAGCTGGGGGGGGGGAAGCTGTTTTGACTCACTCTCATCAATTTATCTTTTTTTTTCACTCTAATATAATTGTTATAAGACGGTTCTTAACTTATCTGCAAAGGAGGGTACAATTCTAATGTTCATGACTATGTGACGTCATCATTCATACTTCTTCAGCCACAACAGAAGGCTGTAAGAGGTTTTCTTGCGAACTTATTTAATAATATCTAATTATGTCATAATTTCTGAATTTTATGGTAAAAAAGTAACATATTTTTATCGTCCGCCCATGACTTGAGAATTGAACGTTCGGGCAGGACAACATCTGCCGGGTACGCTAGTGTATTAATAAAATAGTAGGATCTTAAATTTGCATTATACATAGTCAATAGCAACCCAATTTAAAATTTAATTTAGTGATTTGGGTTTTTATTGACTATGTATTAAACTTGTTAATGATTCAAACCTGGCGATCTACATTTATCATCATTTTCTGCTCTAGAAGCCATTTTATTTTTTTCATTTTTTTTTTTATTTCTCGGTCCTTTTGAGTCTACCCTAATCGCCTCTTTGGGATTTCTTGACCCACCTGATTGAGTTACTTTTTTTTCTACAGATGTGAGAGACATGTAGTCAGCATGTGGAATGATGCTGCCTGCAAATACAGTAAGCAAACAAGTTATTACCTGGATGGAGGAAAGTCGGTTAAATCTTGCTCAGAGGCCTTTTATAGGCTAGAGGTTCTTTTATGAGCCCCAAAAATCTTCAAACTCGGGATACACGTGTAAAATTGTTTTCCGGAGAACTTGTCTCTTGATTTTTCCATCCTATAAATTCATCGATCTCTGCCGGCCTAAACCCGCTATCCTTGGAACTATAGGTAAAGAATACAACCAATATATCGCCGCGGTCGATTATATTTAATACGGGGACTTAATAATTTTTAGGTCAGTGTTAAAATGTAATTAACGTAAATAAACTTCTGAACCATAGAAGTAGTTTGAATTTGGAAATACTTAAATACGTTTTATTTATTCAATATTTACTATAAGATTACAAAATAGTGTTTAATTATTAAAACCAAATACATGGAACTGTGGCAGAACGTTGGTATATCAGTTAGCATTCTATCCAAATCCTTTTTTTTCTGTTGACCCCAAATAATAATAGCAAATTCCGAAGATAATCTACAGAAAGGTCTGTATGAACTTAACAAAATTACAGAAGAATATGGATTAAAGATATCTACAGAAAAAAACAAAAATTATGGCATTTCAAGGTGTAGATCCTGTCAGAAATAAAATTGTACTGGACAATAAAATTTTGGAGCAGGTGAATAATTTTACATATCTAGGATGCAATATCTCACATGAAGAAGAAAAGGATTGTAAATGCAAAAAATATCTCAATTTTTAAGAATTTTAGGGTTAATAAATTCTATCTTCAAGCCACAGTTAGTCCAAAAGCATTCAAGACTGAAAGTGTATAAAAACACTGGCTCTTCCAACTCTTTTGTATGGTAGCGAAGTATGGACGTTGAAACAGAAGGATATACAGAGACTTAGATCTGCTGAAATGAGATATCTTCGGAGGACTGCAGGATACACACTAACTATATCACAAAAAAAATGAAGACATCTTAGAAGAATTACACATGGAATCTTTAGAAAACAAAATTTCTGATTATAAGTTAAGATGGGTACAACATGTTCATCGAATGGAAGATCACAGAATACCCAAACTAATATTAAGATATCAACCTGCAGGAAGAAGAAGACCAGGACGTCCACTCAAAAGACTTCTGGATGGTGTTTCTCTTGAGGCCGAAACAGGTCAACAAATGGCCTAAATTCGTGAATGTACTATGATGATGATGATGATATTCTAAACACAAATTCTAATAATTTTTTAAACCTCAGTACAATACGTTTTCCAAACAAAAAGTGAAAATAAATATGCATTATAGTTAAGGCTAGGTTTTAATGTAATATTATCATACAAAATATGTACATATTTATGTAATATTAGGTAAAATATGTAAGGATGCATGAAAATTTCTTAAAATATACGATATTATACATATTAAAATATAATTTTCATATATTAAATATTAAGTTGATGAGATTAGTGTTGAAGGCGTGAGGGAAGGGGGACTGCAAATGTGTAACAACATGGCCGACTTTACCCTCAGAACATAGTCTGCTACTCATTTCCCTTTGAGACTAAAGTCAGTTGACTCCAGATTCAAGATACCACCAGAAGGTTTAGGCTAGTTTAAAAATGTTGACCTCATCAAAACTCAAACCCTCGACCTTTTGGCTTGTAGCAAATTGCCTTAACCAACTACGTTATATGGAGTGCCCCGTGCATATTTCTACATTTTTTTTCATTCTTAACAACTGGATCGTTCAGGTTCTAAAATATATATTGTAACATGGAACCGTATACCCAAATCTTCAGTGTCTTCCTGTATCTATATTAATGGTATCGAGTGAATGGAATTCTTCCCTGAAACTATTTCGTATAGCTTTTAAAATCCGTTTCAGTATATAGGCAGGTACTCGAGATTCTATTTTTTCTTACAATCCACAACTGAAGGATTATTGTCACAAATATTATTTTAAATTATATTCCACCTATGAAAATTACTTTTTTTTAAAGTAAGAGGCAAAATATGTAGTTTTACATAAAAATAATTTAAAACTATGTGCAAATTATAATTATGATCAAATATGTAAAAATGTAATGATACATTTTCATAAAAGTAAACGTGTAATTCGTGGACATTTATAAATTTAGCCATGAATAAGCAAAAGGAAAGAATACCTAATTTCATACAAATCCTAACTGTATTCAAACTTAAGTATCGGGCACGCCGTAACGTAGTGGTTAAGGCACTGAGCTACAAGCCGGAGGGTCGAGGGTTCAAGTCCCGTTGGGGTCAGGATTTTTAAACTGACCCAAACCCTCTGGCGGCACTATGGCCCTGGGGTCGACTCAGCCTCTAACGGAAATGAGTACCAGACGCTTGTTCTGGGGGTAAAGGCGGCCGTCACGCAGTGCTGACAACCCGGCTGACATAAAAGTGCCGATTGTCTAGAAAAAGTGGGAGCCTTAACCTCCTATTACCCCAAGGGCCTCCGGGTCTGTTGTGGGATCACTTTACTTTACTTTACTTTACTTTTATAGAAGATACTGATAGCATATTCTTAATAATGTATAGGACCCAAATATCACCCATGTTTCCAATATCGCCTACCACTGCATTTCATGGAAGAGTGCAGCTATCTCATGCAAAGTTTCAGAACTTGATAGCACGTATAATAGTATAGTTCACAGATGAGAAGAATGAAAGCAATGGACGAAGTGGAGCATGGGGAATTGCAAGCGGTACAATGACCTACTACCGGAGAATATAGGAACAGTCCATGATGCCACTCACATCTGTAGTTTATTTCAGGTATATTCAATTGTATGTTTTATATTTTGTGTTTTAGGGTAATTAAATGTGCTCTTCTTATACAATTTAGTTACTTTGTATTTTAATGTTTCGTAGTTCACTGTGAGCTAAGGGTGATGATTAAATTATTAAAGTGTGTCCGTCACACTCGGAACTAACACGCCCGCTCAGCGTCTAAATGAAGGTAAGTTATAGTACAGTCCTTCATGATATAATGTGTTGACTATGAAATACCTGCTTTCATACACTTCATATGCGGGTACGTGAATCATCTTGAAAACGGTGGGCGAATATTCACGTTCTGCGAGATATCAAGCAAATTCCATTCACGTTTTTATATTAAAAGTGTGGGTTTACATAATGGTTTTCAAATAAAATGTGTCGACTAATACAAACATCGTACAATTCCCCCGTATAAAATTTACTTTGTTAATTTAATTTGTATTGAGTAAGGAAGAATCCATATTAGACAGTGTTGTAACGGATTGTTTTCAGACGATTTGCATGATTCCGAAGTGTAAAAAGTGTTCTTCTTCATCTTCTTCATTTCCACGATTAGGCCAATGCGACCTGTTCCGGTCTCATGTCCGTCATTTTCTGAGTCGTTCGAAATATATTTTTCCATGCGGTTTGTAGGTATTGCTCATTTTGGGTATTCCTGTATTGTCCATTCTGTCTAAATGTTCTTTCTATCTGTATTTGTGCTCTTCTAGTTTATCGAGTATTAAAAATATCTCAAATTCATTTCTAATTAATTCATTATGTAATATATTAAAAAGTGTTGTTTAACTGGATTTATGAGAAATGATACAAAACAAATTGAAAGCGGAAACCCTACGTATTCGTAAATCGTTGAGGAAATTGAAAAATTTATTCCTGTATTTCAATTATATTTTCCTATTTTATATAGGTATCTAAAATTTCAACTCAATTTTGTTTATTAGTATAATAAATATATTACAGTGTGTATTTATAGTTACGTTTTAATCTTACATCTGCAAATTATTATTGGACCACAGTTAATGTAAAATTGGCGATATTTGGTACACTTTGTTCCATTCTAAATTGAAATGTATTATTATTTTATGGTGTTATTTATTGTACATTTTTAGCTATAAAATATGTCAATTCAAATGTAACATTCCACAGTATTATATTGACTTAGGCTTTCACGGCCGGAGTTATTATGATGCTCTTGTAGAAGATTTCCGGGCTGTTGTCCGTGGTCTTGAGGCTTGTAGTTCCACGACGTTTCGCCAGAGACTGTCCGGCATCCTCAGTCTCTGGCGAAACGTCGGTACTACAAGCCTCAAGACCACGGCCAACAGCCCGGAAATCTTCTACAATTTCATCATTCCATAGTATACTCCTCTCAAAAAAACATTAAACTGATAATATATAGAAAATTCATTCCATTAGTTATATTATACACATGCGAAACATAAACTCTTACTTAAAGGGAGGAAAGGAAATTACGAGTATTTGAGAATAATGTTCTTAGGAAACTTTTTGGACCAAAGAGAGATGAACAGACAGGTGAATGGAAAACACTACATAAAGTAAACTACATGGTCTTTATAGGAAGCCAGATATAATAAAAACAGTTGAGTCTCGTAAACTGCAATGGGCAGGACATGTGGCACGAATGGGGAATGAAACACGTGCATAGAAGCTTCTTATAGGAAAACCAGAGGAAAAACGCCCAGTTGGTAGAAAAATAATGAGGTGGGAGAATAACATTAACTATTATTTGAGGGAAATAGATTATACAGGGGATGAATGGAAAACGTTAGCTCAGAATAGGGATGTATGGAGAGTTTGTGTCCGCGCGGCCATGAACCTATGGGTTCAATAGTGCTAGTGAGTTCTATTTGATATTTAATATGGCTCTACTGAAACTGCAAGCTGAAGTTTATTTTCCGTGGGCGATATGTGGACCGTCTACCTTATTTATCGAACCACACTCTCTAACGGCTAAGATAATTCAAATCTGTACGTAAAAGAAGAAGTAATTTTGCTGAGAGATTTTTTTTTCAAGATTGGGGTACTTTAATGTGATGTAAATCTACGACATGGAACGCGTATAGTTTCTTCTGAAATTACTTATTTATTTAGTCTTGTGGAGTTAGACAGTTATGCGTATTTAGACAGTCCCTATCTAATCAACATAGGAAACATAGAAAAATAATGAGATATAATAATAAACTAATTTTGTCGGTTATACATTATTTCAAACAAATAACTGAAAAAAATGTCTTGTTCTTGAAATAATATTCATAAAATAAAATAGATCATTTTATCCATCCATGTATAATGTAATATTCAAATGTAATTAACATAAATAAACTTCTGAACAATTTTAGTAGCTTCAATATGAAAATACTTAAATTTTATTTGCGCGATAGTGTGTTTTGTCGTGCTTACAGCATTGGCGACCATGAGTGAAAGTTCAACTTCCTACCACATTTCGCGGTTACCAATCGAATTAACTATACTGTAATAAAATAACTCTACTGTAACATTACATATTACAAACCGCGTGTGGAAAGTAAAACCACTGTCCTCTATGTATACTACATACACTGTATGTATAAATAATATCCAAAAGGTAGTGTTAATATACATTATACGAAACAAATCACTGCATTTTAAATTAACTGAACTGTATTTGAAACAATATAAAAAAATAAATACGTACTTGCCGCCATTTTATTACTAATTGGTCTCACGGCCTTCTGTAGTTTCAACTGTTAATGTTAGTCGGTTGTTTATAATGAACGCAAATATTTCCAACAAAGTTATTATTATTTTAATATTATATATTGTTTTGAAAATACCATCAAGCAAAAATAATGTACAACGCACCTTTTTGAAGTGTTTTACAGAATCTCGCAAATTAAAAACCTCGCTCTCGCTCGGTTTTTAAAGATTTTCCTCACGTCTGTAAAAACAACTTCGCAACCTCGCATCGTAATATACTATAATTTATTCTATATTTACTATAAGACTACAAAACAGTGTTTAACTATTAAAAACAAATACGTAAAACTATGGCAGAAGTTTTTTTGGCTATATTATATACTGAACACAAGTTTTAATTATTTTTAATTCCCAAAAAAGCAAAAATAAATGTGCATTATAATATAAATATTAAAATGTGTTAATTACTCTCCATGTTCACATTTTTTATATCCATTTTTGCTTCATTTACGAAACTCACATACCGTACATAATGTCCAGTGTCATTCCCGGAACATTTAGTATGTGTTCACATATCAAACTTTCCATGCATTTTGTTTACCAACGAATTAAAAACATAACCCATGTAATACAGTGGATACCTCAATTTTTTATTTCGCTCGCGTTTCATGTATATTGTCCTTTATTCCGACATTATAATATAGATATAGTTTGAATAGCTTTATTTAAACGTAATTATACAAGAAAACGATAACATGTTTTTATTAACACATTCAGTACCGTAAACCAGTTAAGGCGTTTAAAGAGACTATCGTGTATGCGGCCGTCGGTCAGTTAACTCGTTTTCGAGCGGGCGCGAACAAACCGCGTTTATATTCGGCGCCTAAATATTGTGTTGGCTTAGTATGTCTTGGAGATCATAGATGGCATGTAAATCTACATTTTCTATTCCAGTTTGACACGTTTAACCTTGGTGAATCCCCTTTTATTTTTAAAACAAACACATGGAATTCGTTCACCCAAACTTGACTCCAGGCTCCAATGCAGTCGTATATGTTTCTCGTTATCGCGCTGTTGTTTGTGCATGAGTGAAACCATGGTAAAAGAAAAATATCTCACTGAAGAAGAATTAGTGAATATTTTGTATAATGATGATTCAGGTGATGAACTGATTCCTGAATTAGAAGATTCACAAAGTGAAAGTGAAGATGAACTTCCACTTCATGAAATTGATACGCCGATACCATGTGATGTACCATCAAATCCTACTAGGATATCTCCTTTAGGCATGTACAAAATTTGAATTTTCTAGGCTAACAGTTTGTGAATAATGGTCCATTTTCTGAAGTGTCATGAAAAGAGTAGCTGGGGTATTTAAATGGCTGGCCTGTGGATTTAAATGCCCTGCTCAGTGCCTGGTACTGAATGTGTTAATGTATATGACACAAATATCACCCACTTATCACCTTCGTAAGGAGCTACTAGACCAAGTTTATTTTTAGTTATCGTATTTGCTCAGAGATGTCATGAGGTCAACACACCTATCGATGAAGCATCTAACAGGCAACTAAGGCATTACTTAGCACGTTGAGGTCGGTATATGTTGCTTAGAGGCCTATTTATTGAGGCTTAAGGAGTTCTACGAGGCTGAAAATCTTGAAACTCGGGACCAATGGCTTAGAGTCCCTCCCGGGAAGACTTGATCCTTCGATTTTTCTGTCCTAAAAAATCCATCGACTCCGGCCGGGTTTGAACCCGCGACCCGAGGAACCAGAAGCAAGGATCATAACCACTAGTCCACCTCGGCCGACAAAATAAATTATTATTAATTGTTAAAAGAACACTATCAGTGATGTGCATCAGTTACTTTCTTATTAAATAATTTATAACGTAAACTCAGAATTGTTATCCCCTAAAACTTCCAAAGACCCCGGACGGATTTGAACCCACCAAATTTGAAAATACCTGGTCTTCATTTATAACCTAACGGACACACGGTATTTCGCCTCTCCAGAGATCTTGATATAGGCGAAAAGCCGTATGCTGGTTAGGTTATAAATGAATAATCCTGTACTAATGTTTTGGACCGACAAAGTATAGGATATACAATACGATTTAGATTTTTTGACGGCATACAGGATAATTACATAAAATTGCATCAACTTGTTGACTGATGACTTAAATAACATAGGAAATTGATAAATTGCTTTAAGAGGCATGAAGCAGAAAAAACGCGTTAAGAATTGTGTAGCATAACAGAATCGGTAACTTTTCGAAGAAACGAGACAGAATTCAGGTTAATTTTTTTTCAATTTTCTGTTCATAATCGGTAATAAATGTCGCATATCATGTTTCAATAGGGTGCTAAAGTTTTGAATAGATTCAAGCGGTAGCGCTTGAGACTCGTATCCTGGGTTTAAATCATTGTGCCCAAAAACGTGACAGCGAACTCTCTCATGGTTCTCCTGAGTTGTCACCTAAATGCTGGACAGTCTGTGGCGTAGCGACAATGGTCATGAATATAGAAGTGGAGTAGATGTTACACTAAGTGAGCTGGGTATGTGCTTCATTTGTTATTTGTTCCTGACTATAAATGATTATCATATACGTACGTGCGACGCAGTAACAGTGCTGCTATGTCTGGAGATAAACATTTCGCTGTGTCGTATAATAAATAACAGAAGTGGTTTTATACCTATTGTCATTTTTTCCAACGAATTACGAATGAATGGTTCTATTGAGGTTGACCTCACGAAAATAACTATGGACATTTTTGCAGATCTTCGCCGCTTCTATGTAGTATACACCGAAAATTACCATGACAAAAATGTATATATATATATATATATATATATATATATATCTGTGTGCGTGTGCTTGTATATTTAATTTATACTTATATATAGAGGAAGTCCACCGCTGTGGTCTCGAGGTAGCGTGCTGCCTTGTCACGCAGCGGGCCCGGGTTCGATCCCCGGTCGGGGCAGTTTTTCTGGGTGAGGTTTTTATCGGGGTTTTTCCTCACCTGTAAGACAAATGTCAGGAAAACTTTAAGGCCCAAACGGTCCCCGAAATCATATAGCCATCATCATCCTTATCATTATCATCATCCTTCACCGGTGTGGAAAGCAACGGGAAGCTACCACACCTACACAATTCCCTAGTAAAGTTGCAAGCATAGCATGAATATGCTATGATTGCAGTGAAGGAGCTGCCCGGGTTCGATTCCCGGATGGGACAGCCTCCTCGGTGAGGTTTTTTTCCGAGATTTTTCCTCACCTGTAAGATAAATGTCACGAAGCTTAGGGCCCAACGGTCCCACAAAATCATCCGGCCATCATCATCCTTATCATTGTCATCATCCTTCACCTGTGTGGAAAGCAACGGAAAGCTACCACACCTATAATTCCCTAGTAAAGCTGCAAAGCATAGCATGAAATTGCTATGATTGCAGTGAAGGAGCTGCTCTCGAGCAGAATTACTATGAATGGATATAGAGGAACTTGGGGTAATTTGGACTCCTGGTTTGAATTTGTTGTTTTCTTCCTTTAATTAAGGGATTTGAATTTCGTTTAATTAAATTGATTTTCATTAGTGTTGTAAGTATGAAATAGCATTTTATTCAAATATGAAATCATCTTCATAATTTATAAACTTTTTTACATTAGAAGAAAGGTCCACTTTAAACTCCATATTCTGATAAATTGGACCCCAGAGTCCACCTAAGCTTTTAGTCAATTTTTAAGTTTATTTACTCTATTAGTTTATACAGACAGGCACAGATAAATTTGAAAATATTTATTACTGATCATTATTAAAAAGCGTTGATATTTATTTAATGTTTTGAAAAATTATTATTGTTGATTATCACATTCACACGTCATTCATCTGCAGAAAGTGACGGTCTTTGGGTTTAGTAAAATTACAAGGATATTAAATAAAATTAATTAAATGAATGGTTTTTACAGATAGCATCCTCATTGATGAAATATACGTATTCGTGGAGGGTCCACATTAACCAAATTCCTTTGTTATGTTTAATTATTTTTGTACATCCACCATGTCACATAATATTAAACAAAACCCGTCAGTATATTAAAACACCATCTACATGATATAATATATTTAGGTTTTTTTCAATATTTGTAATATTCAATAGCAATTAAGAAATAATTCTTACCTTGATAAACTTTTAAAGTGGTAATTTTCATAAATACCACAAATAAACCCTTATTTGCACAAGAAATAAAAGAATCTGGCCTTGAACCCGTCAAAGGTGATGAGGGGAAGACGTTAAAATTGTTCATGTTCGAGAGCAGCACCAATTAAAGAAGATATTAACAGGATCCGTCAAACAGAAGGGTTCACTTTACCCGAACTTCCATATATATATATATATATGTGTGTGTGTGTGTGTGTGTGTGCTTGTGTGAATGTGTGTGTGTGTGTGTGTGTGTGTGTGTGTGTGCTTGTGTGTGTGTGTACGAGTACTTTAACATTCTAGCGGTCGCAATTTGTTTTTACCGGAACCAAACTTGGCGTATAGTAATCAATTTAAAAAAGGAACATCAAATTCGTTAATCAGCAAA